>CM033648.1:71415664-71595793 GCA_019512145.1 Engystomops pustulosus | reverse complement strand
CCGGGGTAGGGAACCTATGGCTCGGGAGCCAGTGTGGCTCTTTGTTGGCTGCATATGGCTTCATACAGATCTTTATATAGTGACGGCTGCTGCTGGGTGTGTCTCAGACTGATCACTGGACAGGCAGTGATGTTACCGCTGCCTAATCTCCTTGTGTGACCCAGAGGGAGCAGGAGGACTGGCTGCAGGGAGTGCAGGTAGGTGAGTATTCTTTTTTTTTTGTTATCTAGTGGGGGGCATGTGCTGTGGCTACCTATTATTTGGGGGCATGTGCTGTGGCTACCATCTTACTGGGGGACAGTGCTGGGGCTCTTTATACTGGGAGGCATGTGCTGTGGCTTCCCTTCTACTAGGGGTATGTGCTGGGCGACCTATCTCTGGAGGCAGTGCTGTGGCTACCTATCTACTGGGGGACAGGGCTGGGGCTACCTTATACTGGGAGGCATGTGCTGTGGTCCTATTACTAGGGGACAGTGCTGGGGCTACCTATCTACTGGGAGGCATGTGCATATGGTACGGCTCTTACGGAATATACATTTAAAATATGGGCGTTCATGGCTCTCTCAGCCAAAATGGTTCCTGACCCTTGATCTACGGTTGCAGTTGGGCACTCGGTCTCAAAAAGGTTCCATCACTGAATTAGGTCCTAAATTGTATGCAAATGACTGTGAGTGTTCAATGAGTCATTATCATATTCAGTGTCCTTATTCATGGTGGAGGGACAGTCATCCCCAGTGCTTGACTGACAGCCTGTATAATGATGTGACAAAGACCTGATGACAGGTGTCCTTTAAAAAAGTCACAAAGTTAATTTATGTGATTTGTTCCTGAGTTATTCTGACTGGTATTCGGAGTTGCCATTCCTCTGATCATAGAATTTATAGGTTTAACTTGGACCGTGTTTCTTTCAACCTTATCTATACCAGATCCTCAGTACAATAGGTCTAGTTTCAGAAGTCTGGAGTACCATGGTTCCAGCATCTATTACTTGGCATTACACAGACTGGAATACACAGACCGACCATAGCGACAAGTAGATTTTTCTTCTGTCTATGGAAAGAGACCATCAGCAGTTGGCCCTGCACAGTTGATCTATAAGGCCTTTATTACAACTTTATTCATGTTGTATTCATGAGCTGACAATCTTATTTTAATGTGCTTAGTGGTCTGAAGTTTATAACCACTATACTATGATAACATCATCTCACATGCTGTTGTTTGGATGGGACTGGAATCTGTGTATATAGTGCAGCTAAGCTGGAGGCCCGTGTAAAACATTACAGAGCAGAGCTGAAAAGATGTACAGTAGAAGAAAAAATATTCTGTACTAATTCTCAAAAGTTAGATTTTTTTTTTATACACTAAACAAACTGCCCGTGGAATATGATGGTTTTTTCGTAAGGCATTTTATCTGTTGTACCCGTAGTGATTTATATGAGATGTAAACCATAGTGTTTTTTCTCTTGGAGTGTTTGCTGAATATTGAATTCATTAGTGGAGACCCAGTGAATGTAGCAGCTGAATACATTGCCTGCCGCTCGTGTTATGTTCCCATTAGAGGGATGATCTGAAACACATGGACATATGCTAACTCTTACTCACAACTTATTGTACTAGGATTCAATGTGCAACATCCCCACGGGGCCAGCCTTAGGGTGGGTCTGGGACAGCGCGGGCGCGGACCGGAGTGGCGGCGGTTGGGCCTAAGCCACGCTATTGTCACGGTGCTTGTACGGGGGAAAGGAGGGCTGTCCTACAGCCTGGCAGGTCTCCAGCGGGGGTTGGCAAGAAATGATGAGGGAGAGGCTGCTTATGCGGATCTCCCTGGGGCAACCCTTAATGTCCCGAGTGTGAGTCTCTGTGGTGATGGACAGGGTGTCCGGTGTGAAGGCAGCCGTATTAGCAGGGACCCACGGAGACAGAAGTTGAAGAAACAACCTTACAGTTCTTTATTTGAACCGGCAGGCCCGCCGCAACGTGCCTTTAACAGGTGATGGAGTGCTGAGATGTGAGTTGGAGGGAGCCTCAGGAGTAATTCACCAGCCTGGGTAGAGGGCAGGCTGGGAGGCAGCTGTGTCATGGTAGGAAGCTTCAGCTTGTCCTGTAGGGCTTCAGGTATCACCTTTAAGGTAAGATGATACCCTTTCCCTCACTACACTAACTCTAGTCTAAGCTTCCCACTCTTCAGAGGCAGGGCTGGCTCTTCCTGCTTGGTATGAGCCAGACAGAGTTACTCACTCCTCTAGGATTCTGTTACTCTGGATCTCTCTATCAACTAGATCCCCAATTCCTCCAGAACATTCCTGGCCAGGGTTTATTACCTGCCTTTGGTGCAGTGGTGCTGCTCCTCAATCACTCTACGCTTACAGGGACAGGATGTAACACAGATCATTGGATAATAGCATCGCTTGCAATACAAAAACACTTAACTCCTGCCTTGCCAGGCAGGATTCACAGCAAATCCCCTATGTCCTATCAGGACCATGTAGGTAATGTGGTATATGCAGGTGGACGGTATTCGCAACCCCCTCAGCCTTGCATCGGCGAGGGAGTTGCAAATGCACCATGAATGTTTATTTTGTATTTTTAAGTGAAGTTTGAAGTTTTGCTGGTAGAGATTTGCTGGTTTGATTTTCCTCCTCCAGCATAAAACAGACCAAGTCAAAGAGGGAGAAAACCATCAGGAACATTGTATGCCAAATGTTCAAGTTATGTGGCTTGTGTACTAATAGGGTCATCAAAAGAATTCGTTTTTCCTTTCCACCGGATATGGGATAACAGGTGATCAGTGATTGACGCTGGGAACCCCCTGTTCACAATGAACTGGATTCCCAGCATCCAGGAGTTGAGGTGGGGGTGGAGAGTGTCACTCCGTTCATGTATGGGTGGAACACATCGGTAGGGTAACTTCCACACTATTCGAGTGCGGAGAGTATCAGTATGTCACCTGTATATGGGCCATATGTCTCAAAAATATCCCCCAAAAGTCTGTCATAGAAGACTGCAAATGATATCACTACTGTCCCCCGCAGGGTGTTGTGACGTTGTTGCACTGCTCAAATATGATAGGGAGCGTGGTTTGGTCTTCAAACAATGCTGTGTTTTAGTATGACACGCACATGACAGCCGCGGCTCTTAGATCACCTTCACTCTTCACTTCCATGTGACTTAGTAGGCCAACTTCCCCAAATTAGCGAAGCGGGGAACGCAGCCTGACAAGGTACGTCTGTGCAGCTCGAAGGACTGGCTGAGGGCCAAGATCCCACTTACATCAAAGAGTGCACTCTTTTACAGACATCAGATTTCCATAAATAACGACACACCTGTCTGTTAAATGCTGGGAAACATGTAAAAAAGTGGGAAGGGTGTCGGCAGTAATTTGCATTGACGTCACTCGATCATTTTGCCTTCTTTTCATCCGTCAGTCTCCGCTTCAATTGGTCAATCACATCAATATTGCTAAGCCAAAAAAACGGAGTTGATCCAGATAGAGATGACCAGTAATGGAATTTGCATGTCCTCTATATCCACTCCTGCTTTGGGTTATCATCTGAAGCTTTTCATTCTCTGACAGATGATGAGGGGAAAACCAAACATAGTGGCAACGTCAATGACAGAGTGTGGAGGTGGCAGCAACTTGGTAGGCCACAGAGTGGCACAAATGACAGTGTGGGGTGGCGGCAACTTGGTAGGCACGAGTGGTACAATGAAATGTGTGGAGGTGCAGCAGCAGCAGGAAGTAGAGAGTGGCACAATCCAGTGTGTGTAGGGACGGCAGCAGTAGCACGGTTTCTTGATATCAAATAGCAGCAAAAAAGAATTGAATTTGGGGAATACAGAACCCCAAAAATGGACACCTGAACTTTGAGCAAAAATCACTCCATCAGCCTAATGTGCACAAGCAGCTACACGCTAGAAACAGCTGTCACGGGTGCTCCCCTGATCCATGTCGCGGATCACAGGTTCACCCATGCTCGCTTTGTGCCTGTCCCTGTCTCCCTGCCGGACTTTCTCTCCTGTCCTGGCTGTGCTCCAGGTCTCCGGGAGGCGGCCGCCTCCTCCTTCCCAGGCCACGCGCTCCTGCTGCTAGGCCGTGCACGCACTGAATTCTCTGAACTTAAAGGGCCCGCAGCCTTCCCATTGGCGCTGGTCACTTCAGGGTTTCCTAATAACCCGGAGGCTCCACTTATTCCCGCCAGATTTTCAAGTTTTCCCAATGAAGTGAAAGCCTCCTGTGTGTTCCCAAGGTCCCGTTCCTGTGTGTTTCTTGAGGTACCGTTTCCTGTCATGTTCCAGATGCCTCCGTGTTTCCTGTGCTTTTCCTGAGCTCCTGTGGTCCATATCTGTGGTCCAGTCCGGTGGTCGTATCCTGAGGTCCGTGTCCTGTGGTCTGTATCCGTGGTCGTGTCTGGGGGTCCGTTATCCTGTGGTTTGGTCTGGTGGTCCGGTGTCCTTGGTACATCTCCTGGGTCGTTTCCGGTGGTTGTATCCTGGGGTCGTATCCTGTGGTCAGTTCTGTATGACTGTGCTCCTGCTTTGCCTTCAGGGGTCCAGCCCAGTGGTGACTTTCTGCCTTCCTTGTGCTTCTGCTGTGTCTTCCTGGGTTCCAGCCGAGCGTGTTTTTCACTCCGTACCGAGTTACCAGGTTCCTCTGGATTCCTGCTGTCTTTCAGGTTTGTGACTGTTTCCTGCATCTGTTACCCTTGGCTGGCCACGCGGGTCTCATAACATCCCCCGCAGTGGCCCAGTGGGTCCACAGACTTTCCCATAGAGACTTTCCCTACACTTGTCCCAACAAGTGTGACAACGCACATGCAATGTGAATGACGGGAGGCAAATACCGTCTGTTTTTATAGGGCTGTGACATCAAATAAGCCTGCCGGTCGCTGCGTGCCGAACCGAAGTTTTCCTGAAATTCAAAACAAATTCCACTTGTTGAATCGATTTGCCCATCTTAGTCCCACCATTTGGGAGTCACTTAACTGTGTTACCAACTGTGTGTCATCCCTGTACTTTTGTTAGACTTCTAGGTAAGTTTGGCCCCTCTGAAGTTTAAGGTTTGAGCCTTGGATACACGGCCATGTGCATGAGGCCATGGAATATACTATTCGTAAAAGAAGCATGGACTACGGCAATGGTGTTCTACGGAAGGCTGAGAAATATAACACCCCCTGAAACATATAAATCTTCCAATAATAATTAAGAATACAACATAAAAATGAGTCAGGATATGAAAAAACACAATGGCTGGCAGAATATAATTACGAATGTGCTAAGCGCAGAACAAGCTAGTCCCTAGTTAAGCAATGCGCTTTAGGGTACATCTTACTCTCTTCATTTTTGTCCTTATTAAATATTTAAAATAATTACAATTTTGGCAGCAGAACAGTTGAGCTTACGCTTTAGTGTCCCTGATAAACGCCACGATCGCTGCCCAATCTAATCATCTCTACTTTTTACCCAACTAACGATTATTTCAGAAAAATTATTTCCTAATGTTTTTGGTATACAATGTTTTTTTTAAAAATAATAATTATTTTTTCTTTTTTTATATGTACATTTATCCTCTGTGCTCTTATGGTAATATTTACTGTAGAGGTTTTTTGGCACATGCCCTTTTATAGTTCACATTCCAATTTCCATTGTGATATGATACATAGAAGATTGACTTTAAACAGATAAGATCGGACCAAACTTTGTATACAGGATGATGGGGTAAACATTATATCAGGATCAGTAAAGTTATAGGTGCATAGTCTGTCCTAGCCAGAGGTCAAAACCAAGGAGGAGATCATATCCAGAGATGGAAATGCCACATGCCTGGAATATGGATGTTAAAAACCATGTAAAAGCAAATCACACTCAGGAGCGAATTCACCAATGAAGACAAATAAGGATGCACACGAGATAGGCCAGATAGCAGATCCGCACACAATGGGGAATTCAATGTACGTCGCCTAATAACATGATTGAGAAGTTCTGTTAATAATAGTGACACAATGGGGGCCCATTTACTTACCGTCCTGTTGATGCCGCCGATCCGGAATGTTGAAGAGGATTCGGAGTGTGCCGTGCAATTTCCGCGACGCTTCCCCGCTGAGGTCCGCCGGAGTTCATCTCTTCCCGGTGCATGTGAGTGGATCTTGCGACACAATTTGGTTTTTTAAATTCGGTTTGTCCGAATCAGTCAGGTTGTCCAATGTCCACGCCCCCCGATTTTGTGTTGCATGCAGCCGGTACGATGCACCACAATCCGATCCGGTGTGCCAAAACCCGTGGCAATTCAGGGCAAATCGGAAAAACTTGAAAACCCGGCGGAAATCGCGACGGACCCTTAGTAAATGTGCCCCAATGGATCCCACTGAAGAGTGAGATCTAATGGATCGCTACTTGAGATAATGGGTCCAAATTTAATAAAACAATACAATGTGTTTGTCGTGTAGTGTGCAGAGGGCGTCCCTGCACTGCCCTACAGAGTGGCAACCTTTTTTGTGGTGCACCTTTAACATAGGGCTTGCAACAAGTAAACATGTTTTTGTCATATACAGATAAGAATCTCATCTTTTAGATGCTTCAGGCTGGTAGTTCTCTAGCTATAGAAAAAAGACATTAGTCTTTAAAAGGGGGAGAATTGAATTTTATATGCAGTTCACATTCAAATATGTATTTGCTGTCGTATCTGGTTCTGTAGGTCACAGGACATAAGTTAGTGTGAAGAAATCTGAAAGATGACAGTCTTATCTTTAATATTACACCAAGAGTTGTTACTATGTCTATAGAAATGAAGAATGAGTGTCTGAACTCAAGACTTCCATGTAGCCACTAAACTAATATGAATATTTCAGCTCATTCACAACTTCAATTTGATTTTTTTACATGGTAATGTTAGATTTCTGTAAAGAGAGTATTCTAGAAATGATAGGGTTTACAAAAGCTGCTATTTGTCCAATTTTTCAGTTCACCATATACCTTAACAGCATGATGAAGTTTTTTAGTATTGCCGCTGATTTAAAGTCCCATGTGTTGTGGCTATTACAAATGAATGCAGACAGTCATCTTTTCTATGTTTTTCTGCTATAAATTACATTTGCAATTTGTAAATCTTTTGTCTTTCCTTGCGTTGTGAGCTCAGCCTTTTCAATTTATTCATTCTTTTTCAGTGAAAAACGTTAACATTGTTAAGGCTCTCAAATAAAATGACAGAACAAAATAAATCATCTGTTCTCAGTGGAATATACACTTTAAATTATACGCATACTGGCTGTTTTCCACATACCTGCAATTAGCACCTGCAAAGAACAATGTGAATTCTACAAAGTAAGCACATTAGATTAACATATACAAAAATAGAGCCTTCTACAGAAAATGCGTGTAAGTAACAATTGCCTCATTATTATTTCCACTGTTCCATTGACCACAACCTTATAAATATCAGATTAAAAAAAAACAATAGTAAAGCATCATCCATAAATATTAGTACTGTTGGTAAAATAGTTATGATAATCATGTCCTCTCAATTAAGTTAATTTTTTTATTACACTTCTAATATCGTTGTGAGAAGCGCATAGAGTACTTAAAGGGAATCTGTCATCCGAAATTGGCTTAATAATCCACTACCAGTATTTAGGCAGGCAGCGAACACCTTCTAGATGATGTCTCTGTCTATGGCCTGGTGTGATGGCATCATCAGAAAATCAAACATTGAAATTAGATGTAAAATGGTTTTATGAATCAAGGAGGCGGAGCGTTTAAACACTGAAGTCAAGCTTCCTGTTTGAAACACCCCTTCGCTGTAATTGATGGTCTGCGTCCAGGGACATCATTGATAGATCTCCTGAGTCGGCATATGATGATCACATGATGGTAGGAGGTGTTCAGAGGCAGGGGCTTAGAATCTCTGCCTCCCTGACTTATACATCTAACTTCAAAGTTGATTTTGGATGATGCCATCACCCTGGGTTCATGAAGAATATGATCTAGAAACTGTTCAGATGCTTGAAAACATACTGGTAGTGGTTTTATTAGGCCATTTCTGATGACAGATTCCCTTTAAAAGATTGTACAGATTGATTGCTATCCCTATCTACCAATCTCGGAAAGGACCCCATGATCCAATTTGTTATTGATGGAGGCATCCAAAATAAGCTGGTGCTATGTCACTCATTCAATACTATGGAGAGAATTCCTAAATTACTGCCCGTACAGCACCCAGATATCTATGTCACTCCAGTCAGTGATTATAAGAGTGCAGAGATAAATATAGAGGGCTGTGCTCCGAAATGTAGTATGGAGTGAGGTCAATTAGTGAGAACAAGACCATCCCTAAGATGATTTTTGACAACTTGGTAAAACTCCTTTAAAGTCCACAGTGCATAGTACATCCACTTTCAAAGAGTGTTTGTATAAAAAAAATAGTTTACAGAAGTATATGTAATTAGTACGTTTCAATGCCATGTACTCTGTGATAGGAAATTGTCACCTAGGAGTGGTTGTAGTGGAGCAGTGTCCCCTCTTTAGGGGGGAGGCACAGGCTATTACATGCGGACTTGCTGGCTATGTACAAGGGGGCAGGGGGCTGCACTGGCACTATACAAGGAGAAGCAAGCCGCTATATATGGTAGGAAGGGACTGGCTTAATGGGGGGGCAGGCGATTGATTAGTGCGTTGGTTAGTCATGCGGGCAGGGGGACTAGTGCACTGGCTATAGTTGATTATTGCGCGATAGTAGTAGGTAGCGGACTGCAGCATGATAAGGTGCCAGCTGGAGGGCAAGGCAGGGGGGGGCTGTCTAGGGGCCTACAATAGGTGGCGCAGAGGACTGGTAAGGGCGATGGCACGGCGGCTGGCCAGTTGTACGGTGGAGGCTTCGGTGTCGAGGGCCGAGCTTACCTGCCTACGTATAGGTTCACATACATAGCAGCGAAGAGCGCATGTGTGGCTGATGTAAGACTGATCACTGGACACAGGCAGTGATGTTACCGCTGCCTAACTCCTTTGTGTGACCCAGAGGGAGCAATGAGGAGCTGGCTGCAGGGAGTGCAGGTAGGTGAGTATTCTTTTTTTTTTTGTTATCTAGTGGGGGGCATGTGCTGTGGCTACCTATCTATTTGGGGGCATGTGCTGTGGCTACCTATCTACTGGGGGACATGTGCTGGGGCTACCTTTATACTGGGAGGCATGTGCTGTGGCTACCTATCTACTAGGGGACATGTGCTGGGGCTACCTATCTACTGGGAGGCATGTGCATATGGTACGGCTCTTACGGAATAACATTTTAAAATATGTGGCGTTCATGGCTCTCTCAGCCAAAATGGTTCCTGACCCTTGATCTAACGGGTTGCAGTTTGGGCACTCGGTCTCAAAAAGGTTCGCCAAAACAGTGGGGTTCCCAGCAGTCAAATCACTGATCACCTTGTTATCCCATATCCGTGGAGGGAATAAACTGAATTCTTTTGATGACCCTATTAGGACACAAGCCACATAACTTGTAACATTTTGCATACAATGTTCCTGATGTTTTCTCCCTCTTTGACTTGGTTCTGTTTATGCTGGAGGAGGAAAATCAAACAGCAAATCTCTACCAGCAAAACTTCAAACTTCACTTAAAAACTACAAAATAAACATTCATGGTGCATTTGAAACCCTCGCCGATGCAATGGCGAGGGAGGGTTGCGAATACGTCCCACCGATATAACCACATTACACTACATGGTCCTGATAGGACATAGGGGTATTGCAGTGGTGAATCCTGCCTGGCAAGGCAGGAGTTAAGTGTTTTTGTATGATGCAAGATGCTATTATCCATGATCTGTGTTACATCCTGTCTCTGTAAGCTGAGATGTGATTGGAGGAGCAGCCACCACTGACCAACGGGAGGTAATAAAACCCTGGCCAGGAATGTTCTGGAGGAATTGGGGATTCTAGTTGAGAGAGATTCCAGAGTAACAGAATCCTAGAGTGAGTGAGTAATCTCTGTCTGGCTCATACCAGAGCAGGAAGAGCTAGCCCCTGCCTCTGAAGAGGTGGAGCATTAGATAGAGTTAGTGTAGTGAGGAAAAGGGGTATCATCTTACCTTTAAAGGTGATACCTGAAGCCCTACGGACAAGCTGAAGCTTCCTACCAGAACAGCTGCCTCCCAGCCTGCCCTCTACATCCAGGCTGGTGAAATCTCCTGAGGCTCCCTCCAACTCACATCTCAGCACTCCATCTACCTGTTAAAGGCACGTTGCTGCGGTCCTGCCGGTTCAAATAAAGAACTGTAAGTTGTTTTCTTCAACTTCTGTCTCCGTCTGGGCCCTGCTAATACGGCTGCCTTCATCACCGGCCACCTGTCCATCACCAGAGACTCACACTCGGGACATTAAGGGGTTGCCCCAGGGAGATCCGCATAGCAGCCTCTCCCTCATCATTTCTTGCCAACACCACCCTGCTGGAGACGCCAGGCTGTAGGACAGCCCTCCGGTTCCCCGTACCAAGCACCGTGACAATAGCGTGCTTAGGCCGCAACCGCCAGCCACTCCGGTACCGCGGGCCCCGGCTGTCTCAGACCCACCCTCAAGGGCTAGGCCCCGGGGGGGATGTTGCACATTGAATCCTAAGTAAACAATAAGTTGTGAGTAAGAGTTAGCATATGTCCATGTGTTCAGTCATCCCTCTAATGGAACATAACACGAGCTGAGGCAATGTATCAGTGCTACATTCACTGGGTCTCCACTAATGAGATTCAATATTCAGCAAAACAATCAGAGAGGAAAAAACAATATGGTTTACATCTCATATAAATCACAGGGTACAAAAGATAAAATGCCTTACAGGAAAAAACATCATATTCCATGGCAGTTATGTGATTAGTGTATAAAAAAAAGAAATCTAACTTTTGAATTTGTACAGAATATTTTTTCTTCTACTGTACATCTTTTCAGCTCTGCTCTGTAATGTTTTTAAACAGGGCCTCCAGCTTAGCTGCACTATATTACACAGATTCCAGTCCATCAACAAGACAAAGCATAGTGAGATGATGTATATCATAGTATGAGTGGTTATAAACTTCAGACCACTAAGCCAATTAAAATAAGATTGTCAGGCTCATGAATACAACATGAATAAAAGTTTGTAATAAAGGGCCTTATAGATCAACTGTCAGGGCCAACTGCTGATGGTCTTTTCCATTAGACAGAAGGAAAAATCTACTTGGCGCTATGGTCGGTCTGTGTATTCCAGTCTGTGTAATATTGCCAAGTAATAGATGCTGGAACCATGGTACTCCAGACTTTGAAACTAGACCTATTGTACTGAGGATCCGGTATAGATAAGGTTGAAAGAAGACAAAGGTCCAAGTTAAACCTATAAATTCTATGATCCAGAGGAATGGCATACTCCGAATACACAGTAGAATAACTCACTGAATCAATATCACATAAAATTATACTTGTGATCTTTTTTAAAGGACACCTGTCTCAGGTCTTGTCACATCATATACAGGCTGTCAGTCAAGCACTGGGGATGGACTGTGCCTCCCACTCATGAATAAGATGGACAGCTTGAATATGATAATGACTCATTGGACATCTCAAACCCCCCCCCCCCCCCCCCCCCCCCCCCCCCCCCCCCCCCCCCTCCCCCACCCCACCCCCCCCCCCCCCCCCCCCCCCCCCCCCCCCCCCCTGGTCATTTGCATACAGATTTAGACCTCATTCGTGATGCGATCTAACGGGTTGCAGTTTGGGCACTCGGTCTCAAAAAGGTTCGCCATCACTGAATTAGGTCCTAAATCTGTATGCAAATGACCTGTGAGATGTCCAATGAGTCATTATCATATTCAAGCTGTCCATCTTATTCATGAGTGGGAGGCACAGTCACATCCCCAGTGCTTGACTGACAGCCTGTATAATGATGTGACAAAGACCTGATGACAGGTGTCCTTTAAAAAAGATCACAAGTATAATTTTATGTGATATTGATTCAGTGAGTTATTCTTACTGTGTATTCGGAGTATGCCATTCCTCTGGATCATAGAATTTATAGGTTTAACTTGGACCTGTGTCTTCTTTCAACCTTATCTATACCAGATCCTCAGTACAATAGGTCTAGTTTCAGAAGTCTGGAGTACCATGGTTCCAGCATCTATTACTTGGCAATATTACACAGACTGGAATACACAGACAGACCATAGCGACAAGTAGATTTTTACTTCTGTCTAATGGAAAGAGACCATCAGCAGTTGGCCCTGACAGTTGATCTATAAGGCCCTTTATTACAAACTTTTATTCATGTTGTATTCATGAGCCTGACAATCTTATTTTAATTGGCTTAGTGGTCTGAAGTTTATAACCACTATACTATGATATACATCATCTCACTATGCTTTGTCTTGTTGATGGACTGGAATCTGTGTAAATATAGTGCAGCTAAGCTGGAGGCCCTGTTTAAAACATTACAGAGCAGAGCTGAAAAGATGTACAGTAGAAGAAAAAATATTCTGTACATAATTCTCAAAAAGTTAGATTTCTTTTTTTTATACACTAATCACATAACTGCCAGTGGAATATGATGGTTTTTTTCCTGTAAGGCATTTTATCTGTTGTACCCTAGTGATTTATATGAGATGTAAACCATATTGTTTTTTCCTCTCTGGATTGTTTGCTGAATATTGAATCTCATTAGTGGAGACCCAGTGAATGTAGCAGCTGAATACATTGCCTGCAGCTCGTGTTATGTTCCCATTAGAGGGATGATCTGAACACATGGACATATGCTAACTCTTTACTCACAACTTATTGTTTACTTAGGTTTCAATGCATCAATAAATGTTTATTTTGTAGTTTTTAAGTGAAGTTTGGAGTTTTGCTGGTACAGATATTTGATTTTCCTCCTCCAGCATAAAACAGAACCAAGTCAAAGAGGGAGAAAACACCAGGAACATGCAAAATGTAACAATTTATGCGGGTTGTGTCACATAGGGTCATCAAAAGATTTCAGTTTATCCCCTTTTCCACAGGATATGGGATAACAAGGTGATCAGTGATTTGACTGCTGGGAACCCCACTGTTCAAATGAACTGGATTCCCCGCAATCCAGAGAATTGAGGTGGAGTGGCAGCTGGAGAGTGTCACTCCGTTCAATAGTATGGGTGGAACACATCGGTAGGGTAACTTCCATTCACTATTCGAGTGCTGGAGAGTATTGTCACCTGTATATGGGCCATATGTCTCAAAAATTATCCCCCAAAAGTCTGTCATAGAAGACTGGCAAATGATATCACTAACGTGTCCCAACTGTAGAGTGTTGTAGAACGTTGTGCCACGCTCAAATATGCATAGGGAGCGTGGTTTGGTCTTCAAACAATGCTGTGTTTTAGTATGACACGCACATGACAGCCGCGGCTCTTAGAATCACTTCACTCTTCACTTCCATGTGCAGTTAGATAGCCCAACTTCTCCAAATAAGCCAAGCGGGAACGCAGCCTGACAAGGTAACGTCTGTGCCAGCTCGAAAGGACGGAGCTGAGGGCCAAGATCCCACTATAACATCAAAGAGTGCACTCTTTTTACTCTGACATCAGATAATTCCATAAATAATGACACAACCTGTTCTGTTAGATGCTGATACATGTAGAAACCCCCCAAAAGAGTGGAAAGGGTGTCGGCAGTAATTCTGCATTGACGTCACTGATCATTTTGCTCTTCTTTTCATCCGTCAGTGTACTCTTTCAATTGGTCAATAATCCATCAATATTGCTAAAGCCAAAAACAAACAGGAGTGGATCCAGAATAGAGATGACCAGTAAATGGGATATTTGTATGTCCTCTGTGTTCTGTATCCACTCCTGCTTTGGGTTATCAATCCTGAAGCTTTTCATTCCTTCTGACAGATGAAATGAAGGGGAAAACCAAACATAGTGGCAACGTCAATGACAGAGTGTGGAGGTGGCAGCAACCTGGTAGGCCAAAGAGTGGCACAATGACAGTGTGGAGGTGGCGGCAACTTGGTAGGCCACAGTGTGGTACAATGAAAATATGTGGATTTGGCAGCAGCAGCAGGAAGTCAGAGAGTGGCACAATCACAGTGTGTGTAGGTGGACGGCAGCAGTAGCACGGATTTCTTGATATCAACTTTAGCAACAAAAAAAGAATTGAAATTTGGGGAATACAGAACCCCAAAAACGGACACCCTGAACTTTGAGCAAAAATCACTCCATCAGCTAATGTGCATAAGCAGCTAGACGGTAGAAACAGCTGTCACGGGTGCTCCCCTGATCCATGTCACGGATCACAGGTTCACCCATGCCTCGCTTTGTGCCTGTCCCTGTCTCCCTGCCCGGACTTTCCTCTCCTTGCTCCTGGCTGTGCTCCAGGTCCCGGCGTGCCAGCAGAGCCGGATACCGCCGTACACAGCAGCCGCAGCAGAGCCGGATACCGCCGTACACAGCAGCCGCAGCAGAGCCGGACACCGCCGTACACAGCAGCCGCAGCAGAGCCGGATACCGCCGTACACAGCAGCCGCAGCAGAGCCGGACACCGCCGTACACAGCAGCCGCAGCAGAGCCGGATACCGCCGTACACAGCAGCCGCAGCAGAGCCGGATACCGCCGTACACAGCAGCCGCAGCAGAGCCGGATACCGCCGTACACAGCAGCCGCAGCAGAGCTGGATACCGCTGTATACATCACACACCGCCTTACTCTCAGTGATTTATTTTATGTTACTGTTCCGACTAGATAATTCTGTCAAAATACGTTCCCTTAAGATCTTTCCATCTCACATGTACTTATTCTATAGTAACTACGTCCTATGATATTCACACTGACAATTTTTCCTTAAAATTAATTTTTATCCATTATTTTTACACAAAATAAAGCTTCCTGTCAAAGCTATTTACTTAAACCATTTTCAGGCTTGAAGGTTTATTCATAGATTTCGGTTTTGATCATCTATACGAAACCTGTTTTTCTGGGTCTAGGGATTTTTACTTATGCGACTGGGGACGCGTCTACACGGCATGCGTTTTGAACGCAACCGAAGACCAGTTTGTAAATGCGTTTTACAATTCGAACCATTTGGAAGCAATTATTTTCTCCACCCTTCAAAAATGCATTAAAAGTTGGGATTTTAATGTAAAAGTTAAAGGACATCTACTACTAGTATAAAGGATTGTAACCAAGTACACTGACATACTGGTGTGTGCCCCCTCTGGCAGGATCTGCTCTTCTTTTAGCTTTTTATGCCCTGGTTTACACCAAAAGGGCTTTAAACATTATGCAAGTGAAACTGAGGGGCTCCAGGCTCCATAGGTGTTAGTGGTGCTGCTTCCCAGCAATATGCAAAAGTTAAAAGGCAACACAATAAGAAGTTGGAATGCATTTCTAAAATGCAAATTTCCCAATGAGTTGAAAACGCGTCGAAAGATGCAACGTGCAAACGCTGCGCTCACAAGTGGCATTTGGGCTGCTTTGTGTTACAATGTAAACGCAAGAGGTGATCGCAGCAGCAGGTGCATGTGCAATGTGTTTTGAAGACTACAAGACTAGTTCAGACAACACGCTCTCTCCATTGCTCGGGTTTAACAAAGTGCCCTCTGTCCACGTCACCACCCGTATGTATAGGCTGGCGGAGACATCAAGTAGATATACATTACAGCAGCTACAACCTGTAACTGCTGCTGTAGCGGGGTGTAGCAGTCAATGCTAAGCAGCTGTATATGAACACAGGTTGAGGTGACGGGCAGCGCCACACACTAAACAGGAGTGGCAGAGAGGGCGAATATGTGCTTTTTATTATCTTTAAATCTCCTCTGGGAAATGAATAAAACATTAAAACCAGACATCCCCTTTAAGACATGTGACCAATAACCAAACACAACCCGCCAGCACTGGCAACCAGCTATTTAAATTAGATACAGGAATCTAGCGAGCAAAACTATACAGTATTCAATATACGGTGTTGTGCCGTGGTGCTTTTACCAATATTTCAGTTTCCTTCATGAGGTAATCCACAGGGGTGCCCGTGTCCAAGCTCTACTGATCAGATATTTACTACTTATCCTATGTGGTGGTGGAAAGGTAATATCATACCAGGCACTTACCTGCTCTTGTCAGTTATCTGCTCCTGCATCATACGCAGCTTAGCAGGTGGGATATAAGCTCCACCGGTACGAGTGAGAATCGGATCTACTTCATCTTTCTTCTTCTTGACTGCTGGCTCGGTGGAGGTTTGTTCTTCTGAACGCTCCTCATTTCTCCTGGATGGAGAAGGTGATTTTTGACTTCGCTTTCTGTATGAATCTCTGTCTGGATCTCTCCTTGATCTTTCTCTAGATCTAGATCTGTTTCGATCCCCGTCCCTAGAACAAAATTGGAAACAAATCAGTAAACTTAAAATGTATTAATAAGTAAAAATCCAAAAATGTATTCAATTTTCTGAAGGTCAACATATTTGATGACCTGATATCACTGATATCCAAGGCCCTTCAGGCACCAGTATAGTTGATGGCTAATCAACACATCCACGAGAAGGGTTATATGCAACTGCTTTGTATGCACAGCCAGATACATGCCTGGTATATCCCTGGTCTGATCTCTCATAGCGTCCATTTCTTGGCCGATCATCATACCGGTCGCGATCATCATACCGGTCGCGATCATCATACCGGTCGCGATCCGGTCGCGATCATCATACCGGTCGCGATCATCATACCGGTCGCGATTTCTTGATCGGTCATCATATCTGCCGCGATCAGAGTACCCTCTTTCACGTGGAGAGAGTGACCCATCTCGAGACCTGTGGAGACAACGTTTGTTTACAATACATCACGTTACCCTGTAACACTGACAAAGGAGCTTACTAAGAATTCTGGAAAAAAAAAACCTTGGGGGGCAGGGTAGTGGTGACAAAAAATCGAAGTGTATCTACCCCGCTCTGGCTCTCTGTGCCCATGTTGCGATGATACTTTCGGGTCTTTAGCTGCTTCTTTTGGGCAGAAGTGTCGTGGCTAAAGGGTCAAATCTATGGCCTCCCCGGACCACGAGACATCACTTGTGATGTCAAAGGAAGTGATGAAGACCATGAAGTCGACAAAGCACATCCTGTCACTCTGGTGCACCCGGGCTAAAATGTCAGCCAAAAACCAGAAGTCCTGACGCAGCACGGGAAGTGGTTTTCCAAAATTCCTGGAAAACTCATTTAAATAAATATTGATAGAGTATTCCAACAAAGAGTAGATTCTTAAATTTACTCAGGAACAAAAGAATAACACATTCTATAATTCACTGTTATTAACAAACATGCAGCATTTCACAGATGTATATCCCACCCATCTCCATCTGTCCTGGTGTACACAATTTTGGTTACTCTGGGATCAGACGTGGTCGGATTCTTCTCATGAAGTCCGGTGTAGCAAGGCAAATGTGAAAAAGTTGTCAAAGGGAGCCAGCCATTTTTCAACTATACAAAGTTACAGAGAGTGTTACGTATTGGCCCTGGAGATGTGTGTGCGCGCGCATGTTAGTAGCAGAGGTACAGTGAAAATGCACTTATATTCCAGGATCAAGCTTCTCATGTCTGCATGCTGCAGTGCTCTGTGCCTCTGCATTACAAGACCAGCTCAGACACAGGCATTTCCTGCCAGCAAGCAGGAGTGTGCAGAGACTTCCTCTACTAGCTACACTGAAAGGCAGCCCCCTTAACACTGAGCATGGGATACAAGAAGCCCAATAACACGATGTGGGATTAAACCAAACCAGCATATCTATTCCAGAAGGAACAGACTCCCAACTGCTGCCATTCAAGGTAGCAAAAGGAGGCATTGTTTTCCATTTCCCACCTTGTAAAATGTATTAGCATATTATCCCAGAATCCCCTGGTGGAGAATCAATAAGGAATGTAAGGAAAACTTACTTCCTAACTCTACTAGCAACAGACAGATAAGGTTCTCATCCAGCGGAGAGGGAGGGAGGCATACAGCAAAGCCGATTGTGTGTGTTGTAGGCAAGTTAGAGCCGAGTTTACTGGGAACTAAACTGCAAATCTAACTTCATACTGTGCTTACAGGGGAAAACAGATACATACCAGATGTCATGCACAGTGAGATCTCAGGAATCTGTAATTACTATATTCATCAGCCAGTGGCTACACCTTTTTCAGCATGCGGCAATGGATCCATTGATGTGAATGGATCTCTCACATGACAGTAACATAAAAGCTCCGTATTGAACCCATTATCAGTCTACCAGGCTTCTTTTATGGAATTAGATTTTACGCAGAATGGAACTGCTGCTGCAAATGTGAACATAGCCTGAAGGCTTTAGTGCAAACTTATCAGTTTCAGTAAACCTCAGGTGAACATGTTGAGGACATGATGCACAAGCATCAACATACCTGGGCTTTACATGTTTACATTCCTTTTTTAAGGTTATTATTTAGTGGAGAAGGGATATTTGGGCTTTCATTACGCCCATCTGATCACACAAAGTCATCCATTGTATTTACAGCTACCCAATATTAGGCACAGCAACATTTCTTCTGGATAATAGCACACAATCATTGTCAGGCACGCTGTAGATAACACATACCTGTCCTCCGGAGAAGAGCTTGCTTCTCGAGAACTATAAGTGTCTCTTTTGTCATAACTGGAAGAATTCTGTAAAAAAAAAAAAAAAGAATGGAAAATTATAAGTCTGATGTAGCAAGGCAAATGTGAAAAAGTTGTCAAAGGGAGCCAGCCATTTTTTAACTATACATAGTTATAGAGAGTGCTACTTATTGGTCCTGGAGGTGTATGCGTATGTGTGGGTGTTAGTGGCATAAGGACAGTGAAAATGCACTTATATTCCAGGATTACAGCTGGACTTGGAGCACTGGGGGAGTTTCCTCACACTGCTTTACATTGATGGCTGGATTAAAACTGCTTTCCTTTACCTCATTTTTAGATTAGATCAGAGAGCCCGCTACTTTTGTGAAGCAGCCAAACCACCATATGGGAGGGTATTTACATGCAGTAAAACTCCCTTTAATATTTGAAGCAGATAGATATATATACGCACTGCTCAAAAAAATTAGGGGAACACACAAATAACACCTCCTGAATTAGAATGAATGAAATCTTCTTTTTGAATACTTTGTTCTGTACAATGCTGAATGCGCTGACAACAAAATCACACAAAAAACATAATTGGAAATCAAATTTATCAACCAATGGAGGATTGGATTTGGAGTCGGCCACAAAATTAAAGTGGAAAAACACACCACAGGCTGATACAACTTTGATGGAATGTCCTTAAAACCAGGCAAAATGAGGCTCAGTATTGTGTGGGGTCTCCACGTGCCTGTACAACACCTCGGCATGCTCCTGATAAGGCTGCGGATGGTCTCCTGAGGCATCTCCCCCAGACCTGGACTAAAGAATCCGCCAACTCCTGGACAGTCCGTGGTGCAATGTGACGTTGGTTGCTGGAACGAGACATGATGTCCTATCGGATTCAGGTCTTGGGAACCTGAGGGCCAATCCTTAGCTTCAATGGCTTCATCTTGTAGGAACTGCTGACACACTCCAGCCATATGGGGCCTAGCATTGTCCTGGAACCCAGGGCCAGCCGCACAAGCATATGGTCTCACACGTGGTCTAAGGACCTCATTTCAGCAGCCAATGGCAGTAAGGCTACCTCTGGCGAGCAAATGTCAGATCGGTGCTATTACGGCCTACCCGTACACCATTACTACAACCATTGCCAAAACGCGTTGTGAGGATGATTATCAGCAGATCATACGCTCTCCACCAGCGTACTTCAGAACTCTTGTCATCTTGTCACAAACATTGCCTCAGCGTGAACCTGCTTTCACACAGTCATCATGTGGATAGCACTACAAAAATCCAGTTGCAAATTGCCAATCCCTCTGGTGTTCTCCTCCTGACCAAAATGCAGGCGGCGACCTAACAACACTCATCTTTGTGACATCAGGCCCTCATTCCATCCTTAAGGAGTCGGTTTCTAACCGTTTGTGCAAACACATGCACATTTTTGACCTCCTGGAGGTCATTTTGCAGGGCTCTGGCAGTGCTCCTCCTGTAACCCCTTGCACAAAGTGGAGGTAGGGGTCCTGCTGCTGAGTTGTTGCGTTCCTATGGGCTCCCTCCATACCTGCTGGTGTACTGGCCTGTCTCCTGGTAGACACAGTAAAACTTCATGCCACAGCTCGCATTGATGTGCCATCCTGGATGAGATGCACTATATGAGCCACTTGTCTGTCTCATGCTACCATGAGTGTGAAAACACCACCAACATTCAAAATTGACCAAAACATCAGCCAGAAAGTACTGAGAAGTGGTCTGTGGTCCCCACCTGCAGAACCACTCCTTTCCGATTGCATTTGCGCAACAGAATGTGAAATAGAATATTTGGGCAGTGTATTTTTGGTGGCTAAAAATGGGCATGAAGGAAGAAAGAATCTACAGCGTGCATCCAAATATAACGTTTCACAGCCGCAAGGAGACTACAATGATCTCTCTGCATGTGCAGAGATCAAACAAATCAAACAAGAAGCCTCTATCCTGATAAAATCAGTAGATCTGGAACAAAATTCACTAAGATGAAAATTTTCAAATAGCAACAAACTACAAAATACAGGAATCACAATCCAGAAACTGGAAAATATATTTTCTTGAAAGCACAAAACATGACAATTTTTTTTGTTGACCCTCATAAAACTTTAACAATTAAAATATACATGTATGCCCAAAATGTAAAACAAAAAAGGGAAAATATTAAGTCAAGCAAATTCAACTCAGATTTATGACAATATCTTTATCAGGCCTGATGCACAAGTTTGTATGATGTGAGCTTGCTAGCACACAGCTGCCATGGACATGCGTTGCATACGGGCACGGTACGGCAAGCACATTTTTGTCTCACCACACCGTGCCTGAGCCGGGGCGGCCGTGCCATGAACATAGTGCAGGTCCAGGGCCACTCAGCTTCCCTATGGAGAAAAAAAGGGCGAGCTGATCTCACCCCCTCCTTCGCCATCCAGCTTATGGCTCACGTCCGTTGCTGCGGACATGTGCAATAATAGCTCATACTCTCAAAAAAGCAATGTAATTATCTGCAAGTGTTTAAAGGAAATCTACCATCAAAATCCAGTATGGATAAACCATAGAGACTAATTCATAGATCCAGGCAGCATGACTACGGTAATCTTCTTATATTTGTTATCCGTATTCTAAGTGCTATGGGAGGTGTTACCAGAGACCCTCAGTGCTACAAATTCAAAGACTCTTACACTGTGCAGAGCATGTCTCACTCTTCCCTGCTCTCTCCCCTTCCTTTGCCTGTGTAGGGGAGACCTGCTCTGCTCATTGTAAGAGCCTGTATAGCAATAACACAGAGGGGCTCTAGTAACACCAGGATACCAGGACAAGGAGGCCAGGGATAACAAATATATAAAGTTTAGCAGATTTAAATGTTTCCAGGATCTATGAGTAAGTGTCCCTGCTTTATTATGCTCGATTTTGATGGTAGATTTCCTTCAAATCTATTTATTGCACATGCTAAAAAGCAACTAGAACTACAGAAGCTTTAAAACTGTGCAAGAATCTACTCAGGACATAATCTGGTATATGGCTCGGGGAGCGGGCTCAAGAAAACAATATACCTCTTATACTCACCTCTTCCAGTGCTCCCGTTCTCTCGACCACTGGTGCCCACCTGCCACAACAAAAGCTCCGGCAGTAGCAGGTTAGCAGCAGTGGCAAGGATAGACCCACCAACCTGTGGTGGCTAACTTCAGGGTAGAAGTGAAGCGCCGGAAGAGGCGAGTATAAGAGGTTTATTTTTTTTTAAGCACTCACCCCAAAATCTTCAAAAATCTCCTTGCACGGAACAAACACTGCACCAGGGGTGGGAGTCCAAGCATCAGGGTTATACTGTACTCTGTACTGCTGTTTTCTGTACAGCGTGAGGATGCTGGGACTCACAGGCTGGTATTCCACAAACATAACATAGGATGCATTTGCTGGCTATATTTCCGGTCATGTGAGCCTCATTTACTGTATCACAGCAATTTCAGATGATAAAAGCTCTTAAACCCACTCACTGCATCAAAATCCGAGGGGTAACAGCACTCCGACCCGTTATGGGATCACTGCAAGTACTGTGTGGCCTAGAGTCTATGCAGAAAAGAGCGCTTCCACGAAAAGCCATGGGATTGGTCACTAGTGCTACTTGGTTTACATTGTTAACATCTAGAACACACATGTTGCTCCTTCCTGATCACATGTATTTCAGTGGAAGCTGAAAGCCCCTCCACATTATGTTTAGATTTACAACAATGCTAACTCCACGTGTGAACGCGGTCTAAGGTCTGTGCCCTGATTAGGGTCATCCATTTGCACTACTCAGCATGGGGCACCTGTCTTGCAAAATGCAGCAATTATTTGGGGCACCTACCCATGCCAGGGGTGTCATGGAGGCCACAGTAGATGTCACACAGCTTTCCCAAAAACTTTATCAGGACATTCATAGCCACATCTGCTGAAAATAAGCACTCTCCACTTTCCTGCTGCTGTGAAACCAGCATGCCCATAGAGCCAGGGGCTGTCCGTGAATGCTGGGATTTGTAGTCCTACCTCAGCTGGAGAGCCACAGGTGAATCACTGCATAATAACAACAGACCTCCACCACAGGACAGGTCAGAGGTCAGCACCGGAGGGGTCACATGACCACCATACGCGGGTGAGAGCTGATACAATACTCACTCTGACTTGCGCCACGCTGCTCTTCATGTTTTTGTAATCTCCGTCTCACTAATCCACACAACACGGCGCCGGTTCTGTATCCTGCTCCCGGTATCAGTCCGCTCCTGGGGGTACGGTGCTCTCAGTGTCCCCGCTCTAGTCCGCGATCTTCAAACTAACCAATACCGTCATACTCCGCACACACGGTACGGTTCTTACTTCCGGTTTCCCAACATTCCCTTGCGTTACGATCATGACACGGACGGCGGCCTGAAGTGGACAAACCTTTTGAAAAGGCGTTTTAAGATTCTGTTGGGTTGTTTAGGATTTTTATGTAAAAAGTTTTTTTCGTAATTTACTAAAATGTGACTGACCAGTCTTTTATACACACGGATAATTTATCCTTCAGGTGACAACCTAGTTTACTGCATTTGTCACATGTTTTAAATGTTGGTTTAATATTTATTTGGGTACCATTTTCGTTTTTATGATTTATTTAATTTATTCATTATATATAGTTGGAGCCTTATATTACACTTTAAGCATAATACAAACTATTGGGATTATCAGGGCCGGCGCTATGGGTAGGCAAAGTGGGAAGAGGAGAATCTCTTCTTTCAAATGAATCTTGAATTTTGTTTCTAGGTGCTATGGATCCAGAGATATTCAGGTTTAAAGTGAGAATATCAGGTGCCATTTTTATATATATAAACATCACTTCCGACGGCAGTTTAACAGTTAATACCATCGTTTTCTTGACACTTGGAAACATAAATTTAGATTCATATAAAAGAGGAGACTCTCTTCTTTCATAGAAAAGAAGAAGTGAGGTTCTATGTGTCACAGAGCCAGAGATACAGCCCCCTAAAATGATACCACCCTCCAGATTCTTAGCCATCAGGCCAGGCCCGGCGTCAGCACCCGGCTGACCCGGGCAAGTGCCGGGGCCCCACAGCTCCAAAGGGGCCCACCACGACGATGTGGCACCGTATTACAGGGCCCAGGTTCGCCGCTGATTTCAGGCCGCATAGGAGGAGGTGGGTGGAGACGTAGTGGGATCGGCCCGGGAGCAAAGTATAATTCGGCCCATCCCTTTACCTTTTTAAAAAGCCTTTTTTTTTTCTTAAACACGGGTCTATAGCTTAAAGAATAAGCAGATCTGTCAGAGGGGAACTCACCAGAATTTACAATTCTTAACGCCAACTTAACAACTGAAGCGGGTGTGATAATAAACTTTGTAATTACATCGATTAAGAGTTGTCCAAAAGCTGCAAAAAATTAGGAGCAGTGGTTGGGCTGTCTTTAAAAAAAAAATAAACTGTACTCACCTCCCTGTCGCTCCTGATGTTCCGCGCCAGTTTGTTTTACAGGGGCACGGGGCTGTAGTCAGGGATTTTCCGGCAAGCCCAACGCCCCCTTTCACTCCATTCCCCAGCGCCTTAGAATAAGGACGGGTTGGGCTCCCCAGCACAGCTTCCGTGGCCCTGATAACACAACATGGGAACGATAGTCGGACCGTGGTACAGACATCTGGAGCGAGGGGGTGGGATACATTTATTTTTTGAAAAAACCCGTCCCAGCATGGGCCCCCGCGCCTAATTTTTATGCACCCTTTGACATCTCCTTTTAAGGAAAGCAGCTCTTCGTTCACAACACGCTGCCTTCAGTCTATATAAACAACTTTTCCTGCTGCAAACGCGCTTTCCTACTGGTGTCACCCACTGTGCCTCCTCTTTGCCAAGGTTGTCCTTACTGATAGACCCAGAGAGGTGGGAAGGAGAAGCAGATTAGTCATAATCTCCTGCTGGCATCCCCTCCTGTTTCATCATGCTCAGACAACTGTACACAAAGATTCCACAGAGTGTGTGCAGACATCACTAAACTAGTATCGGATTGCTGAAATCACTTGCCTGAAACATTCAGGGATCAGTATGAAAGGGCATTAGAAGCCACATGAGCAACTTATGTACAAGGATGGCCAGCCCCTTTAGTCCTTAGACTATCGGGCTCCTTTATCTCTCATGTAGTGGATACAGGACAGAAAGTGGAATATACACAAGACCTGCATGACAGGAACCACATTTCTGTAATGAATATATAACAAAGTTTACTATTTGTCATCTTCTCTATTCATTCATAAGCCCTCCAAAATGATTTCCCCCTTGCACCCCATATATTGTAGTTCGTCACTTCTTGTTTTCCAGCTCTGTTCCAGTCTCCTTCCTACACATCTGTAGATTTAATAATACTTCACACTTGATTCCTAAAACCCCGCCAGCTGCTCCCTTTTGTCGTGTGACTCAGTCCTGTTCAATGTTCTCCTTCCACCCACTCTGATACAACTAAATCTTTGAATAATTAACCTAATCTCAGCCACTTTCTTTTCTATGTGCTGGATCCCATTGCCTGACCCGTGAGAGAACTGCAGTCAACACAAAGACCAGCGGGGAAATGTGTATATCCTTTTCTATGTTCAGGCTAGATCAGTGCAGGCCAACATTAGAATTGTGCACATCAGCCGCAGCTAGCCCCGGGTGCCGCTGTCCCAGCATCCGCACAGAGCCGGGTTCCTGCTGTTGTCACAGCAGCCCCTCATCAAGCCGGGTGGCCTGTGCACAGCAGCCGCCAGCAGAGCCGGTTGGCCGCTGTGCCCACATCCGCAGCAAGAGCCGGGTGCCGCTGTTTCACAGCAGCCGCACATGAGCCGGTGCCGCTGTGCACAGCAGCCAGCAGAGCCGGGTGCCGCTGTGCACGCAGCCGCAGCAGAGCCTGGTGCCGCTGTGGGCACAGCAGCCGCAGCAGAGCCGGGTGCCGCTGTGCACAGCAGCCCACATAGCCTGGTGCCGCTGTGCACACCATTCCGCGCCGTAGCCGGGTGCCGCTGTGCAATCCGCCGCCGCAGAGCCGGGTGCCGCTGTGCACAGCAGCCGCAGCAGACCGGGTGCCGCTGTGCACAGCAGCCTCAGCAGAGCCGGGTGCCGCTGTGCTGGATGGGCGGGGCCTCGCGGGGGGGGGGGTCAGCAGCTGAGCCGGTGTTCCGCTGTGCACAGCATCCGCATCAGAGCCTGGTGTCCGCTGTGGCAACAGCAGCCGCAGCACAGAGCCGGGTGTGCCGCTGTTCACAGCAGCATTGGCGCAGCAGAGCCGGGTGCCGCTGTGCACATCATCCGCAGCATAGCCGGGTTGCCGCTTTGTCACCTCCTGTCCGCAGCAGATGAGGCCGGGTTGCCCTCTGTGCAACAGCAGCCGCATCAGGAGCCGGTTGCCTCTGTGTGCACAGCATCCGCAGCAGAGCCGTGTGCCGCTGTGGGCACGTCATCCGCAGCAGAGCGGGTGCCCGCTGTTGCACAGCATCGCACGAGCCGGTGCCGCTGTGCACAATCAATCCGCAGCATATCCTGTTGCCGCTTTTGCACAGCAGCCGCAGCATAGCCGGGTGCCGCTGTACACGCAGCCTCAGCAGAGCGTGTGCCGCTGTCACAGCAGCCGCAGCATAGCCGTGTGCCGCTGTACACAGCAGCCGCAGCCGAGCCGGGTGCCGCGTTAACCCAGCAGCCGAGCAGAGGCCTGGTGCCGCTGTACACAGCACCGCAGCAGAGCCTTGTGCCGCTGTACCATCCGAGATCAAGCCCCGCAGCAGAGCCGGGTGGCCGCTGTACACAGGCATGCCGCAGCAGAGCCGGTGCCGCTGTACACAGTCAGCCGCGGCGATCCTGGTGCCGCTGTAACACAGCAGCCGCACAGTGCAGGGTGCCGCTGTAACACACACACACCGTGCCTTACTCTCCTGTTTATCTTATGTTACTGTTCCGACTAGATAATTCTGTAAAAATATGTTCCCCTAAGATCTTTGCATCTCACATGTACTTATTTCTATAGTACTACTACGTCTATGATATCCCCTGACAATTTTTTCCTTAAAATTAATTTTTATCCGTATTTTTTACACAAAATAGCTTCCTGCAAAGCTATTTACTTAAACCATTTTCAGGCTTGAAAGGTTTATTCAGAAGTTTTCGGTTTTGATCATCTATACGAAACCTGGTGTTCTGGGCTAGGGATTTGGTTACTTATGTCGACTGGGGACGCGTTTACACGGCCTGCGCTTGAAACGCAGGCCGAATACGTTTGTAAATGCGTTTTACAAATCGAACCATTTGGGAAGCATTTAGGTTCTCCAACCTCAAAAATCCTTAAAGTTTGGGATTTTAATGTAAAGTTACAGGACATCTTACTACTACTATAAAGGAATTGTAAACCAAGTACACTGACATACTGGTGTGTGCCCCCTCTGTCAGGATCTGCTCTCTTTTACTTTTTTATGCCCTGGTTTACACCAAAGGTCTTTAAACATTATGTCAAGTGACTGAAGGGGCCAGGCTCCATAGGTTTAGTGTGCTTGCTTCCCCAGCAATATGCAAACGAGTTAACAGGCAAACACAATAATGAAAGTTGGAATGCATTTCCTAAAAGCAAATTCCCAGGAGTTTTGGAAAGCGCAGTCGAAAGATGCAACGTGCACGCTGCGCTCACAGTGGCATTTGGTTTGCTTTGTTTTACAAAGTAAACGCAAGAGGTGATCGCAGCAGCAGGTGTAAATGTGGCCAAGTGTTTTGAGACTACAGACTAGTTAACAAACACGCTCTCTCCATTGCCTCCGGGTTTAACACACAAAATGAAATGCCCTCTGTCCCCCGCCACCACCTGTAATGTTAGGCCAGCGGAGACATCGAGTAGATAACATTACGCAGCTACAACTTAACGGCTGCGGTAGCGGGGTGTAGTGCAGTCAGGCTAACAGCTTCTATGACACAGGTTGAGGTGACGGGCAGCGCCACCACGAAACAGGAGTGGCAGAGAGGCTAATATGTGCTTTTTAATTATCTTTAATCTCCTCTTGAATGAATAACACATGTAAAACCATACCATCCCCTTTAAGATAAGACATGACCAATACCAAACACAACCCGCCACCACTGCAACCCGCTATTTAATTAGATACAGGCATCTTGCGCAGCAAAACGATACACAGCCAGTATCATCTACGTTGTTGGTGCCGTGGGGCGTTTACTACCAACATTTCCGTTTCCTTCATGAGGTATCCACAGGGGTCCCGTGTCCAAGCTCTACTGATCAGATATTTACACTTATCCTATGTGTGGTGGAAAGGTAATACATAAACCTTCCTTCCCTGCTCTTGTCATTTAGCGCTCCTGCACATCATACGCAGCTTAGCAGTTGGGATCTAAGCTCCCACCGGTAAGAGTGAGAACGATCTACTTCATCTTTCTTCTTCTGACTGGTGGCTCGGTGGAGTTTTTTCTTCTACCGCTTCCCCTCATTTCTCTCTGGAGATGGAGAAGGTGATTTTGGACTTCGCTTTCTGTATAATTCTGTCTGTATCTCCTCCTGATCTTGCTCTAGAGCTAGATCTTTCTCTAGATCTAGATCCTGTTTCGATCCCTGTCCTAGAACAAAATTGAAACAAAACTTAAAATTTATTATAATAAAAATCCAAAAATGTATTCAATTTCTGAAGGTCAACATATTTGATGACCTAATATCACTGATATCCAGGCCCTTCATCAGGCACCAGTAAGTCGATGGCTAATCAAAACACATCAAGAAGGTTTATATGTCAACTGCTTTGTATGCACAGCCCAATACTGCCTGTAATAATCCCTGGTCTGATCTCTCATAGCGTCCATTTCTTGGCCGATCATCATACCGTCGCGATCATCTACCGGTCGCGATCATCATACCGGTCGGCGATCATCAATACCGGCGCGATTTCTTGATCGGTCATCATACTGCCGCAATCAGAGTACCCTCTTTCAGTGGAGAGATTGACCCATCTCGAGACCTGTGAGACCCATTTGTTTACATCCATCACGATACCCTATAACACTGACAAATGACTTACGAATAATTCTGGATAGAAACAAACCTTGGGGGACAGGAGTGGTTACAAAAAAAAATTTTCGCAGGTGTATCTATCCCCGCTCTGGTTTCCTGTCCCATGTTGCGATGATACTTCCGGGTCTTTATGCTGCTTCTTGGGCAAAGTGTCGTGGCTAAAGGTCAAATCTATGGCCTTCCCCGACCACGAGACATCACTTGTGATGTCAAAGGAAGTAGTGATGAGATCCATGGAAGTCGACAAAGCAAGCCTGTAACTCTCTGGTGCACCCGGGTAAAATGTCCACCAAAAAAAACAGAAGTCCTGACGCTCAACTGTAATTGGTTTTCCCAAAAGTCCTGAAAACTCTAGTAAAATAATATGATAGAGTATTCCAACAAGAGTAGATTCTTACAATTACTCAGAACAAAAGAATAACACATTCTATATTCACTGTTATTAACAAACATGCATCATTTCAAACACAGATGTATATCCCACCATCTCCATCTTTCCTGGTGTATACAATTTTGGTTACTCTGGGATCAGACGTGGCGATTCTTCTCATGAAGTCCGGTGTAGCAAGGCAAATGTAAAAAGTTGCAAAGGGATCCACCTTTTTCACTATACAAAGTTTATAGGAGAGTGTACATATTGGCCCGGGAGTTTGTGTGTGCGCGCGCATTTAGTGCAAGGTCGTGGAAAAATGCACTTCATTTTCCAGGATCAAGCTTCTCATGTCCTGCATGGCTGCAGTGCTCTTGCCTCTGCATTACAAGACCATCTCAGACACAGGCATTCTGCCAGCAAGCCGGAGTGTGCAGAGACTCCTCTACAAGCTACACTGAAAGGCACCCCTTAACACTGAGCATCGGGATCAAGAAGCCCAGATAACACGATGTTGGATTAGCCACACCAGCTATCTCTTCCAGAAGAACACAGACTCCCCCAACTGCTTGCCTTTTCAGGTAGCAAAAGGAGGCCTTGTTTTCCTTTCCTCTTCCCCTCCCCAAACCTTGTACATAAATGTATTAGCATATTATCCCAGAATATCCCCTGGTGAGATCAATAAGTGAATGTAAAGGAAAACTTACGTCCTAACTTCTACTAGCAACAGACAATAAGGTTCTCACCAGCGGAGAGGGAGGGAGGAATACAGCAAAGCCGATTGTTTGTGTTGTAGGCAAATTAAGAAGCCGTAGTTTACATAGCTGGGAACTAAAACTAAACTGCACAATCAACAAACTTCATACGTGCTTACCAGGGGAAAACAGATACATAAAACCCTAGATGTCCTGCCATTGAGATCTCAGAATCTTTAATTAACTATATTCATCAGAGACCGCTACCATATGCAACCTTTTTTTAGCATGATCTCTCACATTACAGTAACAAAAAAAGCCCTCCGGATTGAACCCATTATCAGTCTCAGCTTTTTCTCTGTTTGGAATAGAGTTTTTACGCAGAATGGAACTGCTGCTGCAGATGTTAGCATAAGCCTGTGAAGGCGTTTAGGGTCAACTGTCCGTTTTCGTAACCTCAGGTGAACATTTTGAGGACATGATCACAAGCATCAACATAACTGGGCTTTACATGGTTAAATTGAAATTTCCCATTTGTTAAAAAAAAAACAAAAATGGAAAAAAAAAATGTCTTCTTTAGTGGCGACGGGATCTTTGGGTCCTCATTATGCCGCATCTGATCACACAAAGTCTCCATTGTATTTACAGCTACCCATAATTAGGCACAAGCTACGCTTCTTCTGGATAATTGCACACAAAATCATTGTCGGCCACGCTGTGATAACCATACCTTCCTCCGTAGAAGAGCTCGCTCTCGAGAACCTATAAGTATCCGTCTTTGTCATATACTGGACAATTCTATTATTGGAAAAAAAGAGGAAAATTATAAGTCTGGGTGTCGCAGGCAATGTTGAAAAAGTTGTCAAAGGGAGCCCACCCATTTTTTAACTATACAAATTTATAGAGAGTGCTTACTTTTGGTCCTGGAATGTGTGCGTAATGTGGTGGTGGTTAGTGGCATAAGGACAAAAGTGAAATGCCCTTATATCCGGCTCAGCTGGACTTGGAGAGCACTGGGGGGGGAGTTTTTCCTCCCACTGCGTTTTTCCATTGGTTCTCTGGAATTAACACTGCTTTCCATACCTCCCATGTAACCTTACCTCATTTTTTAGATTAGATCAGAGAGCCCCGCGCACTTTTGTGAAGCAGCCCAACCACCATATGGGAGGGTATTCACATGAGTAAAACTCCCTTTAATATTTGCAGCAGATAGATATATAATAAAAATAAAGCGGCTTGCACAAAAATAGGGGAACACTCAAATAACACATCCTGAATTTTAGAATGAATGAAATCTTCTTTTTTGAAATACTTTGTTCTGTACAAACGCTGAATGCCGCGGACAACAAATCACCACAAAAAACATAATGGAAATCAAATTTATCAACCACTGGAGGATTGGTTTGGAGTCGGCCCAAAATTAAAGTGGAAAAACCCCAACCACAGGCGGATACAACTGATGGAAATGTCCTTAAAAAAAAAACCAGGCAAAATGAGGCTCGTATTGTGTGGGGTCTCCACTGCCTTTACCAAACACACCTCAGCCATGCCTCCTGATAGTGCTGCGGATGGTCTCCTGAGGCTGCTCCCCAACCTGGAGTACTAAAAGAAATTCCGCCAACTCCTGGACATCCGTGGTGCACTGTGACGTTGGTTTCTGTCACGATACAGATGTCCTATCGGATTCAGGTCTTGGGAACCTGAGGGCCAATCCATAGCTTCAATGCTTCATCTTGTAGGACTGCTGACAACACTTCCAGCATATGGGGTCTAGCATTGTCCCTGGAAACCCAGGGCAGCCCGCACAAGCCATATGGTCCTCATCACATGGGGTCTAAGGATCTCATTTCACACATCATTCAGCAGCCATGCATCAGGCGACACCTCTGTACCTCTGGCGACACATGGAGGCCTTAACGCGGGGGGTCGGAGCCCTCACCCCATTACTGTGACCCTTGCCAAAACAGGGTTGTGGAGGCTGTCAGGGCAGGCAGTCAGAAAGCGCTCTCCTGTGCACATAATAACGCGTCTCAGACTCTGTCATGTCTGTCAATGCTCAGCGTGAACCTGCTTTCATATCTCATCTGGGATAAGCAACCAAAAAGCCATTGGCAAAAAAATTTGCCAATCCTGGTGTTTCTCTGTTCTCTCCCTGGGCAAATTCCCATCCACGTCCCTGCAAACGGGTGCGACTCCCTACACCTCATCTGTGGCAATCATGCCCTCCTCCATCCTTGGATCTGTTCTATCGGTTTCTAAAAACAGTTTGTGCAAACCATGCCACATTTTTTGACCCTCCTAGAGGTCATATGTGGCGGGCTCGGCAGTGCTCCTCCTCCTGTAACCCCTTGCACGAAGTGGAGGTAGGGGTCCTCTGGCCGGCTTGATGTTGTTGCGTTCCCTATTGGCTTCCCTTCCATACCTGTACCTCTGGTGTACTGGTCCACTGTCTCCTGGGAGAACCACGTAAAACTTCATGCAGCCTACAGCTTTCGCAGATTGATGTGCCAATCCTGGAGAGATGCCACTATATAGCCAACCACTTGTCTGTCTCATGCTACCATTAGGTGTGAAACACCACTCAACAACCATTGATTTCAAAAATTGACCAAAACATCAGCCAGAAGTACTGAGAAGTGTTCTGTGGTCCCCAACCTGCAACCACTCCTTTCCGATTGCATTTGCGCACGAATGTAAACGAATATGTTTCGCTCAGTGTATATTTGTTGGTGCTAAAATTGGGCATCGAACGGAAAAAGAATCTCAGCGTTGCCTATCCAAACTATAACGTTTCAACAACAGCCGCAAGCGAGACTACAATGATCGCCGCTGCTTGTCAGCAGAGTCAAACAAATCAACAAGAGCCTCTAATATCCTAAGCCTCAAAATCAGTAGATTCGGAACACAATTCCTACTAAGTAGAAATTATGTTCAAATAGCAACAAACTCGCCAAACGACAGGATCACAATCCGTAAACTGGAAATTATATTTCTTGAAAGCACAAAACCATGTACATTTTTTGTTGACCCGCATTAAAACTTTAACAATTTAAATATCATGGTACCCAAAATGTAAACACCAAAGGGAAATATATAGTCAACAAATTCAACTCAGATTTATACAATATCCTTATCAGGCCTATGCACAAGTTTTGTATGATGTGAGCTTGCTAGCACACCTGCCAGTGGACCTGCCGTTGCATACGGGCACGGTACGCGCAACTCACATTTTTGGCTCCCTCTCAGACCACACCTGACCCTGGCCAGCGGGCGGCCTCCCCATTAACATAGTGCGTGTCCAGGGCCACTCACTTCCCTATGAGAAAACAAAGGTCGAAGCTGATCTCCCCCCTCCTTCGCCATCAGCTTTATGGCTCACGTCCGTTGCTGCGGACCATGTGCAATATAGCTCATACTCTCAAAAGCCCAAATTGTTAAACATTTTATCTGCACAGTGTCTTAAAGGAAATTACCATCAAATCCCGTAATGGATAACCATAGAGACTAATTCATACGATCCAGCAGCATGTATACGGTAATTGCTTCTTAATTGTGTTATCCGTATCTAAGGGCTAATGGAGGTGTTTACCAAGACGCCTCCGTGCACACATTCAAAGACTCTTACACCTGTTCAAGAGCATGTCTCCCTCCGCTGCTCTCTGCCCCCTTCCTTCTGCCTGTGTAGTGGAGACACGCTTCTGCTCAGGTAATCAGCTTAGTAGCCATACACGGAGGGGCTCTAGTAGCATACCAGGAGTACCCCAGGACAAGGCCACCGGGACCCCCCACCACCACGCGCCAGGGATAACATGTATAAGTTTAGCAGATTTAAATGTTTCCCAGGATCTATGAGTAGTGTCCCTGCTTTTTATGCTCGATTTTGATGGTAGATTTCCTTCAATCTATTTATTTGCACATGCTAAAAGCCACTAGAACTACAGAAGCTGTTAAAAACTGTGCAGAATCTGACTCAGACATATGCTGTTATGTGGCTCCGGGAGCTGGAGCTCAAGAAAACAATATCCCTCTTATAACTCACCTCTTCCAGTGCTCCCTTCTCCATCCGACCTGGTGCCCACCTGCCACAACAGAGCTCCGGCCAGTAGCAAGGTTAGCAGCATGGCAAGGAGTAGACACCACACCTGGGGTGGCTACACTTCAGGGTAAGTGAATCGCAGGAAGAGGCGAGTATAGAGGTTTATTTTTGTTTAGCACTCACCCCAAATCTTCAAATCTCCTTGCACGGGGGCGGGATACGAACCAACACTGCACCAGGGTGGAGTCCAAGCATCAGGGTTATAGTACTTGTAACTGCGTTCTGTACAAGTGACTGGTCTCTACGACTGAACTTCGAGGAACTGGATCAAGCTTATTCCAGCGACATAGGATGCATTTGCTGGCTATGAGATTTCCCGTCATGTGAGCCTCATATTACTTATGCACACAAGAATTTTCAGATAGAAAAGCTCTTAAAACAAACCCACTCACTGCAATGCAAAATCGAGGTGGTAACAGCTCTCCCCGACCCGGTTATGGTGATCACTGCAAGTACCTGTGTGCCACGAGATCTATGCAGAAAAGATGCGCTTCACTAAAGCCATGCTGTGGTCCTATGCTACTTTGGTTTACATTGTTAACATCTATGAACACACATGTTGCTCCTTCCCTGATCACATGTATTACATGAAGCTGAAGCCCTTCACATATGTTGAGATTTACACACATGCAAACTCACACGTTGTGAACGCGGTCTAACGGTCGTGCCCTGATTAGGGTCTCCAGTGTACACTACCACATGGGGCACCCTGTGTTAGCAAATGGCACATATATTTGGGCACCATACCCATGCCAGGGTGTCATGGAGGCCCAGTAATGTCCAACGCTTCCCAAAACTCTTTATCAGGACTTCATAAGCCACCATCTGCTGGAAATACATTCTCTCAACTTCCTGCGTTCGTGAACTACAAGGTCCCAGCTGCGCCAGATAGCCGGGGCTGTCAGTGAATGCGGGATTTGTATGTCCTCCTCAGCTGGAGATGACACAGGTGAATCTTACATATAACGAGACCCTGCTATCCACGACAGGACAGGTCAGAGGGCATCATCGGGGGGTCCATGACCACAATACGCTGGTGGATACTGATACAATACTCACTCGAACTTGCCACGCTGCTCTCTCATGTTTTTGTAATCTCCGTTCTCACTAATATTGCCAAACACGCGCCGGTTCTATCGTCCTCCGTCCGGTATCAGTCCGCTCCTGGTGGTACCGGCCTCTCCAGTGGCCCCGCTCCATCCGCACACTCAAACTAACCACATACAGTCATACTCCACCCGTAACGGTTCTCACTTCTCGGTTTCCCAACATTCCCTTTGCGTGACGATGCATGCCGAGGACGGGCGGCCTGTAGTGGAACAAAGACCTTTTGAGAAAGGTCTTTGAATAAAGATTATGTTGGGGTGTTTGTGATTTTTACCTAAAAGTTTTTTTTCGTATTTACGTAAAATGCTGACTGACCAGTCTTTTATACGCACGACGATAATTTATCCGTCAGGTGAACAACCTAGTTTTACGGTGCATTTGTCACAATTTGTTAAATGTTGTTTATATATTATTTGGATAGAACCAGTTTTACGTTTTTTTTGAATTTATTTTTTATTTATTCATTAATATAAGTTGGAGCCTTATATTACACTTTAACATATATACAAACTATTGGATTCATGGCCGGCGCTATGGGTAGCAACGTCGGGAGAGGAGATCTCTTCTGATTCAAATGATCTTGAAGTTTGGTGTGTTCAGGTGCTATGGATCCAATAGATAATTCAGTTAATAGTGAGAAATCAGTGTGCGCATTTTTATATATATAAACATCCTTGTCCGACGGCAAGTTTAACAGTTTAATACCATGCGTTTATCTTGTACACTGTGGCATACATAGTATTTAGGATTCATATGAAGAGAACTCTCTTCTTTCATAGAAAAAAGATGTGAGGTTCTCTATGTCGAACAGAGCCAGAGATACTCCCACCTAAAAAAGGATACCACCCTCCAGAATTCTTACCATCATGCGCAGCCCGCGTCAGCACCCGCTACCCGGGCAGTGCCCGTGGCCCCACCAGCTCCAAGGGGCACACCACGACGATGGTGCACCGTATTACAGGGCCCAAGGTTCCGCCTCTGATTTCAGGTCCGCATAGTGAGGGGGGGCCGGAGACGTAGTGGGACGGAACCCTTGCGCAAAGTATAATCGTCGGGTGCCCTCCCTTTACCGTACCCTGGGCTGCTGCTGAAGGACAGCTAGCAGCCCGCCCTGCCCTTACCACCACACGTCCATATGTTGCCTAGCACACCCTCCTCTCCCCGGCACAACCCCCCTACCCATTCTCCTGAGCCTGCCCTGCGCTCTCCCGCCGGCCCACCCTGTCACCTGCGGCCGCCGCCTACCTCGCCGCCTCTCGGCGCGCCGTCGGGCACGTCTGCCCTTCCGCTGATTCGAAGCCAGCCCCGCTGCGCTAGCCATGTCCAGCCCGAGCGACTGCGGCGTCGAATGCCACCCCGGCCGCCCTGTCCTATGTGGTCCACTTCAACCTGCCCCTGTCCTGACCCGATGACTCCAGCTGGGGTGAGTATGATTGTACATATGGTAAAGCAGGTATATTGTGTGTATGTATGCTGTAGATACTGATTGTGTGGTATGTATGCTGTGTAATGTATCTGTGCGTAGTGTTGCTAATATGGCTGTATATCTGCGTATGTGTTTTATATACTGGATGTGTGTTATAATGTTATATCTTGGTGTTGCTGAGATTGTATGATGTAATCGTGCATGTTATATTGTGTATATATGCTGTATAATCTGTGCGTATGTCTGTATAGTGTGTGTATATAGCTGTATGATCTGTTCTTGTGCGTATGTTGTGTGTTAATGTACTGTCGATTTTTTATTAAATGTTGCTACACCAAGTTCACTGTTAAGGGGCCACTGAGGCGTCTATCTGCCCAGGGCCCACTGAAACCTGGAGCCGGCCCTGCATCAGGGAGAATTTGCTCACACAGGAGCTGCTGCACCTCACGATTAATGGAAACAATCACTTTAATATGTTACTACATTTTGAGAAGGATAATATCACCGATATTCATGTTTTTACCCGTACTCTATGCAGACTATCTAGACACACCCTTTTCTCTCTTTTGCTTTTATTTTGTTCCAGTTTTTTTTTTGGGCAAAATTTACTGATACATGAACAAATATATATTCACCACCCAAACATGTCTATAAGCTATATGTAACACCAAAACCACACATGTTCTGGAATAAAGTTTATTTCCCCCCTTCCTCCATATTAACACCTATGTTATGACGTTCTCAGCATACAATGATACTGTAGAGCTATGTGAAGCTCAGTACAATTTTCTGCAAAATAGTTGGTGTCCCCTGTGGATTTAACGTTCCCTTGTGCGATATTTAGGTGAATTCCACATGTGGGTCGGTATGTATCTCCTCACATCCTGCTGTTTTATGAAAGTATTTTTCTTGTATTAGTTCTGGATTGTACTATTCTAGGGGAAATATTTAAATGTTAATTGCCAACTCAACCTGGTTGTCTGCTTTCAAAATTTTTAGGTTTTTATGGCACCTTTACTTTTTAGTCTGTTTTTATTGTATTGCTATATTTTACAGGTGTGTACTGTTTAAAAAATTTCTAGCTGAAAAGCAGATATATATTATTCCGTTTTTTAAGTGATATTATGTTGATTTTTTTATTTGAAGCATATCTATATTGGACATTTGTGAACTCTACACATGTCCTCTACTACTTGTGGGATGTGAAGGTAAATATTTTCTGTTTGGAGCACATTTTTCCATCAAAGTCAAATCTTTTATTTTTTTTTAAATTTTCTATAAAGTGTTTCAGTTTGATCAAAATTGCATGACGGCGGCCTATGTCTATCTAAAAATCTTAATGCAATTTTGAAATGGGAAAGTGTCCTGCTTACAGAAAAGCTGTGGTTTGGTGGAGTTATCTTTAACTTTTTGGCTGTAATTTTATTTTAAACGTCAAAATTGTAAAAACACCATAAATGTCCGCAATGAAATGGTTAAACCCCTTGTTGGAATTCCCTGGTGGATATGCTTATCATCTATCCTAGTTATCTACCATATAATCTCACCTTTTCCTTTCTATTTTATAATCAATCTTTATTTTCTCTTCTACTGTATTATCTCTCATATCTGTCTACTGTATATCATCTACTTTATTAGCTTGCATCTAAAATCTCTATCATCTTTCATATTTTTTCTTTGATCATAATATTATAATATACAATTCTTTTTTTTATATAGTCCACATAGATTACGCAGCGCTGCACAGAGCTTGCAAGATCAGTCCCTGTCCCCATGGGGATCACAATCTATTCAACCTAACCAGTAATTTTTTGGAGTGTGGGAGGAAACTGGAGGACCCGGAGGGTCAAATAAACCTTTGCAGATGTTGACCAGCTCTCAAGCTGTAGTGCAAATCACTGAGCCACCGTGCTGCCCATCATCTCCCTATCATCTATCTATCTCTATAAATTCTCCAGAAAAATCTCCCATATTGAAGTTTGTTTTACCATACTAAGGGAGGCTCTTGGACTGTGACTGGTAATAAATAGTTTTTTGGGGCCCCCACATTTAGTTTGCCCAGGGCCCCCACTTTGTCTAGACCGCCCGGGGGATTAACACAATTATTCTGGCAGATTGTAAGGAAATTCCGACTCCATCTAAACTCCATCAAGTCAATGGAATTTTGAAAATCTCATGTAAACAATGAGATTTCCCATGCAAAACTGACATAGTGTGAACTTAACCCCTAGTAAGTGCCTAAAAGGCTTCTAGTGACTGGCATTTTAGCAGATAAATTTTTACATGCTAAAATGTTCATTTTATTTGGGGTTAAGAGTGTAAAAAAATGCTTTTTTTGTGAGACGACAATGTAGTACAGTTTTATTTTTTTGGTACAGGCCCCGTAAGCCCACATGCGAGTTTTTTGATGGCAACATCGAAGACAACCCCTTTAATTGAAAACAAGGTTTTCCATAGACAGGCGGCATCCTCTATCTTAGAAGAAAGGTGGTTCTACCATTACCATAGACAGGGACATCCTACTACCCTAGAGAGTGGTGGTTTACTTCTCCTCCATAGACAGTAGGCTTCCTCTACACCTAGAATAGAGGCAGATATCTAACACATAGACGTGCGATTCTTTTCTGCAACTTAGGAGAGGCGGTTCTACCTTCACCATAGAGGGGGCATCTCTCTACGCCTAAGAGAGCCCGGTTCTAACATCCTCACCATAGACAGGGGATCCTCTACACCTAGAGGAGATGGCTCTCCTATCACCATAGACAGGGGGGCATCCTCTACACATAGAGAGAGGGTCGTTCTACCATCAACCATAACAGGGGGGATCCCTCAAACCTAGAGGAGAAGGCGGTGCTAACCATCACCATAGACAGGGGGCTCCTCTAACACTAGAGGAGAGACAGTTTAAAACATCAACCATAGACAGGGGCATCCTCTACACCTAGAGGAAGTGGTTTCTACCATCACCATAGACAGGGGGATCCTCTACACCTATGTGAGAGGAGGTTCTACATCACCATCACCATAGACAGGGGCGATCCTCTAACCCCTAGAGGAGAGGCAGTTCTACCATCATCATAGACAGTGTGCATCCTCTACACTAGAGGAGGCGATTCTACCATACATCACATAGACAGGGGACATCCTCTACACCTAGAGGAGAGCAATTCTACCAGCAACATGATAGCGGCACCTCTACACCTAGAGAGAGAGTGGTTCTACACATCAACCATAGACAGGAGGCATCCTCTACACCTAGAGGAGAGGAGGTTCTACCATCACCAAGACAGGGCATCCTCTAACCTATAAGGAGATGCAGTTCTACCATCCACATAGACAGAGGGCATCCTCTACTCCTAGAGAGGTGGTTTCTACCATCACCATAGACAGGAGGCATCCTCTACACCCTAGAGAGGTGGTTCTACCATCACCATAGACAAGGGGCAGCATCCTCTACACCTAGAGGAGAGGATGTTCTACCCTCACCATAGACAGGAGGCATCCTCTAACACCTAAAGGAGAGGTGTGTTTCTACCATCACCATAGACAAGGGGCATCCTCTACACCTAGAGAGAGGCAGTTCCAAACCATTACTATAGACAGGGGACATCCTCTACACCTAGAGGAGAGGAGGTTATACATCACCATAGATGGGGGCATCCTCTACACCTAAGGGAGAGGAGGTCATGTGGTGCAACCTATGGCACGGGTTCCAGAGGTGGCACTCTGAGCCCTTTCAGTGGGCACTCAGAATATTGCCCCAAACAGAATTCACAGACAGGAGATTAAGGGATCCTTCTGCAAGCCCAGTAGCCAGGACGTGACAAGTTTAGCTTTTTTTAAAGTGAAGCATCCAGGTCTGATCCTTGTGTAACAGGGTCGATTATCATTGGAGCTACTGCTCTTGGTTGTCAATTGAAGCTCCAGTGGCAATCCAAATTTTCTCTTCTGTCAACGATATTGATTTCCTAGTAACATTGAAAATTGTGGTACGGAGCAAGAGATTGCGATAAGTTACTGTCCGAATTGCTGCGTTGGCACTTTAAACATAATATGTGGGTTTGGGTGCAGTTGGATACTTACAAAAATTTGCATTTCTGCAAACAGAGGTCCTTCGACCCATACCAAACTTTTTTCAAATGTAACTTTATATTATTATATTTAAGACGATATAAGTCCTATTCTACCAATATAGAAACAAGAAATGTAAAATTAGTGGTGGGTAAGAGAGCTCTGATTATTCAAATGATTTTGAAAATACTCTACACATACTCCCTTACAAATTCATTTAAATAAATCAGAGTCTTTTCCCACCACACTCTAATTTTAAATTTCTTGTTTCATATATGTAGTAGAAATAGGACTTATATCCAGTTTTAAAATAGATAATAATAAAAGTAAATTTTAAAAGTTTTTGTTAGTGGTCGAAGGACCCCTTGTTGCTGAAATGCAAATTTTGTAAATATATAAACCCTATAGGTCCAGACCATATAGTGTCTTAGTGTATCAATTTATGGTTCATCTAACGCAGGGGTAGGGAACCTATGGCTCGGGAGCCAGATGTGGCTCTTTTTTTGCTGCATATGGCTCTCATACAGATCTTTAATTAATAGTGACGGCTGCTGCTGTGTGTGTCTCAGACTGATCACTGGACCAGGCAGTGATGTTACCGCTGCCTAACTCCTTTGTGTGACCCAGAGGGACCATGAGAGCTGGCTGCAGGGAGTGCAGTAGGTGAGTTTCTTTTTTTTTTTGTTATCAGTGGGGGGCATGTCTGTGGCTACCTATCTTTTGGGGGCATGTGCTGTGGCGACCATCTACTGGGGGACATGTGCTGGGGCACCTTTATACTGGGAGGCATGTGCTGTGGCTACCTATCTACAGGGGTATGTCTGGGGCTACCTATCCTGAGGGCAGGTGCTGTGGCTACCTATCTACTGGGACATTGCTGGGCTACTTTAACTGGGAGGCATGTGCTGGCTACCTATCTACAGGGGACATGTGCTGGGGCTACCTATCTACTGGGGCATGTGCAATAGGTACGGCTCTTACGGAATAACTTTTAAATATGTGGCGTTCATGGCTCTCTCTAGCCAAAATGGTTCCTGACCCTTGATTAACGGTTGCAGTTTGGGCACTCGGTCTCAAAAAGGTTCGCCATCACTGAATTGGGTCCTAAATCTGTATGCAAATGACCTGTGAGATGTCCATGAGTCATATCATATTCAAGCTGTCCATCTTATTCATGAGTGGAGGCACAGTCCATCCCCGTGCTTGACTGACAGCCTGTATAATGATTGTCAAAGACCTGATGACAGGTGTCCCTTAAAAAAGATCACAAGATAATTTTTGTGATATGATTCAGTGAGTTATTCTGACTGTTATTCGGATTGGCATTCCTCTGGATCATAGAATTTTAGGTTAAACTTGGACCTGTGTCTTCTTTCACACCTTATCTATACCAGATCCTCAGTACAATAGGTCTAGTTTCAGAAGTCTGGATACCATGGTTCCAGCATCTATTACTTGGCAATATTACACCAGACGGAAACACAGACAGACCATAGCGACAAGTAGATTTTTACTTACTTCTGTCTAATGGAAAGAGACCATCAGCAGTGGCCCTGACAGTTGATCTATAAGGCCCTTTATTACAAACTTTTATTCTGTTGTATCATAGCTGACATATTATTTTAATGGCTTAGTGTCTGAAGTTTATAACCACTATACTATGATTACATCATCTTCACTATGCTTTGTCTTGTGATGGACTGGAATCTGTGTAAAATAGTGCAGCTAGCTGGAGGCCCTGTTTAAAACATTACAGAGCAGAGCGAAAAGATGTACAGTAGAAGAAAAAATATTCTGTACATAATTCTCAAAAGTTAGATTTCTTTTTTTTATACACTAATCACAAACTGCCAGTGAATATGATGGTTTTTTGTCCTAAGGCATTTTATCTGTTGTACCCGTAGTGATTTATATGAGATGTAAACCATATTGTTTTTGTTTTTCCTCTCTGATGTTTGCTGAATATGAATCTCATTAGTGGAGACCCAGTGAATGTACACTGTAACATTGCCTGCAGCTTGCGTCTGTTTAGTTCCCTTAGAGGGATGATCTGAACAATGGACATATGCTAACTCTTTACTCACAACTATTGTTTACTTAGGATTCAATGTGCAACATCCCCCACCGGGGGCCTAGCCCTTGAGGGTGAGGTCTGGGACAGCCGGGGCCCGCGGTACCGAGTGGCTGGCGGTTGCGGCCTAGCACGCTATTGTCACGGTGCTTGGTACGGGGAACCGGAGGGCTGTCCCACCTGGCAGGTCTCCAGCAGGGTGGTTGTTGCAAGAAATGATGAGGGAGAGGCTGCTATAGGCGGATCTCCCTGGGGCAACCCACCCTTAATGTCCGAGTGTGGTCTCTGGGTGATGACAGGGTGCCGGTGATGAAGGCAGCCGTATTAGCAGGGACCAACGGAGACAGAGTTGAAGAAACAACAACTTACAGTTCTTTATTGAACCGGCAGGAACCCGCAGCAACGTGCCTTTAACAGGTAGATGGAGTGCTGAGATGTGAGTTGGGGGAGCCTCAGGAGATAATCCACCAGCCTGGATTAGAGGGGCAGCTGGGAGGCAGCTGTGTCCTGGTAGGAAGCTTCAGCTTGTCCTGTAGGGCTTCAGGTATCACCTTTAGGTAAGATATCCCCTTTTCCTCACTACACATACTCTAGTCTAATGCTCCACTCTTCAGAGGCAGGGGCTAGGCTCTCCTGCTCTGGTATGAGCCAGACAGAGATACTCACTCACTCTAGGATTCTGTACTCTGACTTGGAATCTCTCTCAACTAGAATCCCCAATTCCCCAGAACATCCTGGCCAGGGTTTTATACCCCCTTTGGTCAGTGGTGGCTGCTCCTCCCAATCACCTCAGCTTACGAGGACAGGAGGTAACACAGATCATTGGATAATAGCATCTTGCATCAAAAAAACACTTAACTCCTGCCTTGCCAGCAGATTCACCACTGCATAACCCCTATGTCCTATCAGGACCATGTGTTAATGTGGTATATGCAGGTGGGACGTATTCGCAAACCCTCCGTCGCCATTGCATCGCGAGGGTGTTGCAAATGCACACATGAATGTTTATTTTGTAGTTTTTAAGTGAATTTGAAGTTTTGCTGGTAGAGATTTGCTGTTTGATTTCCTCCTCCGCATAAAACAGAACCAAGTCAAAGAGGAGAAAACATCAGGAACATGTATGCAAAATGTTCAAGTTATGTGGCTTGTGTCACTACTAGGGTCATCAAAAGAATTCAGTTTATTCCCTTTCCACCGGATATGGGATAACAAGGTGATCAGTGATTTGACTGCTGGGAACCCCACTGTTCAAATGAACTATTCCCAGCAATCCAGAGAATTGAGTGGATGGCAGCTGGAGAGTGTCACTCCGTTCAATAGTATGGGTGGAAACATCGTAGGGTAACTTCCATCACTATTCGAGTGCTGGAGAGTATCAGTATGTCACCTGTATATGGGCCATATGTCTCAAAAATTATCCCCAAAAGTCTGTCATAGAAGACGGCAAATGATATCACTACGTGTCCCAACGTCAGGTGTTGTAGAACGTTGTGCCATGCTCAAATATGCATAGGGAGCGTGGTTTGGTCTTCAAAACAATGTGTTTTATGTATGACACGCACTGACAGCCGCGGCTCTTAGAATCACTTCACTCTTCACTTCCATGTGCACTTAGATAGGCCAACTTCCCAAATTAGCGAAGCGGGAACGCAGCCTGACAAGGTAACGTCTGTGCACCTCGAAAGAACTGAGCTGAGGGCCAAGATCCCACTACATCAAAGAGTGCACTCTTTTACACTGACATCAGATAATCCATAAATAACGACAAAACCTGTTCTGTAAATGCTGATACTGTAAAAAAAAAAGTGGGAAGGGTGTCGGCAGTAATTCTGCATTGACGTCACTGATCATTTTGCTCTTCTTTTCATCCGTCAGTCTCCGCTTTCAATTGGTCAATATCCATCAATATTGCTAAGCCAAAAACAACAGGAGTTGATCCAGAATAGAGATGACCAGTAAATGGGATATTTGCATGTCCTCTGTATCCACTCTGCTTTGGGTTATCAATCCTGAAGCTTTTCATTCTTCTGACAGATGAAATGAAGGGAAAACCAAACATAGTGGCAACGTCAATGACAGAGTGTGGAGGTGGCAGCAACTTGGTAGGCCACAGAGTGGCAACAATGACAGTGTGGAGGTGGCGGCAACTTGGTAGCCACAGAGTGGTACAATGAAATGTGTGGAGGTGCAGCAGCAGCAGGAAGTCAGAGAGTGGCACAATCACAGTGTGTGTAGGTGGACGGCAGCAGTAGCACGGATTTCTTGATATCAACTTAGCAGCAAAAAAAGAATTGAAATTTGGGGAATACAGAACCCCAAAAATGGACACCTTGAACTTTGAGCAAAAATCACTCCATCAGCTAATGTGCACAAGCAGCTACACGCTAGAAACAGCTGTCACGGGTGCTCCCCTGATCCATGTCGCGGATCACAGGTTCACCCATGCCTCGCTTTGTGCCTGTCCCTGTCTCCCTGCCTGGACTTTCCTCTCCTTGCTCCTGGCTGTGCTCCAGGTCCCGGCGTGCAGGCCGCACTCCTCCTTCCTTCCAGGCCACGCGCTCCTGCTGCTAGGGCGTGCACGCACTGAATTCTCTGAACTTAAAGGGCCAGCGCCCTTCCCATTGGCGCTGGTCACTTCAGGGTTTCCTATATAACCCGGAGGCTCCACTTATTCCCCGCCAGATTTTCAAGTTTTCCCACTGAAGTGAAAGCCTCCTGTGTGTTCCCAAGGTCCCGTTCCTGTGTGTTTCTTGAGGTCCCGTTTCCTGTGCATTTCCAGATGTCTCCGTGTTCCTGTGCGTTTCCAGATGCCTCCTGTGGTCCATATCCTGTGGTCCATGTCCGGTGGTCCGTGTCCTGTGGTCTGTATCCTGTGGTCCGTGTCTGGGGGTCCGTATCCTGTGGTTTGTGTCTGGTGGTCCGTGTCCTGTGGTACATCTCCTGTGGTCCGTTTCCGGTGGTCTGTATCCTGTGGTCCATATCCTGTGGTCCGTATCCTGTGGTCCGTTCCTGTATGACTGTGCTCCTGCTGTGCCTTCCAGGGTTCCAGCCCAGTGGTGACTTCCTGCCTTCCTGTGCTTCTGCCGTGTCTTCCTGGGTTCCAGCCGAGCGGTTTCTTCACTCCGTACCAGCGTTACCAGTGTTCCTCTGCATTCCTGCTGTCTTCTCAGGTTGTGACTGTTTCCTGCATCTGTTACCTTGGCTGCCACCGCGGGTCTCATACCATCCCCCGCAGTGGCCCAGTGGGTCCACAGACTCTTCCCATAGAGACTTTCCCTACACTTGTCCCACAAGTGTGACAACAGCACATGCAATGTGAAATGACGGGATTGCAAATGCCCGTCTGTTTTTATAGGGCTGTGACATCAAATAAGCCTGCCGGTCGCTGCCGTGCCGAACCGAAGTTTTCCTGAAATTCAAAACAAATTCCACTTTGTTTGAATCGATTTGCCCATCTTTAGTCCCAACCATTTTGGGAGTCACTTAACTGTGTTACCAACTGTGTGTCATCCCTGTACTTTTCGTTAGACTTCTAGGTAAGTTTGAGCCCCTCTGAAGTTTTAAGGTTTGAGCCTTGGAATACACGGCCATGTGCATGAGGCCATGGAAATAATACTATTCGTAAAAGAAGCATGGACTACGGCAATGGTTGTCTACGTAAAGGCTGAGAAATATAACACCCACTGAAACATAATAAATCTTCCAATAATAATTAAGAATACAACATAAAACTGAGTCAGAATATGAAAAAACACAGATGCTTGGCAGAACATATAATTACGAATGTGCTAAGCTGCATGAACAGCTAGTCCCTAGTAAAGCAATCGCCTTTAGGGTACATCTTACTCTCCTATCATTTTGTCCTTATTAAAATATTTAAAATAATTACAATTTTGGCAGCAGAACAGTTGAGATTACGCTTTAGTGTCCCCTGATAAACGCCACGATCGCTGCCCACATCTAAATCATCTCTTACTTCTTTACCCAACTAACAATTTATTTTCAGAAAAATTATTTCCTATGTTTTTGTTATACAATGTTTTTTTTTAAAATAATAATTATTTTTTCTTTTTTTAATTTGTATCATTTATCCTCTGTGCTCTTTATGGTAATATTTACCTGTAGAGGTTTTTTGGCACATGCCCTTTTATAGTTCACCTTCCAAATTTCCCATTTGTTATATGATACATAGAAGATTGACTTTAAACAGTAAGATCGGACCAAACTTTGTATACAGGATGATGGTGGATAAACATTATACTCAGGAAATCAGTAAAGTATTAAGGTGCATAGTCTGTCCTAGCCAGAGGTCAAAACCAAAGGATGGAGATCAATATCCAGAGATGGAAATGCAACATGCCTGGAATATGGATGTCAAAAACCAAACGTAAAAGCAAATCACACCCAGGAGCAGAATTCAAAATGAAGACAGAATAAGGATGCACAGAGATAGGCCAGATAGCAGATCCGCAACACATGGGGAATTCAATGTATTGTCGCTAATAACATAATTGAGAAGTTCTGTTAATAATAGTGACACAATGGGGCACATTTACTTACCCGTCCTGTTGATGCCGCCGATCCGGAATGTCTGAAGAGGATTAGGAGCTGCCGTCCAATTTCCTGCGACGCTTCCCCCGCTGAGGTCCACCGGAGTTCATCTTCTTCTTCCCGGTGCATGTGAGTGCTGATCTTGCGACACAATTTGTTTTTTAAATTCGGTTTGTCCGAATCAGTCAGGTTGTCCAATGTCCACGCCCCCCGATTTGTGTTGCATGCAAGCCGGCACCGATGCACCACAATCCGATCGCGTGTGCCAAAAACCCGTGGCAATTCAGGGCAAATCGGAAAAACTTGAAAACCCGACGGAAATCCGTCTGACGGACCCTTAGTAAATGTGCCCCAATGGATCCCACTGACGAAGTGAGATCTAATGGATCGCTACTTGAGATAATGGTCCAAATTTAATAAAAACAATACAATGTGTAGTTTGTCTGTGTAGTGTGCAGAGGGCGCTCCCTGCACTGCCCCTACAGAGTGCACCTTTTTTTTTGTGGTGCACCTTTAACATAGGGCTTGCAACAAGAAACATGTTTTTTTGTCATATATTACAGATAAGAATCTCATCTTTTAGATTGCTTCAGGCTGGTAGTTCTCTTAGCTATAGAAAAAGACATTAGTCTTTTAAAAAAGGGGGAGAATTGAATTTTTATATGCAGTTCACATTTCAAAATATGTATTTGACTGCTCGTATCTCTGGTTCTGTAGGTCACAGGACCATAAGTCTAGTGTGAAGAAATCCTGAAAGATGACAGTCTTATCTTTAATATTACACCAAGAGCTTGTTACTAAGTACTATAGAAATGAAGAAATGAGTGTCTGAATCAAGACTTCCACTGTAGCCACTAAACTAAAATATGACTCTTCTCAGCTCATTTTCACATAACTTCAAATTTGATTTTTTTACATGGTAATGGTTTAGATTTCTGATAAAAGAGAGTATTCTAGAAATGATAGGATTTACAAAAGCTGCTATTTGTCCAATTTTTCAGTTCACCATATACCTTAACAGACATGATGAAGTTATTTTAGTATTGCCTGTGCATTTAAAAGTCCCATGTGCTTGGCTATTACAAATGAATGCAGCAGTTCATCTTTTTCTATTGTTTTTCTGCTATAAATTACATTTTTGCAATTTTGTAAATCTTATTGTCTTTCCTTGCGTTGTGAGCTCAGCCTTTTCAATTTATTCATTCTTTTTCAGTGAAAAACGTTAACATTGTTAAGGTCTCCAAATAAAATGACAGAACAAAATAAATCATCTGTTCTCAGTGGAATTATACACTTTAAATTATACAGCATACTTGCCTGTTTTCCACATACCTACAATTTAGCACCTGCAAAGAACAATGTGAATTCTACAAAGTAAGCACATTATAGATTAACATATACAAAAATAGAGCCTTCTACAGAAATGCTGTGTAAGTAACAATTTGCCTCATTATTATATTCCATCTGTTCCATTGACCACAACCTTATAAATATCAGATTTTAAAAAAAAACAATAGTAAAGCATCAATCCATAAATATTGGTACATGTTGGTAAAATAGTTGTGATAAATTCATGTTCCTCTCAATTAAGTTAATTTTTTTATTACAATTCTAATTATCGTTGTGAAGAAGCGCATAGAGTACTTAAAGGGAATCTGTCATCAGAAATTGGCTTAATAATCCACTACCAGTATTTAGTCAGGCAGCTGAACACCTTCTAGATGATGTCTCTTTCATGGCCTGGTGTGATGGCATCATCCAGAAAATCAACATTGAAATTAGATGTAAAATGGTTTTATGAAGTCAAGGAGGCGGAGAGTTTAACACTGAAGTCAAGCTCTCCCTGTCTTAGAACACCCCCTTCGCTGTAATTGATGGTCCTGCGTCCAGGGACATCATTGATCAGATCTCCTGAAGTCTGGCACATGATGATCACATGATGGTAGGAGGTGTTCAGAGGCAGGGAGCTTAGAATCTCTGCCTCCCTGACTTTATACATCTAACTTCAAAGTTGATTTTCTGGATGATGCCATCACCCTGGGTCATGAAAGAAATATGATCTAGAAACTGTTCAGATGCTTGACAACATACTGGTAGTGGTTTTATTAGGCCATTTTCTGATGACAGATTCCCATTAAAAGATTGTACAGATTGATTGCTATCCCCTATCTACCAATCTCGAGAAAGGACCCCCATGATCACAATTTGTTATTTGATGGAGCATCAAAATAAGCTGGTGCTATGTCACTTCATTCAATACTATGGGAGAATCCTAAATTACTGCACCCAGTACAGCACCCAGATATCTATGTCACTCCCAGTCAGTGATTATAAGAGTGCCAGAGATAATATAGAGGGCTGTGCTCAGAAATGTAGTATGGAGTGAGTCAATTAGTGAGAACAAGACCATCCCTAAGATTGATTTTGATCAAACTTGGTAAAACTCCTTTAAAGTCCCCACAGTGCATAGTACATCCACTTTCAAAGAGTGTTTGTATAAAAAAAATAAGTTTTACAGAAGATATGTAATATAGTACGTTTCAATGCCATGTACTCTGTGACTAGGAACTTGTCACCTAGGAGTGGCTGTAGTGGAGCAGTGTCCCCTCTTTACTGGGGGGCAGGCACAGGCTATATACTATGGCGGACTTGCTGGCTATATACAAGGGGGCAGGGGGCTGCACTGGCTATATACAAGGGAGCAGACACTGGCTATATATGGTAGGAAGGGACTGGCTATATACTGGGGGGCAGGCACTGGCTATATACTGGGGGCAGGCACTGGCTATATATGGGTAGAAGGGACTGGCTATATACTGGGGGCAAGCACTGTCTATATACTGGGGGCATGCACTGGCTGGCCATTTACAAGGGGGCAGGGGGCTTCTGGCTATATACAAAAGGGAAGGCACTGGCTATATACTGTGGGGCAGGCACTGGCTATATACTAGGGGGCACTGGCTGGCTATATACAAGGGGGCAGGGGGCTGCTGGCTATATACAAGGGGGCAGGCACTGGCTATATACTGGGGTCAGGCACTGGCTATATATGGGGGGATGGGACTGGCTATATATGGGGGGATGGGACTGGCTATATACTGGGGGCAGGCACTGGCTATGTACTGGGGGTGGCAGGCACTGGCTATATACTGGGGGGCAGGCACAGGCTATATATGGGGGGACTGGCTATACAGTATACTGGGGGGCAATCACTGGCTATATACTGGGGGGCAGGCACTGGCTATATACTGGGGGGGGCAGGCACTGGCTATATACTGTGGGGCAGGCACTGGCTATATACAAGGGAGCTGCAGTCTATATACTGGGGGGCAAGCACTGGTTATATACTGGGAGGCTGCTGGCTATATACTGGGGAGCTATGACCAATGCATTTCCCACCCTCGGCTTTAACTATAGTCAATAGGTTTTTCCCGTTTTTTGTGTTAATATTAGGGGCCTTGGCTTATACTCAGGTCAACTTATACTCAAGTATATTTACAATATGTGTTTTATATAGGATTGTGACACATTCTTTCCCCCCGGGGATTATAAATTGTTATTATTATTACTACTCTATAATGTACTTTACTAACCATACTGGGGCCAATTGTTGGCTTGCTGCAGTGATTTGTGCAGAAATCCTAGAGAGGAGGGACAGATTGCTGAAAGAGGACAGGAAAGTGTAGACTTATTTTTTTTTCAATCATCCGTCCTTGCATTTTGTAATTTTTTTTTGTCATACTTATTTGCATATTTCTTTTTTGGAAAGGCTACTTTGGGTAATTATTAAAAATACTGGTAAATATGCAGACCCTCCGATACTGATCATTCCTTCTGGGAATGCACAATGTCACATTGTTCAGGCCGAGCTCTTAATTAGACAAGTGCAGAGTTGTATAACAGAAGTGATGAACGCGAAAACTGTCCTCATTTCCAGTGCAGATTTTATCACCTCTCAGATGTCTGCTGATGGCACTTGTTATTGGCAAGTGATAAGTGCCACTTTTGATCATTTGTATGTGCAAGTAGCTTCTGGTTTCCACTAACTATAGGGCTGATTCCCAAATGTGACATTTCCAGGCCACCTGCTGCAATTAGGAGAGATAAATCATCAGAATTGTATAACATAATGTTCGTGTAATTCAGTCACCCTGCATCTTCTGGATGCCTTATTATAACAATACTAGGTTTTGTATCAGGGATGTCTATTACAATAACATTAGTTGTGACCTTGGTAACATAACTGCAACAAAACCGTGTTTCACTTGTAGAGAGTAAAGCCAATGAAGTGTCAGAAGATGAACTAGGGTGCCCTTTATTGGAGTTTATTACTGTACGTGACCATGTACAAAGTAGTGTTAAATGGTCTTTATCATGTTTTATTGTTCTTCCCTATATCAATCTGATTGGCCGGGTCCAACTACCAGGACACCATCCCAATATAAAAATGTACCCCCAATTATCACAAGATTGAGAATCCTGTTCTCACTAATTGAAGGGGCACAGGTCGACAGGGCCAGCGTTAGGGGGGGGGGGGGGGCGGAAAACTAGACATTTTACAGGGGGCCCCTGTCCTAAAGGGGCCAACTGCATAAAGACTTTTGTGGGCAGAGGATGTATTACTCCTTTAATACCCATTGGTTGAATGCTCGGGTGAAGATGCTTAACATCTATCACCTGTCTATATATATATCTATCATCTATATGTCCTCTAATTTTTCTATATCATATCTATATATCTAACCATCTATCTTGCTTTTTGTCTATCTATTTATCTGTATATCTCCTATCTATTATCTATCTATCTATCTATCTATCTATCTATCTATCTATCTATCTATCTATCTATCTATCTATCTCTCATGTCTATCTATCATCTACCATCTATCTATATATCATCTACTTTATATTTATCCATCTATAAATCAATTTATCATCTATCTATAAATTTATAGCATCTTTCATATTTATCTTCTACTATCAATGTACTTATCATCTATCTACTATACAAACCTCTTACAGCCCCATATTACACATTGCTTTACTATACTACTGAGTGTAACTACAAAGTGGTATTATTGAGCAGGACTAAAGGAGCCTCTTACTGACTGTGACTGTTCATAAAATTGTTTTATTTTTGGGCCCCACTTTTAGTTTTGTCCAGGGCCCCACTTTGTCTAAAACTGACCCTGCAGGTCGAGCATGCGTCCTGCTTTTCCATTCAATACTACAGGAGCGTTGGAAATTGCCTAGCACAGTGCTAGCTATCTACGACACTTTCCTTCAATGTACAGGCAGTCCCCGGGTTACATACAAGATAGGGTCTGTAGGTTTGTTCTTAAATTGAATTTGTATGTAAGTCGGAACTGTATATTTTATCATTGTAATCCCCGACCAGAAGTTTTTTGGTCACTGTGACAATTGGATTTTAAAAATGTTGGATTGTCATAAGAGCCAGGATTAACACTAAAGCTTCATTACAGACACCTGTGATAACTGTTACAGCTGATTATTGTAGTCTAGGACTAAAGCACAATAAATTACCAATATCCAGAGGTCCGTTTGTAACTAGGGGTCGTATGTAAGTCGAGTGTTCTTAAGTAGGGGACCGCCTGTATATGAGAATATAGCAAGCAATCACTGTGCTCTGCTATTTCTGCCACTCCGTTAAAGAAAATCTAACACCACAATCCATCATGATAAACCAGAGACACTTACTCATAGATCCAGGCACCATGAGTGGGATAATCTTCTTATATTTATATGGTCTCCTTATTTCTAAAATCAACTTATATCAACCTCAATTAAAATGATGCTAATGAGCCTGAAGGGCATCTGGGTATTACCAGAGCCCTTCCATGCTGCAGCTCCACAAGGTGATTCACTGAGCAGAACATGTCGCATCCAACCATCTGCTCTTTCCCTCCTTCTACTGCCTGTGTAATCTAGCAGCAGCAGGAAGTGCTGCTTAGCCCATTGTAATAGCCTGTGAAGCTACATCACTGAATGGCTCTGGAAACACCCTCATGGTGTATAGGTACAACCCTTTTACAGCGGTATTCCAGGCAGAACAATTTCCCTTTTCCACAGGATAGGGGATAGCTTGTTGATCATTTGGGGTCCTAGTGGTAGAACCCTGATGGATTGTGAGAACAGGGGCCCTTAATATGCACAAATCAGTAGAGAATTTGGTAACTAGCACTAACTATTTTATCTTTATGGTACTGATATGGATAGTTGAGTGTAGTACTCGGATACTTCTGTCTTGCCATAGACAGGACATAGAGTGACAATGCACTCATTCGTACCTGACACTCCTTTCATTTGAGGAGCAATGAACCTCTGTTTTCTTGATTTTTTGGAATTCCTCCCCTACGATTCGCAAGATCAGCCAGTTCTAGATCTCTGCTTGCTGTCAATCTGTATACAGCTTTTATGTTTACTTCCAGCAGACAGAAATCTGACCACGGTCACACAGGTGCACGGCGCATTATAAACCATAGCTCTGATTACTCTCTGTGATTTCTATACAACAAGCAAGCAGAGATCTAGAAAACAATGTGGAATTGATACAGAAAGTATATTAGAAAAATGTATAATTTTTCATCATGCAAACAATAACATTAATTTCTTCACGCTCTGCACCGTACATGTAGTGCACAGAGGTGCGGAGGCTGTATGAAGAGGACTCACGGGGTGAGCCTTCTTCATTCAAAGGTATATTGCTGGAAACACCCACCACTAATACCTGCAACCGTATCAACTCTTCAGATGCCGCCGGTAGCATTTAAAAGAGAGAAGTGCGTGGGTGCCACCATCTTTGTTACAATCGTTGCACCCCGGGACGTCATTGGGGAGCGGCAATCAGTTGCCATGACAGCCTTGTATCTTTGTTAGACTTGACGCTGCATGGCTTCTGAAGATTCGCTACAATGCGCCAGTGGCTCATTGTAATGAATACTATGAAAAAATGGCGTACACTGCGATACAGTTGAATTGCAGTAAATGGTAGGAAAGATCAGACCTTCTAGGCTTAAAGTACCTTAGAGAATCTAAAAATAGTAAACAAAACTTCCCCTAGAACTGATATAAAACGTAATAAACAGTAAAAATATCACAAACATGTTGGGTATCACTGTGTCTAAAAATTCTAGATCTATCAAAATATAAAAATGGTTATTCCAGGTGGTGAACCCCATAACGGAAAATAGCACCCAAATGTCCATAACGCTACTATAACACCATTTTTAGAGATGGGCGAATTTTTCAAAACTTCTATTCGCCGAGTTCGCCGAATTTTCTGACAAAATTTGATTTGAATCGAATCATTGTGAATCACATTAAAAACCAGGTATTTCCTGACTGCAGAGAGCCTGTAGGGTGTTGTATAGGGAGAGTGGTTTAATCTTCAAACAATGCTGTGTTTTAGTATGACATGCACATGACAGCATGAGGTCAGAGAGTCGCACAATCACAGTTTGTGTAGGTGGACGGCAGCAGTAGCAGCAGCATGAGGCCAGAGAGTCTTTATGCCCACAGATTCTACATATACCCACGCTCGGCTCCTCTGGTATCTTAACAAAATACTGCCGAGTTGGTATTTTTACCGCCAACACTCTGCACTGAATGACTACTAACACCGCTGCCTCCCTGAGCCCTTGTGCCCTGCTTACTTGGACCTGCGAAGCGGATTTTGTACGCCGCAGCCATTTGGCTCCCGTCCTCGCACTGCTGCCACCCTGCGGACTCATGGCCACAGTAGCGAATTGCTGCCTGCTTCACTGCCTGTCCCGCAAGCTGACACCCTTTTCTCCCGACGATGATGAAGCCCTTGCATCACCCGGCTCCCAAGTGCGATCAGCTACATCATCATCCATTTGTGTTTCCCTGTCACTGCTATTCTCCTCAACGGTCTCAGTATGCACAGCCTGACTACTTGCAAGTGCAACATAGCCTCCAGAGTTCGTCCTCATTGTATAGTGGAGCTGAGCCCAAACCACCTAGTAGATCTCTGACTGGGGGAAATGAAAAGGACAGAGGCTGGTTGAGGACAGGTGAGGGCCGCTCACCTGCTCCTGGACCATGCCAACTAAGGGTTGTATCTGACGAACCCACGGACTCTTGGCTGGGGTTGTCAGATGTCATTTGGGAGGAAGTGGATGACATAGTCAACCAAATGAGAACCTTTGGGTTGTTCATCAACACACTGCTGCTAGATGACACCGGCTGTTCTGGCCTCACAGAGTCACCCCTGCTGCGACGTCCCCTTACTGTGCTGCCACCTGTGCCTGCTCCATCTGGCACCTTTCTGTCTGACATATTGGAAAATCAACTATGTTGATTTGACACAGATTTCTTGATATCAACTTAAGCAACAAAAAATAATTGAAATTTGGGGAATACAGAACCCCAAAAACTGACACCCTGGACTTTGAGCAAAAATCACTCCATCAGCTACTGAGTACAAGCAAATAGATGCTACAGACAGCACATTCAGTGTGAAATGACACGATTGAAAATGGCTGTCTGTTTATATAGGGCTGTGTGACATCACATAAGGCTGCCGGTCGCTGATTGGCTTACATGTCTGCACATGTGATCAAGGGTGTTCCTTTCTTTTTCCCAGAGTTCTCTGCCCCATATTACACGTTGTGCTCGTGGCCATTTTGCAATTAAAGGGGAAAAAAAATTATTTGTACCCAATTCACCGTAAACTCCGGATTCGTGCAGAACTTCGTTACAATCGATTCGCCCAACTTTGACCATTTTACTTCACATAAAAAATGTTATAAAAAGTGATCAAAAGGTCGCCCAGTACTCAAAATAGTAGCAATGGAAATGACAAAAAATAACACCTCACACAGCTCTGTACACCATAGTATGAAAAAGTTATTAGGGTCAGAAGATGAAGGTATTTTGAAGGTGGAGAGCGAAAAATGCACGAAAAATCCCTGTGTCCTTGAGGGGTTAATTTGCTGAAATGAGAATTACCACTGTTATGTAGTGGTAATTACCCTTTAAATGTTGTATTTATTGACTGATATATAAATGCAAAGACTTCTTTTAATTTGTGATTGTAAAATTATCCTTCAAATATACATTCAGTGAATTCAATAAACATGTTTTGGCACTCGCAGTGCGATCCTTGTAATTTTGAAACTATTCTTTTTTGAACAGATGGCGTACAATAGGATTAACTAGCATCAAGCGTTTCAAGCCTGTAGTTCACTTCTGATATCAAAAGGACTACATGACTCCTGTTCCTGAATCCTGGAGACTCATTTAACTAGAAGAAAAGAGAACGCAGCCAAGTAAAGAAAAATCTTTAAAGCTTTCTTTTTAACCCAAACCAATAGGTTGATTTTTAAAATATTTTTTAATATTTAAAGGTCAAGTGTGCACAATATATAATGCACTATAAGGCTGATCAGCAGGGTACATAATTACAATCAGGTTCCATATTTTATACAGTAAACTTTGCTTAGGTTATCAATAAAATTAAGACATTTTCTGCAAAGATTAGTACATTGTGAAATTAATGGGATAGCAATCATTTATAGGAAATCTATCACTCAAAGCAGGCAAGATAAACCAGGGAGACCTACTCATAGATCCAGGCACTGTGACCGTGGTAATCTTCTTATATTTGTTATCCATGGTCTCTTTCCTTCTAAAATCAACTTTTACAATTATGCTAATGAGAAAGAAGTACCAGAGACCCTCTGTGCTGTAGCTTAACAAGGTTTTACAATATGCAGAGCACCTTCCCCCCGATTTCTGTGGCATGAAAGCCAGCTCAGAGGCGGCACAATCCGATCGCGTGCGACACAATCCCCAGTTAAATACCTGTCAAAGCGGCACAATCTGACAAAACTGCGTCTGCGGACCCTTAGCCCAGGGGCCTACTGAGACCGGGAGCCGAACCTGCTGGTTGTCACGGATGCCCCCGCGATCCATGTCTCAGATCACGGCTCACCTGTGGTGCTGCCCCGGCATCAGACTCACGTCTACACGCTCCTGCTCCCATCCGGTCTGGTCCGCACACACGTCCCCGCTCCCTAGGGCGCGCGCGTGCACTTTAGGAAGTAAAGGGCCAGCGCCCCGCTGATTGGAGCTGGCTCTTCTAGGTTTTCCTTTAAGGCCAGCTGTTCCCAGGATTCCCTGCTGGATCTTTGAGCTCACAGCCTAAGAGAAAGTTCCCTGGTGTTGTTCCCTGCATTCCTGTACCTGCCTGCCTTGATCTCCCGTTGTCGTTCCCGGACCTGACCTCTGCTTCTCTGCCGCCTGCCCTTACTTCGTGCTTGTTCCTGACCTCGAGCCTGGATTCCGTTTCTGTACCGCAACCTCGGCTGCCACTGCGGGCCTAGTGGCACCTGTGGAACTACCTTGTGGCACCCCGCCGCAACAAGACCATCCCACTTTGCGTCGGGCTCTGGTGAAGACCAGGTGCCACTTAGATTACTGCCCCAACTGTCGGCTAGTACCATCTCTCGCGGTGGTCCAGGGGGTCCCCTGACCCAAAACCCTGACATTGGTAATTAATCTACTCACCATTTATAACATTTCTGCATAACAGGATATAGACCGAATTATGCCCCTTTCATGTTTTACCTCTCTGAATATTTCATACCGTTCTTATTATGCAGTGACAATTGGTCCTATAAACTGTTTTCTAGTCATTTTTTAGCAGACGTATCATTATTATGACACATTGTGTATGGCTCCGTCTAATGCAGCAGCCTGGCATAGCCTACAATGACTCATGTTTATCAGAACAGTACAATCTTTATAGGAAGCTGCACCTTCACTGAAGTGAATGTACCGCAGATGGCACAAGTGGGGGGCATGTAAATGATTTGACTGCCAATTCTCTAGCTGCTGGCCACATTACTGCTGCCTGATGCCAACTAATGAGTGACCAGATGCATGGCTCTTTGTTTTGTTTGTTTTTTCGTTCTTATTTTTTAGGCTTAATAGATTATTTTACATTATCTAAATCATCATCTTTTTAAAAGGAACATTAAGACAGTGATCAATGTAGGGACTAGAGAAGTTGTGTTTGCACATTATATATGTTTCGGGTTACTACTATATAATTCACAACAAGGCAACCCAAAATAAATAATGTTAGGTAGGACTGGACAGGGTTAAAATTGTATCTGCCGACTCTGATTCCTCCTACATCTATATTTGTCATGTAGGAATATATTCCCCAAAGAGGTTCTTTAAGGATAAAAACATTGAACAATATTTCATACGAATGTAGGGGTGACTTGTATTGTATTGTAGAACATGTAATTTCTCCAGTCCTGTGTTTCTGTGCTGTGTGAATCTGTAATGTTTTTCATCTGTATGCGCATGTATGTCATTGTATCCGTACAGTATCCATATAAAATACGGTGGGCTGGCAAATGATGGATGACTATTGGCTTGCTGACAGAAGGTAACTCCCACTGGTGGTGGATACTGTAGGTATATACGGCAGCATATGGTGCACAAGCATATGCAGCCCATATTTGATATGTTTCGATTGACTAATATGGGGCATACGGACGCAAATACATAAGAAAATAGGACATGCTCTATACGGCAAAAACCGGTACGACACGGTGCACTATACGGCCATTCATTGGAAGGCTTTATTGCCCATTAAAAAGAATGGGGACGTATGGTACCAGTATATACACCCGTTTTCACACATCAGTGTGAATGTAACCTTAGACAGTGTAAACATTAGATATTATAAGAAGGTACCACAGGTTATCACAGTGACTGGTACTCATTTTTTTTTTGCTGTCTAGTTTAGGGACTCCCATACACTGGAGGAAGAAGTCACCCAAATCCGAAATGTCTGTTTTTGGTCTCAACTCCTACTATCAGCCCCAAAATCAAAAGGATTGTGAAGTTGAATTCCAAAATGCTTCATCATTGTTCCCTAAAATATTTGCCTTGAGGAGACCAAGGAATTCCAGCAAATACATAAAATGGCTCTAAGTTTTTAACTTATGTGGATGGGGGCCGCCAATTCATATAACCTGTTAGCTGTATTACTACTAAGTTCTTGGACCAATGTTGGACATTGACTGCTACAGTATATAACTGTTATCTCTCCTTTAATTCTTTCCAGCATGTTGCAGACAATGGGGCAAATTTACTTACCTGGTCCAGTCGCGATCCCGCGGTGTGTTGTCCGACGAGGATTCGGGTCTGTCGCGATTCACTAAAGTCGTGCATCCAATTTCCTGCATGTGTCGCTTCCGCGCTGAGATCTGCCGGAGTTCACCTTCTTCTTCCTGGTGCATGTAAGTGCTCAATCTTGCGACACAATTTCGTTTTTAAATTCTGCCGTTTTTCCGAATCCGTCGGGTTGTCCACGGATTTCTGTCGCAAAATGGAAATATTCAGGAAACCCGACGGAATCGCGGTCCGCGGGCCCTTAGTAAATGAGCCCCATTGGATTGGGTAACATGAAATAAATGTATAAGTTGAGAATATCCTACAAAATATGCAGAAGGATGCGTTAATGGTTTCTGTTCTTCTACAAGGGCTCAGTATGTACAGCTCCTGGCCATTATAACATTTAGGGGGATGAGAGGTAAGTTAAACTGTGTCGTGCTCAGAGTAAGTTTAGTAGTACTGTGCAGCGCCCATTTATATAGGAAAGCGGTATTAGTGCAATATCCATGCTCAATGGAGTTGTAATATCCCAGGTGCTTACATATAAGGATGGAGTGAGTAGTGCTGTGCCCATTTAAACAGGATAGAAGTAGTCATACAGTTTAGTGCTAATATGTACAGGATTACTTTAGTAGTACATGTTCCCCTCAAAGGTGATGTAATGCTCATTAAAAGAGATACTTGATTTGTTTCCATACTGTATATGCAGTATAGGAATAGAAGAACCATATACCCATAAATGCTTTGCAGATGTTGACCTGAATGGTACTTGAACACAGGACCCCAGCGCTGCAAGGCTGTAGTGCTAACCACTAAGCCACCATGCTGTGCTGCTTGAATAGCATTTTGATTGTATTATTGTATTGTGACATAGCAACACATCCTTCAGGATATAACATGTATTGTACGAAGATCTATATTTATCCTGTGCATATAAGCGATTCTTTTGCTGCTCATTTTTATAGATTTAATACTATTTTTTTTACCAACTATATGTTATATGTATAACCCCAAAGGTATTATTTGACCTCACTGTATTATGCCTGGGCATTGTTTTCCAATACAGATGTATTTTTAATATATATCATCGTCATTTCAATAAACATTGATTTTTTTTCTATTTTTGTTATGTGGAATGAATTCTTTTTGGTTTACCAATACAGGTGGTCCCCTACTTAAGAACACCCGACTTCCAGACGATTTACAAATTGGTAATTTACTGTACTTTAGCCTTAGACTACAATAAACAACTACAACAAACATTAAAAGGTGTCTGAAATTACGCTTTATTGTTAATTCTGGTTTTTATGACAACCCAACATTTTTAAATTCCAATTGTCACAGAGACCAAAAAAAATCTGTCAGGGGTTACAATTATAAAATATACAGTTCCGACTTAAATACAAATTCAACTTAAGAACAAACCTACAGAACATTAACATCTACCCCATCTGTATCTGATCACATCCTTCATGGAGATTGGGGAGGACTAGAAGTTCATGAATGCATGCTATGATTTCATGTGATCAGATAGATGTTAATGTTACTGTGTAAAGAACCTTAGATGATGTCACCTTGGTCACATGACATTCCATGCCCAATGGTAAAGAGGAATATGGCATGGGGAGGAGTCGATGGTTGGGGGATAACACACACCCTCTTATGCTAGGTCAGATAACAAAAAAAGATTTTATAGGGATGTGAAGAAAACAATTTTTAGCCTAAAGGAGGGTGTTAATTACTTAATAGGGCTCTATAGGAACCTGTCAGTAGCTGTATTAGTGAAAAGGTGGTGACAGGTTCCCTTTTAGGAAGATTCCTTACATATTATGCAAATCAACCAACCAAAATTATTTTAAAGATTCATTACAAACTAAGATGCGTCACTATTTACTTCTTGTTTTATGAAATTTTAATACAATAATAATTCTCCAACAAAGTAGAACTCTGCGACAACACAGCGGTTTAAATTACGTATTTATATACACATTGACATTTCATTAATTTACAAAAGAGCCCATGGCAACTGCTTGGTAAAGGAGGGGAGAGGCAGGAATAAATTGGTTTCATGTCTAAAAGCTCAGTGGAATATAGGAAATGATGACTGCAGCAAAGAAGTAGGTTATAAGAAGGACGCCATGGCTTCTCAATTAATAGATTTGACATGGCTGAGGTAAGCAGAGAAGATGCCTTCTAATGACCTGTCAATCATTCTCTATCCTCTGGACAGACAAATTAAGGATGTCAAATGTTTACAATAATATTATAATAACGATTATATAAAAGTAACTACATTAACATACTGCACAGGAGCATGGATGGAGACAAAAGCATAAAAACACTTTACATACTAAAGCACGAGCTGCTGCTAAAGAGGACCGGTCACTCATTCTGTAATCGCTGATAGTTCCTCAATCCACCGACAAATAATACATAGATTAAGGGTACAAACAAATATATGAAACTTTGTAATATCTCTTCTAATGATAGTATTCTATCATTTTCTGGCTTTTTGTCTCCTCCATCGACTTCCTTAATTACCATAACAATTACTAAAAAATATGTCTTGAATACATCTTGGTCTTCCAAGATGAACTTGAGGTTCCATAAAATAACAAATTACGTGTCTATGGCCAGGAAAACTCAACCAATATGAAATTTCTACAGAAACTACCATTCAATGTAAAATTTAAACAGAATCTCTCTTAAATCTGTCTTGAGCTTCCAAGATGAACTAAAAGTTTACTCAAACAGTATGTCAAATTACATAAGTTGAGAGAAAAAGAAAGAAAGGAGTGTATGGGATGTATCTGTCCATGGTAATGAGATTTGAAAGCAAAATGTCAGTTTTAACCATGTTCTCTATATGGCAACTATTATAGTAACTAGTCTCTACTTACCGACTCATGAAGAAATGAGAATTAGAGATAAAACCCACAGAGGGGAAAACTAAAAAAAAGGGTAGAAGTTGCATTAATCCTCATGTAAACAAGACATGTTAAGGAGTCTTTTATTTTTAATAGGGTACCTTAAAAGTCAGATGCTATAATTTTTGTAACAATAACTATCTGATTCACAAGTTTTCATAGTCAGTGGTCCTCAACTACCGGGCCATGGAACACCTTGTCTCAAGGCATGGGTGAACAGTTGGGACCGCAGATATACTGGAAGAAAAATCTTATAATTACCTTTCGCTGCTCTCCCACTGCAGTCCTCTTCTTTCCCATGGCTTTGGAATCACATTGGGGCAGATTTACTTACCCGGTCTATTTGCGATCCAGCGGCACGTTCTGTGTGGAGGATTCAGGTCTTCCGGCTATTCACTAAGGTAGTTCCCCCCATGTCCACTAGGTGTCGCTGCTGCGCTGAATTCCGTCGGGGTGCACTGAAGTTCACCAAGCCAGGCCAGGTGAAGGTAAGCGCGTGTCAAGCGACCCTTTTTTTTTTTTTAAATGCGGTGGAATCCGTTGGGTTTTCGAACGGCCATGCCCCCCGATTTCCATCGCGTGCATGCCAGCGCCGATGCCACACAATCCTGTCACGTGCGCCAAAATCCCCGGGCAATTCAGGGAAAATCGGTGCAAAACGGAAAAATTCGGTTAACCCACCGGATAAATGTGATTCGAGCCCTTAGTAAATGACCCCCATTGTGCTTGCCAGCTTCAAAGCTGTGGCCAAGCAGAGAAGAATAATGCTGCAGGGGGACAGGGAAAGGTGAGTATCTGATTTTTTTCATAGAACAAAGAAGAGGAAGATGGAGAGGGGGGCTACAGGGGAGTAGGGGTTCTGCATTATTAGGGGGAAGCTGAAGAAAAGGCGGCATTATAATAGAGGTGTTACAGGAAAGGGGGAATTAATGGAGGGGATCTGCAGAAAAGTGGGAGCATTACACTTGATGTGTACACAAGGGGTTGCTGTGAGGGCGAGGCATACAATAGTTTTACTCCAAGGACCCTCTTTTTAGCATTGAGGCCGCAGGGTACTTGGTAGTTTGCATTTTGTGTTTGAATTGCTTTGAAGCTACTGGTCTCCAATGCAAAATTAACTTTGGAAGTCATTTAGGTATGCATCTTATTAAAGGGGCTGTCCGAGACTTTTCAAAAACTTCCATGTGGCCAGGAGGGGGTTGCTTAAAAAATAAACCTGTACTTACCTCCGTGGTCCCTCCTAGGGTACCGCGCTGTTGTCTCTCCGGTCAGTGCCCCTGATTGTTTAGCTGCTGCGCTGAGTTCAGCTTCCGGCCGTCCGAGGTAGCCGGCCACGGCCACTCATACCCGTAATCTAGGAGAACCCCTTTAATCCTATCCTAAAGTCTACATTTTAAAGTCACATTAAAACATACATTATTTTGTCATTCTAACACTAGATTCAATTTTTTTAAATCTTGATGTATGAAACATGATTTCTACTCCTGACTGACAATTGTAACTTGAAGAAAAGACAGAACTGACACATTCCTCAGCAACACTTGCAATTCGGCAGACATTCTGCGGACTCATAAGACCATTTCTCTGGTCAAAATCTATTCGAGGAAATGTCAGATATTGACAGCATGCTGGTGAGGTGTCAGCATGAGCCATATATTCATTTCTCATCTGCCACTTGATATTACACATTCAGGTTTTAGTATTTGGAGTTAGCTCCTTCGGAAAAATGACACCCTGCACTAGTGTCCTATATGGGCAAAATCCTCTTCTGTAACCTTCAGGGTATATCCACAGGAGACTTGTACACAGCAAATAAACATCTGTAGTGTTCTGTTTTGTGACAAATTTCATGCTCTGAATTACAAAATCTGAGGCTGTATGCACACGTACGTTGTTTTAGTGTGTGCAAATTTTTGAATTTTTTTTAACTGACACACTGACCCATTAATCTCAATGGACCCATGCACATGAACATGTTTTTCATGGATCTATGGGCAGGTTGTAGAAAACTCACAGCATGTTCCTGACTATGTTTGCAGCCCAGGCATTCCTATAGATGTAGACTCTCACTGCAGAAACTAGAAGGAGATTGCAGATTTTATTGTCAATGGTCTGACTACATAACAAGAAGGGAGGGGTGAGGAGCATTTTTTGTTTGAGAGCACAGAGTATTGTTTTCTAGTTCATTAAATGTTTATTGAAGTTATTTTAAAACATGTTGGATACAGAACATAATGATAGGACAAATCAGCCTGAGAAGGAAGGAAGATGCAAAAGATAGCAAAGGAAAAATGGAGATCCTTTAAAACAACATAATGCTTAAAAAATTGCACTAGGTCTTATTTCTGGGGTTGTTATATTTTTGGGGAAACAGAGTATATAAGGTAAAGTGATACGAGATAATATGTGAGATAATATGAGATAATATGTTTTCAATTACGATGCATATATCATTGTGATACACCAGTCACATCTGGAGCTGCAATCATCTATCTACCATTAGATAATCTCAGATACCTACAGCTCTGGCTGTGACGGGAGTATCAATCTGCTGTTAAACTTCTTAGAACAAGGCAGGTATGTGCGAGGTAATATGTTTCTATTGCGCCGCTTATGCAACATACCCCACCAGGGCCTGACCTTTTTCAGTGGCTGGCGGAAGGCGGGGTCCTGATTACCAGAGTGGCTGGCTAGTGTGGCCTTGGGCACGGAGTGGCCATAATGTTTGGTATACAGCAACGGAGGCCTAGTCCACAGCCTGGCAGGTTGCCAGAAGGTGGTGTGTGTAAGAAAATGGAGGGAGAGGCTGCCAGAGTAGTTTTCTCCCTGGGGCAATCCGGGTGTGTAATAGGGATCCCTGGTGAAGGAAGATGGGGCTGCCCTTGGTGGTATACAGCCAGATCCCGGACTCACTCAAAGGTGCATTGGTTCAGAATTACTTACAGTTCTTTATTGGAGCAGCAAATGACAGGCAACAGCCTTAACAACAGCAGAACTTCAGCTGGAAGGAGATAGCTGGTTGGAGTGCAGGTCTGCAGGAAGGTAGATGCTCACAGCCTGGTTAATAGCTTCAGGCTGGGCTGAGTCCAGAAGGTGGACCTCTGCTCTGGGCTTAGTCTACCGATTACCCCGGGTATCAGGCAACTTGTCCATGACACCTCTGCTTTTTGGTCTGGAACACTGACTCTGCAGCTATGACGGAGATGCATACTTGGCTCAACTCCCCCTTGTGAGGTAGCAAGCGGTCTGTCCAACCAGCTTACTCCTAATTCACAGCAAATACAGAGAATGCAATTGGATAGTGACATTAACTCTTTGACTCGCAGGTAGAGTCTTACAGCTGCATTACAAGATTTCAATGCTGGAGACCTCCTAGTGAGGTGCACAGGCTCACCAGACAACTTCTGACATGGAGAGGGTCACTTTCACAACACCTACCTACCCCTTTGCATCTGCAGGGGTGTTGCACTTACATCATATGTGATGTCACATCCAGAGCTGCAGTCTTATCCATGCCAGTTTACACTCCAGTCACAATCATCTATATACAGTTATATCATCTCAGATGACTGCTGCTCTGGCTGTGACTGGAGTATCAATCTGAGGAAATATGTGAGGTAATAAATGAGGTAATATGTAAGGAAATATGAGATAATATATTCTCATTTCCTATGCCTTTATCATCTGTGATACTCCAGTCACATCCAGAGCTGCAGTCTTATCATTGTCATTATAAAGACCATTCAAATCCAGAGCTGCAATAATCTATATACTGTTAAATCATCTACGATGACTGCACTGTGTGCCTGGAGTATCAATCTCCCATTATCATTCTTAGTATAAGGCAGCTTATGTGTAAGGTAATATGTAATTGCACCACTGACATCATATGTGATACTCAAAGAGCAGTTATTTACTATCCTGGGCAACACCGGGGGCTACTGCTAGTATAATATATAGATAAGCATATGCTATAAACTTTACCATCAGGAATCTACTTGCTTAGTAGATCATGATGGTAGATTCCCCAAATATGCCTCTTCCCTAAACAGTTTTTATTATTTTCTAAAATGTACCCAATATGTTTTTAAACTTTATTTTATGATCAAAAAGCCACCCCCCCTGCGTGTCCATGCTACCTTTGAATGCGGTGGAACATGCATACATGCCCTCAGTACCAGGAGCCACTACGCCTGCACAGGCCATGCCGCTACATTCAAAGGCTGCAGAGATATGCAAGAGGTGGCTATTCAGAGACTACTCGGGGTGTCAAGTAGACTTAGCCTGGAGTTCACAGAGGCTACTCTATACCTCAAATAGCCACTGGGGTAACTAGAGTGAACGTGATATAAACTTTAAAACCGGATAGGGTACAATTTAAAAAGTAATAAAAACTGTTTAGAGAAGAGCCATTTTTGGGGAAGCTACTGTCACAATCTACTTATTAATTAGATTTCTTATGGTAGATTTCCTTCAACTTACAACTGCACTAGTAAAATCCATCATGTAATGTCTGACCGCTCACAAAATGAGAACCATAAGTCCTTGCAGGGGCGTAACTACAGTGGTAGCAGTGTCAGGGGGCCCCATCTTCCAACCTGAGAGCAAAAAATGGAAGATGTGCACCATTATATATATTATGCTGCACATTGTACAGCATAATATATATGTACGTAACATATATGTAATGTATATATGCTGTATCTGCGATGCTGTATGTTTATAAACAGTATGTGTGTAGCGTATATATGTTGTACATTTGTAGATGGCACTGTATGTATATGCTCTATATGTGTGCACATTAGTGTATAAATGTGTGATTGTAACTTGCATGTGTGAGTATACAAATATGTATATTTTTTAAGTGGGAAGGGGGGCCCCATCTTGTAGCCTGCTAGGGGGCCCTGTCTCTCCTAGTCACGCCAGTAACGCCAGTCCTGGACAAATCCCTTTGACATACAATGGGGTCTGATGGATTCTGCTCAAGTTTCTGTAGAAATCAGCCCTCTTTCTACTTATAAAATATATTGAATCTGTGTCTGAAGCTGTGAATTGAATCTCTGATGCTCATAACATCATATCCCGATCTGTTAAGAGAACATGCACATTTCAAATCACAAAAGCACAAATGAAGAAAAATATCAAAACAATGTTGAAGGCAAATCTTGGCATGCAAAGAGTTAATTCATAAGCCGTCATTATTTGCTAGTGGCAGCTAGGGAAGTGTGTGGAGATGTCATCACAACTGAGTTTGTAAGAATGAGAAAAGCGCGCTATTCCGGTCATTTTCTAACCAAACCAGCACACATTCAATTTTCTCCTGTCATTCGAATCCTCTTGTGTACCCTCAAGAAATGATAAGTCGGATTGCCTGGCTCCGTAGGTTATAGAATCTAATAGTCGCCTCTGTGACTGTGGCCAAGTAGAAGTATAGCAAAATGAACTTAGCTTTTTTTTTCCAATCAAATGTAAAGTGTTGAATGTGTTATGGTTTTCTATTTTCTTTTGTATTATCTTTATGTACAGATTTCACAGAAACTTTGTTGGAAATGTTTTTTTTTCACATTTTGAACAAATATACAAACCATTAGATGGAACACTATTGATCATATAAAACCGCATTACCCATAGAACCAATAAACTAATCCTTCAGCTCTCCTCTGTAATTGAGTTGCTACAAATTACATTCAACCCTTTTTTAATTATTTATTTTTTATTGAAGTTTATCACAGCAAAGAATATCATTTTTCTTCATGAAGTTTTCCCACTATTATTACGTGCGTATTGAAATTTTTCAGGGAGGGCAGGGAAGGTTGTTGGGGCAAATTGTACTAGAGGCCCCATGTAATATTCTGTGCAACATCCTGGGAACGTGAACAAAAAAATTCAAATGTGGCGGAACAAAATATTTAAAATGTTGCGCAACGTTCGATTGGGCTTTATTTTGGTGTCTTTTAATGTGTAGTCAAGATGACAACTCTCAATTATTCTTTGGGTCAGTATGATTGTGGAGATACCAAAGTTTACTTATGTCTTATACCTTATATACCAATATAAGTACATTTTCATTGATACCATTTTGATCTTTTGATCACTTTTTATTAAAATCTATATTGCAGACAAATTGGCAAAAATGTGGAAATTCAAACGTTTAGGCTCTATTTTTCGTTATGTGGTTCATAAAAAACTACAAAACGGAAAACACATTCTTGGGAAGCAGAGGCCAGTAGTGACCTAGGAAATAGAGACCAGCAGTGACCTGTGATGTAGAGACGAGCTGTGTCCTGGTAAGAACATTCCAGCTGTGATCTGGGAAGTAGAGACCAGCTGTGACCTGGGAAGTAGAGACCAGCTGTGACCTAGGAAGTACAGACCAGCTGTGACCTGGTAAGTAGAGACCAGCTATGACCTGGTTAAGTAGAGACCAGCTATGACCTGGTAAGTAGAGACCAGCTGTGACCTGGTAAGTAGAGACCAGCTGTGACCTGGGAAGTAGAGAGCAGCTGTGACCTGGGAAGTAGAGACCAGCTGTGACCTGAAAATGTTAAAGCTATCAAATTTCTGAATTTATCTATCTCCATTTTTCCCAGGTTCTAGCCCATTTTTTCATCGTACCCTTTTTTCCGCTTGAATTTTTTCATAGTGCTTGACCTTAAAAGATAAGTTCAGCCACCTCTGAACCTTTAAAGTCTTAGGCCCCTTCCACACTTGTGTTGCAGATCACGTCAGAGTCTGATCAGGGTGCGATCAGGGTTTGGTCAGTGAAAAACGCACATTTTGCATCAGAGTGCAATCAGTTTTCAGTCAGAGTTTGTTCAGTGTCTCAGTTTTTCACGCGCGTTTTTGATGCAATTTCAATGCAATTTCAATGCGTTTTTCACACGCAGAAAATGCACGTGAAATGGACTCAGGACTGAGCTCTATCTTTTTCTATGGCAATTGATGCGTGAAAAACGCATTGCACTTGCATTGCACTTTGAAGTGTCTCAGAGTGCAATGCGTTTTTGATGCATCTCCATAGACTTGTATGGTGCGTTTTCACGCGCGTGACTTGCAAAAGTAGAGCATGTCGAGATTTAAACGCGCGTTAAAAAAAACTCACGTGTGTGCGTGAAAAAAATGCAAGTCTGAAAAGACCCATTGGTTACAATGGGTCAGAGTGCAATGCAAGTTCTGCACGTCAAAAGCACGCGCAGAAAACGCGCATGAAAAACGCAAGTGTGAAAGGGGCCTTAGTACTATTGCTACCCTGTTCTTCTACTATGAGTACTAGCAGCACAGGTGCTAGTTACACAGGTGCACATGGTTAACAGTCTAAGAATAATTGATTGATGGGCAGTTCTGCTCTCAGAAATTCTAATTCTTCCAATGATGGCTAACATGATTGATGGATTAAGAGAGAGATCTAAGGTACTGTTCAACTGTTGGAATATTTCGCTCCAGAACTTGTAAATTTCTGGACAGTTCCATATAAAGTGTACAATATCAGCCCCCACCTCTCCACATCTATTTCATTTAAACAATTCCCTAACTTTCATCTTATATGAATTGATAGGAGAATAATATAACATATAAAAACTCTTTACCTGAATCAATCTATGATTTTCATTTATTGATCCTTCCTGTCAGGCTTGCAGGTGTGGATCCTCTGGACCACTGCAAATGATGACACAAGCCACAACCTGGGACCGGAGTCTAAGTGGTACCCGGTTTCCACCAGAGCCCGCCGCAAGACGGGTTAGACAAGCTGCGGCGTGGTACCACCAGGTCGTTCCTCAGGCGTGACTTGTCTGCAGTGGCGGCCAAGGTAGAGACGATGACACAAGCCACTACCTGGGACCGGAGTCTAAGTGGTACCCGGTTTTCACCAGAGCCCGCCACAAGGTGGGTTAGACAAGCTGCGGCGTGGTACCACCAGGTCGTTCCTCAGGCGTGACTTGTCTGCAGTGGCGGCCAAGGTTGTAGTACAGTGACGGCAGACAATCTTTCGGTCAAAGTCCAGGCAGAAGGTCGGGGCAGGCGGCAGAGATGCAACGTCAGAGTCCGCTCCAGTGTCAGCAACAGGAGGTCCAAGCAGAAGGGTACAGGAACACAACACACAGGACAGCAACACGGAGGAACACTGGTACATGGGAACACGGAGGAGCTCAGGTAACACTGGAACACGGAGGAAGTCAGGTACGCAAGAGACACAGGAACGCAGGAATCGCAGGCAGATAACAGAATAGCTTTCTCTCAGGCTGTGAGGCACAAAGATCCGGCAAGAGACACAGGAAGAGGCAGGGGACGGTAGAGACCAGCTGTTACCTGGAAAAGAGACCAGCTGTGACCGTGGAAGAAGAGACCAGCTGTGACCTGGAAAAGAGACCAGCTGTGGCCTGGTAATAGGAGACCGCACTGTGACCTGGTAAGTAGAGAACCAGCTATGACCTGTTAAGTAGAGACCAGCTATACCTTTAAGTAGAGACCAGCTGTGACCTGGTAAGTGAAGACCAGCTGTGACCTGGGGAGTAGAGACAGCTATGACCTGGTTAAGAAGAGACCAGCTATGACCTGTTAATAGACCAGCTGTGACCTGTAAGATGAGACCACTGTGACCTGGGAGTAAGACCAGCTGTGACCTGGAAGAAGAGACCAGCTGTGACCTGGGAAGAAGAGACCACTGTGACCTGGAGAAGAGACCAGCTTGGCCTGGTAGTAGAGACCAGCTGTGACCTGGGTAAGTAGAGTACCAGCTGTGACCTGGCAAGTAGAGACTAGCTGTGACCTGGGAATTAGGACCAACTGTGGCCTTGTAAGTAGAGACCAACTGTGACCTGGAAGTAAGAACCAATGCTGTTCTGGATAATAGAGACTAAGTTTTATTTTGGGAAGAGTGACCAATGGGGACTTGAGAAAAAGAGGCCAGTGTGACTTGTAAGCAGAGCCCAGATGATTGGAAGTAACGACCCAGCAGAAATCTGCAAAATAGTGGCCGTGGTGACCTGTTAAGTAGGGACAACAGTGAACAGGGAATTAGAGACCAGAGACTTCCCAGGTAACCCTTTAGCTCTTACAGTTGTAATTATATGTTTGATTGGAAAGTATTTTAAAGTCATTTTCAGTGTTAGACACTTCCATAAGGTATTTCTTTGGAAGAATATAACGGTCAATGCACCCCTATTGTAATGTACAAGAGTCTGATTTGTGGTCTATCCAGAGCTTCTTCATACAAGAAATTTTTAGATTCTTCTAGTTTTGCATTTTCCTCTTTCAGGAAATATAGGAAATTAAATTGTTAAAGATCAGATGTAAAGGTAAAAGGGTCTTCAGGGCATGTTTGAAATGACTAATGACCTTGTCAGTTAGTAGCTGACGTCTAAGTATTACTTCTTGAGAAATCTAATTTCTCAATACAGAAAAGTCTTCATAGTTTTTATATGCATATGTGCAATTAGGTGCACCGTGGGTGTGGCTGTGAGAACCAGTGCACCTGTTCTCATTTGCATAAAAAAATAAAATTTCACAGCATTCCAAATATGGATTTTCATAGTTTCATAGTTTAATACGGTTGAAAAAGACACTTGTCCATCAATTTTGTATGCTACAACTGCAGAACACTTCACCTCGCAGGCCATTTTTTTATTTTATTAATAGATGACCGGTTCCCTTGAATAATATTTCTGCAATATTTCAAGAACCTGACACAACGACACTGAACTATGACAGCAAACTGACAAGACTTAAAGGAATTTTCCCATCACACAAACCCTGTCTGCTGTATCTAAAATAACCCCATTCATCTTGAATTTCTGCAAAATATTTTCCCCTACCCAAAGTCAGTACAATATGACGACTCAGTCAAGGGCCTAACTAGGAGAGACAGGGCCCCATAGAAGACTTCTGAATTACCCTTTAAAAAATGTACATATTTGTTTACTCAAACATGTGAGTTACAATAACACAGAGTATTATACATACCATTATCCATACATACAGCATATACACACACATACAATACTATATACCCGTGCATTATATATAGACATGCGGTATGTACACATCGCAAATACATACATATAGCAATACACACATACATAGAATCCATACACCACAAACAGCATTATACACCCAATACACACCCAAAACCTATAGATGTCGGGCCTCCGGACATTGTGAGCCCCTACCCATGTAGTACACACACACACTTACAGCATATTTACACCCTACCACCCAATACCCGTAGATGCCAGGGCCCCCTGACATTGTGGGGCCCATACCCATGTAGTTACCTGTAGTTACACTCCATGGACTCAGTCTTCTATTAAAGTAAGACTTCGAGCATGGACACATTGCAGGTATTAGCAAATACCAGAGAAACATTCTGCGGGTAGTAGGTAATGAAGAAAACGCATTTGATCCTAAATCTATATTAATATATTGTTTTTCAGGTATTTCGTTTTAAGTGTTTTTTGGGGGGGGGCAAGATGAAAGAAACTGGCAACTATCTTCAATCAATGTTTGACATATCTGACAGAGGTTCTAAAGACAAAGAATGCATTGTTATATCAGCACGTGAAGTGGCGGCTATGAAAAATGGATGACGGTGTCTACATTGATTGATTGCATGTACAAATGACTTTAACATCCTTATTCTCATAGGTGATGCTGGCTAATAATAGCATTGTATATTCTGTAATTGTGTGCCTGACAGCTACTCTACTGTAATGACGAGGAAAGGAATCGATGTAGGCTATATCTTTATGTCAGGGGGAGTTCAAAATCTTATCAATATCCTACATGTCATCCCTTTTATTCGAATTGTGGCAATTTTTCATTGATATTTCAATACATCTATTTTAGCTTTGGATTTGGAAAATTAATTAAACTAACCTTCCATAGCAGTACTATATTATTATTATTCTGAATGTGACTATATATTGAATGAACCTCTAGGTGCCTTTCTCCTAAATTGGCTCCAGTATGTGCAGGATGTAGTAGTGACTATGGATGGCATTCATGAATCTTATTGAACAGTCCATGCCGAACATTGCAGTTTGGGTCCAGCATTTGAGCTCTAACCCAGTGGTGTTAACTTTAAATTCCTACATGAGTCACAGGAAAAATGCTCCTATGGAAAACAGTGACGGGTCGGTGGTTCCGTTGGGAGTCACTACATTCAGAATCTGAAGTTATAAGTGTCCGCTAATCCCTAGTAGTGACCATTCCTATGTTGACCCTCACTTTCTAGGAGCTGTATAGTCAAGGTATAAACATTTAGACCCACAGATCATCAAGTTGCCCTTCAACTAGCCACAGGATGGAGCCCAGATTCATCTATCATCCAGTCACTATGCTAAATATCAAGTGATTTGGCTGACAGATTGGGAGACTTAAAGAGGACCTGTGACACTAGGAGCTGCTTACTACTCTAAGTAGCTCCTAGCGCTACCACATTTTTAGCAGTGTGACATTGTTAGCTTTCTCAAGAGCCCTCCAGTAAAGCTAGCAGACACTGAAGCGCCGTACCTTAGGCCAGGCTCACAGTGGTCCAGTGTATTCATGAGGGGCGGTCCAAGGCGCTTTTTCTTTCCTGGACCACCCCTCCCACGCCATAGGCCGGCGAAGACTGCTGACTTCATGTGGCCACTCACTACCTCTTTTTTTTTTAATTTTATTTATTTATTTTTATTTTTATATTATCTCAATATCCATAATACAATACATGAGACATCTTTGTATAAACATTTTAACATCATTGCATAGCTCCCTACAATTAAGAGCTTCCAACACATTACCAAAATGTCATGATATCAATATACTTAAACCCTCTATTCCCCCCCATCCCCCCCGCCTCCCCACGACCCTCTACCGATGCTGGGATACTGATCGGCCACAATAGTATTCATGGGGTACCCTACATAGACAAGTCCTCTATAGTCTCCACTGAATCCAAATATCATTAATCTGCTGCCCCTCCTGTAACGTTTTCTCATATGCACATTCGTACGATTTTATAACAGTTAACTAATTACTCCATTCTTCACTGTTGGGGATTTATCATCCACCAATGTTTGACTATACAAATCTTGCAAGGAAGATAGTCTTCAAGGCCCGGGTCACTTTTTGATCTATCGTCTAAGGGAATCGAGAGCAAGCCCAAAACCCCAAAAGTGGCCCACCGCGGAACGAACGTTGAAACTGATTCTCTAATCTCGTGAAGATCTCCTCCCAATATGATGTTGATCTTCGGCAGTCCCATAGAACATGTAGATGTTCGGCTTGAGGACTTTTAACACCTTTTTTTCACTTAAACCAATTTAAACAATTAAATCTGGTGAAAAATAAATTCTATATAATATATAAAGTTGTGTGCATCTGTGATTTAAGTTAATCGATGATCTAACACACTCTTATAGATATCTCTGCCATTGTGCCGCAGTAATAGAGCCGACCTGATTTGTCCATTTCACTTGACTTACGTGACTAAAATTCTGGTCGATGCTGAACCTAAGCCGCGATAAAGTATTGGATAATTAAAGTCGTGACAAATCTAAATCTAATAATTCTGTGAAGTTACCCCCTACATGTATCGTGAACCTATCGTGGTGAGATTCTAAGTAGAGACCAGCTGTGACCTGGGAAGTAGAGACCAGCTGTGACCTGGGAAGTAGAGACCAGCTGTGACCTGGGAAGAAGAGACCAGCTGTGACCTGGGAAGAAGAGACCAGCTGTGACCTGGGAAGAAGAGACCAGCTGTGGCCTGGTAAGTAGAGACCAGCTGTGACCTGGTAAGTAGAGACCAGCTATGACCTGGTTAAGTAGAGACCAGCTATGACCTGTTAAGTAGAGACCAGCTGTGACCTGGTAAGTAGAGACCAGCTGTGACCTGGGGAGTAGAGACCAGCTATGACCTGGTTAAGAAGAGACCAGCTATGACCTGTTAAGTAGAGACCAGCTGTGACCTGGTAAGTAGAGACCAGCTGTGACCTGGGGAGTAGAGACCAGCTGTGACCTGGGAAGTAGAGACCAGCTGTGACCTGGTAAGTAGAGACCAGCTGTGACCTGGCAAGTAGAGACTAGCTGTGACCTGGGAAGTAGAGACCAACTGTGGCCTTGTAAGTAGAGACCAACTGTGACCTGGGAAGTAGAGACCAATGCTGTTCTGGATAATAGAGACTATAGTTTTATTTGGGAAGAGGTGACCAATGGGGACTTGAGAAAAAGAGGCCAGTGGTGACTTTGTAAGCAGAGGCCAGTGATGATTGGGAAGTACAGACCAGCAGAAATCTGCAAAATAGTGGCCGGTGGTGACCTGTTAAGTAGGGACAAGCAGTGAACTGGGAATTAGAGACCAGAGACTACCCGGGTAAACCCTTTAGCTCTGACTGTTGTAATTATAATGTTTGATTGGAAAGTTATTTTAAAAGTCATTTTCAGTGTTAGACACTTCCATAAGGTATTTCTTTGGGAAGAATATAACGGTCAGATGCCCCCCTATTGTAATGTACCAAGAGTCTGATTTGATGGTCTATCCTAGAGCTTCTTCATACAAGAAATTTTTAGAAGTCTTCTAGGTTTTGCATTTTCCCTCTTTCAGGAAATATAGGAAATTAAATTGTTAAAGATCAGATGTAAAAGGTAAAAGGGTCTTCAGGGCATGTTGAAACTGAAACTAATGACCTTGTCAGTTAAGTAGCTGACGTCTAAGTATTTACTTCTTGAGAAAATCTAATTTCTCAATACAGAAAAGTCTTCATAGTTTTTATATGCATATGTGCAATTAGGTGCACCGTGGGTGTGGCTGTGAGAACCAGTGCACCTGTTCTCATTTGCATAAAAAAAATAAAATTTCACAGCATTCCAAATATGGATTTTCATAGTTTCATAGTTTATACGGTTGAAAAAAGACACTTGTCCATCAATTTTGTATGCTACAACTGCAGAACACTTCACCTGCAAGGCCATATTTTTATATTTTTTTAATAGATGACCAGGTTCCCTTGAATAATATTTCTGCAATATTTCAAGAACCTGACACAACGACACTGAACTATGACAGCAAACTGACAAGACTTAAAGGGAATTTTCCCATCACAACAACCCTGGTCTGCTGTATCTAAAAATAACCCCATTCATCTTGAATTTCTGCAAAATATTTTTCTACCTACACAAAGTCAGTACAAATATAGACGACTCAGTCAAGGGCCTAACTAGGAGAGACAGGGCCCCATAGAAGACTTCTGAATTACCCTTTAAAAAAATGTACATATTTGTTTACTCAAACATGTGAGTTACAATAACACAGAGTATATACACACCATATATACATACATACAGCATATACACACACATACAATACTATATATACCCGTGCATTATATATAGACATGCGGTATGTACACATCGCAAATAGATACATACATAGAAATGCAGTACACACACATACAGCATATATACACCCAATACACACCCAAAACCCATAGCTGTCGGGGCCTCTGGACATTGTGGGCCCCTACCCATGTAGTACACACACACACTTACAGCATATTTACACCCAATACACACCCAATACCCGTAGATGCCAGGGCCCCCTGACATTGTGGGCCCATACCCATGTAGTTACCTGTGTAGTTACACTCCATGGACTCAGTCTTCTATTAAAGTAAGACTTCAAGCATGGACACATTGCAGGTATTAGCAAATAAGCCAGAGAAACATTCTGCTGGGTAGTAGGTAATGAAGAAAACGCATTTGATCCTAAATCTATATTAATAATATTGTTTTTCAGGTATTTCGTTTAAGTGTTTTTTGGGGGGGGCAAAGATGAAAGAAAAGCTGGCAACTATCTTCAATCAATGTTTGACATATCTGACAGAGGTTCTAAAGACAAAGAATGCATTGTTATATCAGCACGGTGAAGTGGCGGCTATGAAAAATGGATGACGGTGTCTACATTGATTGATTGCATGTACAGAATGACTTTAACATCCTTATTCTCATAGTGATGCTGCTAATAATAGCATTGTATATTCTGTAATTGTGTGCCTGACAGCTACTCTACTGTAATGACGAGGAAAGGAATCGATGTAGGCTATATCTTTATGTCAGGGGGAGTTCAAAATCTTATCAATATCCTACATGTCAATCCCTTTTATTCGAATTGTGGCAATTTTTCATTGATATTTCAATACATCTATGTTAGCTTTGGATTTGGAAAATTATATTAAAACTAACCTTCCATAGCAGATACATTATTATTATTATTCTGAATGTGACTATATATTGAATGGAACCTCTAGGTGCCTTTCTCCTAAATTGGCTCCAGTATGTGCAGGATGTAGTAGTGACTATGGATGAGCAGTCATGAATCTGTATATGAACAGTCCATGCCGAACATTGCAGGTTTGGGTCCAGCATTTGAGCTCTACCCAGTGGTGTTAACTTTAAAATGCCTACATGAAGTCACAGGAAAAATGCTCCTATGGAAAACAGTGACGGGTCGGTGGTTCCGTTGGGGATTCAGAATCTGAAGTTATAAGTGTCCGCTAATCCCTAGTAGTGACCATTCCTATGTTGACCCTCACTTTCTAGGAGCTGTATAGTCAAGGTATAAACATTTAGACCCACAGATCATCAAGTTGCCCTTCAACTAGCCACAGGGATGGAGCCCAGATTCATCTAGTCATCCAGTCACTATGCTAAATTACAAGTGATTTGGCTGACAGATTGGGAGACTTAAAGAGGACCTGTGACACTAGGAGCTGCTTACTACTCTAAGTAGCTCCTAGCGCTACCACATTTTTAGCAGTGTGACATTGTTAGCTTTCTCAGAGCCCTCCAGTAAAGCTAGCAGACACTGCAGCGCCGTACCTTAGGCCAGGCTCACAGTGGTCCAGTGTATTCATGAGGGGGCGGTCCAAGGCGCTTTTTCTTTCCTGGACCACCCCTCCCACGCCATAGGCCGGCGAAGACTGCTGAGCTTCATGTGGCCATCACTACCTCTTTTTTTTTTAATTTTATTTATTTATTTATTTTTTATTATCATCAAATATCCATAATACAATACATGACATCTTTGTATAAACATTATTAACATCATATGCATAGCTCCCTACAATTAAGAGCTTCCAACACATTACCAAAATGTCATGATATCAATATACTTAAACCCTCTATCCCCCCCATCCCCCCCGCCTCCCCACGACCCTCTACCGATGCTGGAGATACTGATCGGCCACAATAGATATTCAGTGGGGTACCCTACATAGACAAGTCTCTATAGTCTCCACTGAATCCAAATATCATTAAGTCTGCTGCCCCTCCTGTAACGTTTCTCATATGCACATTCGTACGATTTTATACAGTTAACTAAATTACTCCATTCATTCACTGTTGGGGATTTATCATCCAACCAATGTTTGACTAATACAAATCTTGCAAGGAAGATAGTCTTCAAGGCCAGGTCACTTTTTGATCTATCGTCTAAGGGAATCGAGAGCAAGCCCAAAACCCCAAAAGTGGCCACGCGCGGGAACGAACGTTGAAACTGATTCTCTAATCTCGTGAAGATCTCCTCCCAATATGAGTTGATCTTCGGGCAGTCCCATAGAACATGTAGGATGTCGGCTTGAGGACTTTTACACCTATCATTAAAGTTTCTTGTTTAATGCGCACCTTTTTCCTCCCCCAAAGTAGTTTATTTATAATCGCCCGAATGAACCCAAACCATCTCTTACCTATCCAGCAGGGAGAGTTGCATAGTACATACAATAATTGAGGTAACACTACGCTCTTTGTGAGGACAACTCTCTCTGCGCGATTTAATGGAAGCGTATTCCATGTATTCACCTTATTTTTAAGTTTTGTTAACAAAGGGGCGAGATTCAAAGTAATATAATCATCGACCTTGGACGTGATCTTTAAGCCCAAATAATCACATGAAGAAGAAACCTTCAAATCAAACTGCTGATAATTGAGGTGTAAGTCGCTGTCAAGAGGGACCAAAATAGACTTATGGGTATTTATCTGGAAACCTGAAACTCTACCAAATTCCTGGATGACCTTTAAGGCTTTTGGCACAGATATATCGGAGTCTTTAAGACATAGGAGGACGTCATCAGCGTATAACATAATCTTATCCATGGGCCCAGCAATCCCTCCCCCCTCTATCTCCCTGTCTGCCCTAAGCTTTATTGCCAGAGGTTCAATAAAGAACGCAAATAACAACGGGGACAGGGGGCATCCCTGCCTAGTGCCCCTAGATAATGTAAAAAAGGGAGAGTGGTCGCCATTAATTCTAATGCAGACCCTCGGGGCCCTATAAAACAGTCTGACCCAATCTACAAAAGGGCCGCCGAGCCCAAATCTATGCAGCACCTCCCAGAGGAAGTCCCACTCCACCCTATCAAAGGCCTTAGAGGCGTCCAATGACAGGATGGAGCGGGACCCCCCCCCAACCCAACTGTAGGCCCGCAAACAGCCGTCTTATATTCGTTTTACTCTGGCGACCAGCCACAAAGCCACATTGGTCTTCGTGTATAAGTGTTGGCGCAAACTCCTTTAATCTGTTTGACATTAATTTAGCCACCAATTTGGCATCCGCGTTAATAAGCGAAATCGGTCGATAAGATTCCGCATCCAATGGGTCTTTATTTTTTTTTTGTATCATACCACGAATCAGGCAGCTTACCCTCCCTTTGAGCAAATTCCCAAATCTCCACCATAAGTGGTAGAAGAATAGCACCAAATCTACTATAGATTTCCAGAGGCAGCCCATCCAGTCCTGGGGAGGAATTACGTCTGGAGGATGCAAGGGATTCCTCAAGCTCCGACCTAGTTATAGGGCGAGATAGCATATCTGCACTCTCCAACGAGAGAGAGGGAAAATGGATGTTATCTAAGAATTGCCTTATATCCCCTAATGACGCCTCCAAGTCTGAGGAGTAAATACCTTGAAAATATTTTTAAAAAATTTCTCTGATTTCCTGAGCATTGGCAGTTACCTCCCCAAAGTCATTTTTGATTGCTGTTATTCTATTTACCTCCTGTTGTTTTTTAATTTTCTGCAGAAGCCCCTTTGAAGGGGCACCACTCTCACAATGTGCCTTCTGATCCAAGAAAAATAGTTTCTGCATCGCCTTGTTTGCAATTAATCTATTATATTCCTCTTGTATCCTAGTAAAGCTATCATACCGCTCTTTCGAACCGCTCTCCAGAAAGGCCCTTTCCTTTTCTTTCACCTCCTTTTTTAGTGTCCTCTCCTGTCTGGCCCATTGCTTACGCAGGTATATAATTTCTGAATTTAATATCCCTCTAAGAAAGGATTTCATTGCATCCCACATTAGCCCAAGGTTCCCCATGGTTCTATTGGCCGAGATAAATCTACATCTCTCTTCCTTAATTTTATCTTCGTCCGTCAGTAGAACCAGCCAATGCGCGTTAAGTTTCCAGAACCTAAGAGCAGGTTTCTTAGAACCGGATAACTCAAGAACCAATGGGGAATGATCAGATATGGAGAGATTATCATATCGGATTTTCCCCACCCAGTCGATGGCAAGATCATTGGCCAGAGCTAAGTCAATCCGGGAAAAGGTATTATGGGAGCGATTATGACATGAGAATATCTGCCGTTCCCCCTTTAAGGATCTCCAGACATCTCTCCAACCCACTTCCTGGCAGAACCTAGCAAAGGGGGTGTCTACCGCCTCTATACCTGCCAGGTTTCTTTTCCCTATACGATCTTTCTTGTCCGACATTACAGCATTGAAGTCACCGAGGACCAGGACGGGGCAGTCGCCCGCCTTTTCCAAAAACCGCAATAGACTTGTCAAGACATCATATCTAAAAGGGGGAGGTATATAAACTCCTGCGACGACGCATTTGATGCCCTCTAATACACCTAACAGGAATACGTATCTTCCGTCTGGATCACAGCAGCTATCCCAGAACGCCCTCCTCCGGGTCAGCACACATCCGACACAAAACGATGGCGGATCCCCACTCGTCCTCTGAGCACATCCGAGCTCCTTCCTCACAGAGCCGCGCAAGCGGCCGGACGTCTCTCCACCACAAAGGGACTGCGGGCGAACCACCTCCTCCGACGGGCATCAAGCGCAGAGGGGCCACGCACCTCGCAGCACCGCAGGGCCGCCGTGGCACCGGTACGGCCAAGCCCGAGTCCTCCCCTCCCAGTCACACAAGCGACGGCACGCGGGGTCAACAGCCTCTGGCATCCATCCCAGGTCAGCGTGGAGAGCGGGGAAGGGTGGCGGGCGTCTGTGCAGCGTGACGTGCCTACGTCATGCCGTTACGCCCCGGCCATCACTACCTCCGCGGACAGCCCCCTCATGAAAACGCCGGACCGCTATAAGCTCGTGGTTTTTTTTTACGGTGACGATGCCTTTTTAAGGACTGATCTTAGACAGAGAGGGACAAATTAAACACATCTGAATTGTAACTTATCATACAGATGATCCTATTTATAGTTGCATCTCATGGAACTTTAAATAAAATGTCTCACTAGCTATATTTTAAGGGCTTTCCCAGAAATTCTGGAAACCTCTTATATGTACTTAACCAGTCTTGGTTCTTTCATTGTTTCAGTTCTTCTGGAAGTTGGGGATCTTTTAGCCAATCTGTCATCAATCTGACATCAAATGAAGATCTCGTGACCCCTGGCACTTCTAGCCAGGAACAGGTTCCAAAGACTGGAAATAGTAGCCCAACACGAGAACCTGGAGCCACAGCATGGTAAGTACAGTTCTCTTTTGACACCCTTGTCCCAGCCCCAAGGGGATTTCTAGAATTCCTAGAAAAAAGCTTTCATAAAAAGTACTATTTCCTGCAGTATTCACTTTGGCCCCTAGGCACAGTAATAGACTGGAATGGAAATGGACAAAAATTTTTTACAAGGATGAAACAAAAACTGCTCTGCCCCCTCACACTCTATGATGCCATCAGCTGCGTCTCAGTGTGTGCACAGCGCATGGGTGTACTTGGTTCACACTATTACACATGAAGAAGAGAGAGAGAAGAGTAGGTGTGGGGAGCACCAATGTAAGTACAGTTTTTTTTTTTAACAAGGGATTGGTGCTGGGCATTCCATTACTCTGGGAGACTGAATGGGCATTCCAATACAGGGGGAAGCTGCTGGACATTTAATTTTTTGTGGGAGGCTGCATAGGCATTTCATTTCTGGGGGAGGCTGCATAGGCATTCCATTATCGGGGAAGGCTGCATGGGCATTTCATTATAAATGGGAGACTGCTTGGGCATTACATTACTGTGGGTGGCTGCATGTTCATTTCATTAATGGGGTAGACTGCTGGGCATTACTGTGAAAGACTGCTGAACATTTTATTAGTGAGGGGAGGCTACTTGGCATTTTATTATTGAGGGGAGGCCACTGTGCATTTCATTACAAGGGGAGGCTGCTGAACATTTAATCAGTGAGAGAAGGCTGTTGGACATTTCATTAGTGAGGGGAGGCTGCTGGACATTTCATTAGTGAGGGGAGGCTGCTGGGCATTTCATTACTAGGGGAGGCTGCTCAGCATTTCATTTCTGCGGGTGGCTGCATGTTCATTCCATTAATGAGGGAGGCTGCTGGACATTTCATTAGTGAGGGGAAGCTACTGGACATTTCAATACTGTAGGAGGCTGCTGGGCATTTTGATAGTGAGGGAAGGGTGCTGGGCAATTCATTAGTGAGGGGAGGCAGCAGGGCATTTTGTTAGTGAGGGAAGGCTGCTGGGTAATTCATAAGTGAGGGGAGGCAGCTGGGCATTTTATTAGGGGGGTTGTGGCTGCTGTGCATTTCATTACTGGGGGAGGCTGCTGGACATTTCATTACTGTAGGAAGCTGTGGGCATTTTGTTAGTGAGGGGAAACAGCTGGGCATTTCATTACTGGGAGGCTGTGACCAATACATTTTCCCCCCTAGGCTTATACTCGAGTCAATAAGTTTTCCCAGTATTTTGTGATAAAATTAGGTGCCTCTGCTTATACTCGGGTGGAGCTTATATATGGTAGGTGATAATTTTCTATTAGACAAAAATTAATTTCCTGCATTACCATGGAAAACCATAGATAACCCATTTAGACTTTTGAAACAATAATATAGCTCAACATTAATACATCTGTACAAACAATTAAGATAAAACATCACCAGGAGGTCACACGACCAGTTCATGTAACATTAATATAATGAAGGCAATTTCCCAATTAGATACTTCACAATATTGTCATCTAGATCTCCTCAGTGCCCCCATCTATATTTTATCTGAACCCTCTTGACACTTGATTACAGTAAACTGTTTAACATGCCAACTGCAGACGCTCTGGCATCCCCGCTCTCGATAGTGTTCCCTTCTCATTAGCATCGTCAGCCTCGTAACCTGCTACCACATATGTTACACTATATGTTAAGAAAGAAAACTAGATGCCATACGGACCTATCATTACAGCTCTCCTATCTCCATGTATATTCCTTTGCAACAGCACATCAATTAAATGTTGCTTTCGAGTAACTTAAACTTTGTCTTGCATGGAGAGGACGACATTTTATCTGCGTGTATTGTGTTTCAGACAACAACACTAATCAAATCCACAGCTTCACAGAGAAGAGGGAAGTTTTGAATTACAGGATAAGGAAACCTGTATCTTTTACTAGGTGCTTGTGGCATCTCGTGTAGTCACACCTCAATATCAATTTATATTTGAGTCTGAATCAGAAACATTATAGTAACTCAGATTAATGGGGTATTTTAAATATTAAGTTTTTTTCTATAACTTCCAGGATTTCTTGGACTAGATTTATCAGGGTTTGTACATCTGAAATCTGGCATTTTAAATGGGTGCAATTTCTAGCGCACAGCCAGGAATTGCCCCTATTTCCCCACTTAAGACACTTAAAGGGGCTTGAAGGGGGTGTGTCTAGCAAAGGAGTAGCCTGCGCTTCTGCCCTGCTCCTGCACACTGCCTATGGCCAGCATCCGTTCAGGTGAAGGGGCACAGCCAGGAATTGCCCCTATTTCCCTACTTAAGACACTTAAAGGGGCTTGAAGGTGGTGTGTCTAGCAAAGGACTAGCCTGCGCTTCTGCCCTGCTCCTGCACACTGCCTATGGCCAGCATCCGTTCAGGTGAAGGGGCACAGCCAGGAATTGCCCCTATTTCCCCACTTAAGACACTTAAAGGGGCTTGAAGGGGGTGTGTCTAGCAAAGGAGTAGCCTGCGCTTCTGCCCTGCTCCTGCACACTGCCTATGTCCTGCATCCATTCAGGTGAAGGCTATAGTGCAATTCTACACCAGGCTAGACCTAGTGTAGAACTGCCCCGCTGGCACAGCACAGCTCCCCACTGGGATTTATCAGGGGAAACATCATAGGCTAGTACACTTAGCGTCAACCAAATATTCGCATTGACAAATCCCATATGAAAAAGTCCTGTACACAAAAACTGTTCATTTTCCTTATTGTTGCATTTTTTATAGTAAGTATCTTAGATCAGAAAAATAATGTGATTTGGAAATCACAATGGTATTGGTAGAATGTAGCTCAAAAACTGCATTTGTCAATCCAGTTTTAAAGTACTAATGTCTCTGATCAGAATCACATTTTATGACTTGCTAAATTTTACACAGTATTGGAAATAAATTATACAATGTTTTCCATAAAATGATATTCGAAGCATAGGGATGGTATATTTGGATTGTATGCCAACTGCTATAGTTTGGAATTAATAAAAGAGCTTTTTCTTCATAAGCTGCATCGCAAACTTAATCAAAACCAGCACTTTGAACTCTAAAAAAAAACTAAATGTATTTAGTGATTATTGTCCAAGCATGTCTGGGACTTAACTTCTACTAATCATGTACTGTATGTAGCCCAATTTTTTTGCAGCTGTGCATGTAACAGCGTAGCTGAACAATGTAAACCTTAGAACTGATCACATTCCAAGTCTGCAAAAAAAACTGAAGGCTTCAACGTGGGTTAGAAAACATTTTTGTTATTTTTGGCAGGTCCCTATTGCCTTCCATGGGGGACATTTATCTTTTTTTTTTTTTTTTTTTGGTACTGGTGTATTCATATAGACCTTGTTTTATGTATGTCCCTAATTTAACATAGTCTTTTTATGCTGTGATATATATATCTCCGTGTTCTATGTTCTTTTGTTTTTTTAAAAAATTTCATTTAATTTGTTTTAAATCATAAATATGTATGGTTTATTTTATTAATCGCATTCTGTGATTTTTAACATCGTGTTGATCACAATTTACAATTTACATTTTTATTATTAACACAAAAAAGTATACATGCTCCTTGAAACATACCTAAAAACACCCCACAATACACAAGGTCATAATTTGACCTTTCTATATTTAAAATGACTTTTAATTAAAAATATGCAAATAGTCATCATAAAAAATGTTAAACATTTTTATGTATAATATAGGCCAACAATTACAAATATAGTTAATGTTGGAAGGTCAGATCTAAATAGATTATCCTTGAAAGGGACCACTGAAAGGGTTCACCTGTATTGGTTTATAGGGACAATATTGCTATATTTAACAAACAGATAGACGGTGAGATAATTTAAGCATGCTTTAAATCATACACCTGCTCCAGGGTGAAGGGACTGAGCGATCCCCTCCCCAATAGTAAATCCACCTCTGCACTGCCTTGCACACCCACAAACAATGATACATTTGGGAACATTTGCAAGAATGACGTTAAAACACCTTTCTGATTAAATTAGATGAATAAATCGCAATTGACACAAATTGCACAAATTTTTGTACAAAAATAAAACATAGAACAGATTTGCAATGATAACGATCCCCCATGAGTCACAAAAAATAGGACAGGTTCAATAATTTTTTTTTCAGACAATGGATCAGTGGGAAACTCGCTGAATCACAGATGTGAAAAACAACCCCAGTGTCTGATGCGGGATAATAAAGCTTATGTAGGTTAAGGCCCCTTCCACACTTGCGTTGCAGATCACGTCAGAGTCTGATCAGGGTGCGATCAGAGTTTGGTCAGTGAAAAACGCACAATTTGCATCAGAGTGCAATCAGTTTTCAGTCACAGTTTGTTCAGTGTCTCAGTTTTTCACGCGCGTTTTCAATGCAATTTCAATGCGTTTTTCACGCGCAGAAAATGTGCGTGAAATGGACTCAGGACTGAGCTCTATCTTTTCTATGGCAATTGATGCGTGAAAAACGCATTGCACTTGCATTGCACTTGCAAGTGTCTCAGAGTGCGATGCGTTTTTGATGCGTCTCCATAGACTTGTATGGTGCGTTTTTCACGCGCGTGACTTGCAAAAGTAGAGCATGTCGAGATTTAAACGCGCCTTAAAAAAAATGCGCGTGTGTGCGTGAAAAAAAATGCAAGTCTGAAAAGACCCATTGGTTACAATGGGTCAGAGTGCAATGCAAGTTCTGCCTGTCAAAAGCATGCGCAGAAAATGCACGTGAAAAACGCAAGTGTGAAAGGGGCCTAAGACTGTTGAGTCGTACTCTGCACCATTTTGTAGTACAACTGAAAATGTTGCAGTGCTGTTTTCCTGCAAAGCCTTACCAGAGGTCACACCGCTCAAAAAACTGTCAAAAACCTTTAATAAATGTGACAGGGCAATTTATACACTGTCGGAGATCTACTCCATTGTAGTTGGAGGGATGTCTCAGTCCTGATTGCAACATAAATTGCCAACTGCATAGTTAAGTGATGTCTTATAAGAATCTCTGTATGAGGCATAAACACAGCAGGGTCGCTGCTGGCAAACATCTGGTGAAACATTTTCCATGATGACTAAAACCTGTGGCAACGATTAAGAGCCACAGACCATTCATTACCCACTAAAGCCCCTTCTACACTGGCGTTTTTCACGCGCGAGTTCTGCGCGTGCATTTGACGCGCAGAACTTGCATTGCACTCTGTCCCATTGTATTCAATGGCTCTTTCTTCATTAGCGTTGTTTTTCACGCGCGTGCTTGCGTTCGTTTGCACGCGCGTCAAAATCGCAGCATGCTCTATTTTTGCGTTTCACGCGCGTTTTTCACGCCCCAAATATTCGCATTGACAAATCCCATATGAAAAAGTCCTGTACACAAACATTCATTTGAAATGGATTCAAAGGAGACATATCACCAGATTTTAATTTAATTTAGGCTGCAGGTGGAGTGTTACTTCAGATATATGTTTGGTTTTATAGTAAATAGAAACATGCTGGTGTCATATTAAAGATAAGAATCTTATTTTCAGATTGAATAAGGAGGATGCTTCTGTGATCTGTAGAAATGAAGAAACAGACAGTTAAAGATATGTTCACCGACACCAGCAGGATGTTACTAGGTACTAAAGACCTGAACACAAGGATGTCTGAATGACATACCCCTGCAGTCTCTAAACTTGACTTATCTTAGGCAAACTATGACTCTTCTTTGCTCATTTTCACATGATTTTGGAGCAGATTTTTATTTTTATAGGGAAATGGGTGAGATTTCACACACAAGAGTGAATCCTAGAAAGGACATTTCATACCCTACTTAAGGGGCTAGTAGTTTAAAGGGGTAAAATCACTCTAAGTTCCAATGACTTGGCCACTACACAGAAAATGGAGCTGTTCTTCTGAGTTTGTTATCGGTTAGTTTAGTAACTTGGAAAGCTCATTTAATATATCCAGATAATACCAAAAGCCACTCTTCAAAACATTAGTTTTGTAAACACTAAGGCTCCTTTCACACTTGCGCTTTTCAGGCGTGAGTTTTGTGCATGCTTTTGATGTTCCAAACTTGCATTGCACGCTGTCCCATTGTTTTCAATGGGCTTGATCTTATTTGCATTTTTTTCCCACGCCAGCATGCATTTTTTTCACGTGCAACAAAATCGCAACATGCTCTACTTTTTTCATGCCTCATTCAAGTCTATGGAGACGCATCAAAAATGCATTGCACTTAGGAGCAGGATGTGGCATGTGGATACCAATTAAAGAATCATGTGATTTGAAACGTGTGCATGAATAATGCACCGAAAACGCAGTTAAAAATGCAAATAACAAGCATGAAAAAAGCAAAAACTCTAATGATTTCTTGCAAAAACTGACCAAAAACACAGACAAACACATCAACTTTTCATGCATTGCACTCTGACGTGATCTGCATCGCAAGTGTGAATGGGGCCTAAGGCCCCTTCCACACTTGCGTTGCAGATCACGTCAGAGTTTGATCAGGGTGCGATCAGGGTTTGGTCAGTGAAAAACGCACATTTTGCATCAGAGTTCAATCAGTTTTCAGTCAGAGTTTCTTCAGTGTCTCAGTTTTTCACGCGCGTTTTTGATGCAATTTCAATGCGTTTTTAACGCGCAGGAAATGCGCGTGAAATGGACTTAGGAATGAGCTCTATCTTTTCTATGGCAATTGATGCATGAAAAACGCATTGCACTTGCATTGCACTTGCAAGTGTCTCAGAGTGCAATGCGTTTTTGATGTATCTCCATAAACTTGTATGGTGCGTTTTTCACGCGCGTGACTTGCAAAAGTAGAGCATGTCGAGATTTAAACGCGCGTTAAAAAAAACGCGTGTGTGAAAAAAAATGCAAATCTGAAAAGACCCATTGATTACAATGGGTCACAGTAAAAATGCAAGTGTGAAAGGGGTCTAAGGCTACACGCACAGTCATGACTCTTTTCCTCCGTTTTTCACTCCTATTTGCACTAGTCTGGCACCTGTTTTCCGCAGATCCTTATAAACTTTAGTCTATGGGGGTAATTTATCATATGTCTGTTTGTTTATCTGTTGTGTTTTTTTCCGTCTGGTACTTTTTCATTGTGCTAAATGTTTTTTTTTTTCCAGATCTCACACAAATGTGGCACAATGTTTCAGGTCACTTTTTACCATTTTCGAAGTTTTCCTTAAGTATAGTTTCGTCTGGAGTTTTTTGTGCACAAATTTTAGCAAATTTCAGACAATTTGAGGAATAGAAGATACATGTGTCTTATTGATGAAAAACCAATGTATGGTGGACGTTTCAAAATGTGATCAAAAAGGTGCAAAAATTACCAATGCGCATAATAAAAGGAAGAAAAATAAAGATAAATGACCGACCCCCTATGAGTGATAAAAAATGGAAATACTGTATTTTTTACAGATTGGTCGCAAGGTCCATAAAAATTATGGCCCTGTACATAATGGTTGTGGTTTACAAACCAGAAAACAATATATAACTAAACCCGAGCTTCACCCACAGTTTTAATTTCCAAAGCTTCTTCTATCCGATGCCACTGGCGCTGTTACAGAACATCTGTAAGTTCTAGTATTGACCCAAAATCATTAACTGAAGATAAAGGAAGAGCTATTTTCAGAGCAGACCTAAACATGATATCCTCAGTGTCTTAGGGATGTCGGATATATTTTATGTTATACACATGATGTGCAGTGCTAAATCATTTATTCAGGAAATGTATAACAGTATAGTTGACCCTGATAGAACCTGTGCTTTTAAGTTATACATTTCCTATGTGATATTCCCAAGGCTGCAGTAACCTGATTGAATGTGTAGTTTATACATGGAGCGTACACAGGATTCTGCTCAGGGAACGGGGCTGGTTTGTTGTAAACATCTAAATACATTTTACATGGAACCAATACAACAATAACCCAACGTTCCATCAAAAACTGATGACAGGTTCCCTTAAAAAGTGACTCCGTTATGATACATTCACACCACTGGGGCAGATTCAACATATTCTGCCAGAATTTGTGGAAATAAAAAAGTGAATTTTTTTTTACACTTTTCCAACTAGTACAAACAAGAAAGACATGACCTCGTGAGAAGGAGCACAGTGCCAAAAATTATGAATATATCCCAAGATTTTGACTCAGTTTTCTGCCGTTAACTAGACCTAATATTAGGAGATGTAAAGTCAGATCAGACCAAATTTATCTTCCAGCATAACACACTGGGCCACATTAATTAAAGTGTTTGCGCCAGTTTTCTCTCTAACTTTGTACTGAAAAGAAAGTGCGAACTGCTTGCAAATGTATTTATAAAGAGTCGCGGCTGCTCTGTGTCCGATATGACAGAAAAAAAGTGCAGCTAAAGGGGTGCGTTGTGATAAATCTAGTGCAGCAATGTAGTCTATCTATGTAAAGTTTTACTCTGCAATCCTTGTGATAACTGTCCTCCTATTATCTTTATAAATAACATGCATGAAAGCAAAAATGGGAGCAGTTATTTGGGGAACCCAAACTAAAGCCAAAGGTTGATTTAAAAAAAAAGGAGGAAAGACTTATCCAATATACAACTCTGGAAGGAAAAATTGGATCAAAAACTATAGTGGCTGAAAAATGTGAAGACATTCCAACAATCTCATAATTAGGGAGATAATGGGGCACTTTAACTAAGGGTCCACGGACCGCATTTCCGTCGGGTTTCCTGACTATTTCCGTTTTGCGCCGAATTTAAAAGGGGTTTTGGCGCACACGATCGGATTTTGGTGCAATCGCGCTGACTTTCATGCAACACAAATCGGAGAGCATGGCTGTCGGACAACCCGACTGATTCGGACTGAGCACGGGATTTAAAATTCAAATTGTATCGCAAGACAATGCACTCACATGTACCATGAAGAAGAAGGTGACCTCCAACAGAACAGATGCAGGATATCGGGCGCACGATCTTAGTGGATCGCAGCAGACTTCATCCTTGTTGGACAACACACCTCAGGGATCGCACAGGGACCGAGTAAGTGATTGTGCCCCAATATTTTTAAGACTGTTGCATATGCATGTTTTGGGCTTTAACTCTAACTGTCCCACCCTGCATCCTAAATAGAGTTTAATGCAGCAGTGAAGCCAGGAGCCATCAGGTCCACCATTTTACCTCTGAAGTTGCTGTATGTGGCAGAAGCCATACAGGCGCAGTATGATGATGTCATCACGACTGCCTGCTGCAGCGCTAGACATGGCAGTTAAGACAGAAGAGAAGAGGACTGCTGTGGGGGGACAAGGAAAAGTGAGGGGTGATTCAGAAAAGGGGGGCATAAATGGGGGGCAGTAGAAAAGGATGCATCTACAGGAGGGGTTGACTTCACCCCTGGTACTTATGTGCGCTATAGAGGAGCAAATAGGTGATCCGAGAGGAGATACTGCAGATTTTACTTTCTAGAGAGATTATGCTGTAGTTTTAATTGCTGATGACAACTCTAATTAGAAGAGTGCCACCCAGGAGAGTCCTGAAATATTGTGTTATCTGGCAAATGGAGGCCAATCTGAGTGTAGTAAAATCCTGAGCGCTCAATCTAACAAACAATAGCAGAGGTTATTGCACTTCTTCTATTGCTCTGGATTTCTTTCTGTTCCTGCCAGTACGACTGCTTTTAATTATGCATCAAGGTCTTTCAGATATAGGGAAGAGTTCAGTTACTTAACACCCCGCGACGTGCCAGGAGGCGATATTTTGTCTTGTATGATATACAACAATGAGGAGGAATGTAGACGCAGACCTGTCGTTGAATACTATTCATCACATCTCATTACTTCCAATCACAGGATTCTGGCATCTTTTATGTATTTTATTCTTATGATTAACTCTTGTACGTGGTTTTTAATGTTCACTATGTCTATAATAAATTATTAGATTAGTAGTAGTTACCTAGGAGTTCTGTGACTACATAGAATTATAATAGAAATCACCAAAATATGAGATTAGAAGTCACCAGGGAGTTCTGCGACTATATAACAACATGAGACCAAGTACACGTATACTGGTCATAGATTTGTTACATGCAATTTGTTACACATTACATGCAATATACTATTTCAACTTTTGTACATGTTGTATAAATCAACTTACCGTTCTGCTGTATATATACATACATGCACTGCATATTCCTAAAAACCTCTATAAAAATATTAAATGAAAAATAATGTCAGCAGGTAGTGATATATAAAGAATGGCAGGGTGGGAGCGCCCTCTGCCGGTAACTTAGAAGATTTACAATGTTCTATTTATCGTTACAGGTCCTAAAAAAAAACAATTACAATGATTTTTGACAATTGGACAATCCATCATGAGATAATATAATAGAAAGTTAGATATGGATATGCATGACACAATATATATATATATCTAACACATTACATGTAAATTATATTTGTTATTAGTTTTAATAGTTTTTCTCAAAACAGTGACAACTCCTGGACTATACTTTCAGGCAACATCTTGAATCCTCAAATTATTGTGACTATCTCTGCCGTTTTGGGCTTCAATGTTATCTTCTGGACATAAAGTACTGTTGAGAATGCTCTGATTCTGACCTACTTAATAATTGCAATGTATCTTAAGTTTTTCCACTTTGTGATACAGTTGCCTGTTTAGTGCCGCTTTTGGGATTTTTAGTGGTGCGCATTTTTTTAGTCCCAAATAGAAGAGTAGTAGGGACTCTGAATGAAAAAAGGGAGGGACGGCCAGTCGGACGATCTGACGGATTCTGACTAAGCGCCGCATTTCACATTTACATTTGTGTCACGAGCAAAGCACTTACATGCACCAGGAAGAAGAAGGTGAACTCCGGGGGACCTGAGCGGGGAAGCGACACAAGCAGGATATCAGGCGCAGGATCTTCTTGAATCGCGGCACTCTGGGTTGGGGATCGCGCAGGACCAGGTAAGTAAATGTGCCCCAATATGTCCATAAAGGAATTGCTATGTAATACATGCCTGTGAATTATTATTCTAGGCTGTTCTCATGTTCTTAAAATAATGATATATATTCTTTAGGCTATATTCACACTGCCGTTGCCCGCCCGTACCGTACCGGGCAACGGCAGTGCATGGGGATAGGAGGAGGCGGTGAGCTGCCCCTCTCCATAGCAACCTATGGCGCACGGCGCCGTATTACGGGGAAAGATAGGACAGGTCCTATCTTTTTCCCGGGTACGGAACGGTACGGTACCGCTCCAATGCGCCCATTGCTGCCTATGGTGGACGTATATCGGCAGTATATACGTCGGCCGTATATACGTCCCCCATACGTTAGTGTGAATGTAGCCTTAGAGTTTAGAAGGAGATATGGAAATTATATAAATTTAGAACCTCCACTTTTATAAATAGCTCCAAAAATAGACCTTGTTTTTGTTTTAAAGGGCATCTACCACCTTGGATGAAGGACTGTATGCAAATGAGGGTCTCCAGGCTCCATAGGTGTTAATAGAGCCTGGAACCCCTCAAGCTCATTTGCATACAATCCTTCATCCTGGTAGTAGATGTCCTTTAACACAGGTGTGTTAAGATCTGAAAATTCTGTGAAAGGGTGAGTAAAATTGTAGTACACATAAAATCAAAACTATTTTTGGGAATAATTTCCAAAAATTAAAAATATTATTAAAAATATTATATATATATATAATATGAAGCTGTACAACTGTACAAAATCCAGGGTTGCCATATATTATTGAAGTGATCGGATTTATCACTTCTGATGGCTATATTCTACCTTATTATGTTGTATAAGGTAAAATATAGAAGTTGGTTAAAGGGGTATTCCAGGAATATAAACGTCTAATACAAATACCCATGATGCAATAAATAAATGAATAAAACTCAATGTCATTAGTCACACAAAGGGGTGTACCGGTGCGCCACATTTATCATGCAGTATTCAACAGAATTGTGTTGCACGCCCCCTGTTAAAGGTGCACCAAAAAAAAGTTATTGCATTCTGCTGGAAAATTGTAGGGGGTGCCAGATTCATGAAGAACGTGGGACACATTTCATGAATCTGTCGCACACTGCGCCCTCCACAGGCAATCTGCACATAGTGCAGTTTATACTATGTCTGATCAATCTGGGCCTAGGTGTATAAAATTATGATAATAAGGGGTTACTGATATCAGTTATAAAAATCCCATTTAAAACAATGAGGATGTTTGTGGCAACAGCCAGAGAAGTATTTCATCTCTCTGCAGTCTCTGCAGTTACTGTAATCTGTGCTCAATTTATCAAATATTTTATAAATCTGATGCATCTTTAATTCTAACACTTCAATCTTCAAATGTTCTTCGACTCCCTACAATCCTTACATCAATTTTTACAATATTTAAAGGACATCTACTACCAGGATGAAGGATTGTAAACCAAGCACACTGACATACTGGTGTGTACACCATCTGAGTGGATCCACTGTTTTTAGCAAAAAAAGGCTTTTAAAATTATGCAAATAAGCCTGAGGGGCTCTAGGCTCCATATGTGTAAATGGCACTTGGAGTCCCTCTGGTTAATTTGCATACTTTTAAAATCTTGTTTTCTTAAAAACAAGGGGATAAGAAACTAATATAAGAGCAGATCCTGGCAGAGGGGACACACACCAGTATGTCAGTGTGGTTGGTTTAAAAAACCTTGATCCTGGTGGTAGATGTACTTTAAAACATTTTCATTAAATTTGGTTCAACAAACAAAAAGATAAACGCTGAAAAATTTTGTCTCAAAATGTCCTATTTTGGTCCTGGGTTCAATTCCCACCCAGGGCAACATCTGCAAAGAGTTTTTATGTTCTCTCCGTGTTTGCATGGGTTTCCTCCGGGTCCTCCGGTTTCCTCCCACACTCCAATAACATACTGGTAGGTTGTTAAGATTGTGAGCCCCATGGGGACAGGGACCAATTTGGCATGCTTTGTGAAGCACTGCATAATCTGTAGGTGCTATATATAAAAATGATTATTATTATTTTGTGACATTTTGGAGTCAGGATCCAGAAGTCAAAGACTTGAAGAATTTATTAGAACGAAATTTCTGCCATTGCAGGGTCTTGTTTGGAAAAGTCTTTTGCATTCTAAAAAGCAACTTGTAAGTTACAGAATGGCCAAATTCCTTTACAAGATCATTATAGCGTTAGCTGTACTTTTACTCTAGATGGCACTCTGACTACTTATAATGAATTTTTTCCATTCTGCAGATATGGTAAGTGAAAAGGATTCACTGCTATGAAATTATAGTCTTGTACATTAGAATCACTTCAAGATCAGATCCACAAAGAAGTCTGAAGTAAATTCATACCAATAATACCATAACCATGTAATATTTGGTAAAGCAGTTCAGGTTATAAAATATGATAATTTACCAAATCTACTAAATAAAAATATGGCAGTTACATATACATTAAATACAGTAAACTTTCTTTTAATGTAGAATTCAATAAACCAGAAAAGAAAAATCATAATTTAAAATTGAGTCTGAAAATAAATAATAAATATATTATTCTATATTTTAGGTTAATAAGTTATATTATTCTGTGTTTCTAATTTTTTTGGTATCCTTAAAGGAATCTAGCATCAAATTCCATCATGGTAAACCAGGGACACTTACTCATATATCCAGGCACTGTGACCGTGGCAATCTTCTAATACTTGTTATCCACGACCTCCTTCCTTCTAAAATCAACCTCTGAGGGGCTCTGATTGGTGTTTCCATTGGCCCTCATTGCTTTGGCTTCACAGACTGTTACAATGAGCAGAGCAGGTCTCTCCTCCCTTTGCACTTCCTGCTGCTGCTAGATTACACAGGCAGAGGGAGGAGGAGAGAGAGCACAGAGTTGGGGAGTTATGTTCTGCTCATTGCAATAGCCTGCAAATCTGCTGCACTGAGGGGCTCTGGTAACACCTGAAAACTAAATACCTATGGGCAAAGATATTATACCAGGTACTTAGAGAAGAGATTACGGCATGGTTTCTCTTTGGTTGTTTCCTGACCAGAACAGCGTCATTGAGAAGTCCCTCTTTATACACAAATAGGAAGATAACTGTCACTTTGTTGACTTTATTATAAATATCCAACCAAGAATCAAGCTTACTAAATAGAAACAGCACCAGAACCAAGCTTACTACATAGATAAAGAACCAAGCTTGCTAACTAAATATGTTGATAGAACCAAGCAGAGTCAGACTTATACTGCACAAGAGTTATCATAGAGCCTGTTCTCTTGCTTCCCTTATAATCACTTTTTTGCCCCCACAATAGCAGAAATAGTTACAGTGCTTCCCCCCAGTTACTGATATAATCATAGTGCCGACAGAGTAGCGAATATAGTCACAGTGCCCGACAGTAGGCAATAATATCACAGAGTCCGGGAAGTAGCAAATATAGTTACAATGTCCCCTAGGTAGCCAATATAGTCACAGTGTTCCCATAGTGCCCTCTCTATCCACACTACACTCTGTAGCTAATAGTAACAGGCAGCTTTGTAGCCAATAATAACAGTGTTCCCTATAGTAGCCAATAGTTACAGGGCCCCCAGTTTCTAATCATAAAAGTGCCCCTATAATAACTAATAGTTACAGTTCCCCTTCATAACCTATAGTCACCTTGCCTCCAGTTGCCAGTGGTAACAGTGTTCCCCCATAGCCAATAGTTACATGGCCCCCAGATGCCAAAAGTAACAGAGCATTTCATAGACAACAGTTAAGGGGCCCCCAGATTACAATAGTAAATTTGCCCTAAACAGTAGCCAATAGTTACAAGCCCCAAACAGGGCATTAAAAAAATAAATACTCACCTCCTCTGCTGTTGTCACCCTACCAGCAGGCAGTCAACATTACAATCTTTGCATCTCATAGGCTTCTGGTTTACTGTGGCCTGTAAGATGACACTGGCAGAGCGGCTAGAATCAACGTAGCAAATCCGGATCCCTCCACCCAGTACTCGTGACAAAACTATAGGTGACAATCATCCAGCTCTGTGCTACACTGAATGGCAGCATGTTTAGGGAAATCATTGTACGCTTGCCATGGTACAGTTGATCAGGGGATGCTACTAGGACTCCAGACCATGGGCCCCCTTACTGACTGGGCCTGTGACTTGAGTCCCCACTATTCCTCCCGGATTGTGGCTTTGGGTATCTTTTATATGAAAATTAGGTGCTGTGTGCAGGGATCCTCTGGATATAAGTCATGGGAGCATTTATCCTTTATATGAATGGTAGGAACTAAGTGCATGAATCCTATTGATTTGTAAAGCTCAACGGAATATGATGGTGCTATATAAATAAAGATTATTATTAGTATGTATGGAAGGCATGAGATGAGAGCATTTATCCTTTGTAAGAAAAGAGCTGAGGGCAAGGAGCTATCATATAATAACCAAAAGGTATCTTCTTTTCACTCAGCCTACGCCTCCAAAACCATCCCTTCACACACAGCCAGCTTCCAATTGACCCCTTTTTAACACAGTCAGGAGGAATTTATAAGTAATAGCAGATATAATAATTAAAGGGGTATTTCCACAGAGACAAGATTCTTAAATATACTCAGGATAACAAAATCAAACTTTCTCTAATTCTATGGCAGATTCTTCTCATGAATAGCTTCTTCTGTCTGCACACTACATTAAATTCTGCATCCAGCCCCCACCCTGCAATACAATACAAACTCACACACAGACACACAGAGTCACAGATACTTTCTGCTGGCAGGCAGCATGCAAAGACTTACTCTACAAACTACAGACAAGATCTGATCTTTCTCCAGGGGAGGCACTCAGTATGTGTTATAGAAGAGATATAGCATAGGAGAAGTTTGTCATTATGTGTTATATCCATCTCATGGATCTCATCAGCTCTCATCTCTGATCTGTCTCATCACTCCAATGCTAGTAGAATGTTTAGAAGCTAAATAAAAGTGTAGATAAACCATGGGTCCCTTTAAGAGAGCTGTTTATATGGGGAATATTAGACTTACTAAAACAGACATTTCAGAAGTGACAGGTTCCCACTTGTACTTTTACTTCTTATTTCATAGAATGAATGGATGAACAAAACTGACATGCACCTTTTAACTCCTAGACTGTCAGAGACAGAGTGATATTATAAAATAGCTTGTATCTGTAATCTAAACTTGTATGTTGTATAACAGATTCCAATAAAACCTGACAGTCATTCAGAGCTGACTATGGCGTCTGATATTTCCGTTTTACATACAGAAGATTGCATTCAGAGACACTCCAGACAGTAGGCGCTCCAGAAATGTTTGTGTTAATTATATGTCTAGTGAGCATATATTGTACAAAGAAATTGTCAGACTGCTCGATCCAATGGCGCGTCTAATGCAGTATAGTGATTTTTTATTTAATTGCCACAATGTCTATTCACTTATATACTGGCCTTACATGACTTTTAAGTTATCTGAATTTGCCTTGTGATGTACTGTCTCAGAGATTCAGAAAAGCATAACTCTCCAGTACATGGAAGCATTGTATCATGTAACAGTGTCTTTCACATAGAGAAATATATTCACTACATTCAGATGTGTGACAAAGGGTTTGGAGCTTCTTGAGCTGATAATGATAGTATCTCTCCTTCTATGACAATAATAGATGGGAAGTCATGACAATGTAAAATGTATACTTACAGAAAATACAGTATTTGCCTTTAAAGGGAACATACTTTCAGATTTTGATGCTGATTTTGAACCTCATCTCAGGCAAAATGTGACTCATCTCAACTCATTTGCACATGATTGTAGAGATAATTTTTTTCTTATAGGTAAACAGGCAAGATTTAACCTAAAAGAAGGAATTCTATAAAGGACATTTCATACTCTGCCTGAGGATGCCATTAGTTAAGTGGTACATGTAAATTAAGTGGTTATGTAAATTAACAATTTGTACTTTTTTATGGCATTTGAGACTTTAATGTGATAGGATAATTTTATTATGACATGTTTTAATGTTTATATAATTAACATATATATAAGAAAGAATGGTGATCGCTTACCTTGGATTCTCTTGTTTGTCAACAGCTGTAGTGGGCCGCGTGGAAAGACCAGTTGATCACAGGTTAGAAGACAACATAAAAATGAAAGTAATTTCACCTTCATCAGATTTTTAAATAACTTATCACAGTGATTTTTGTCTAGATTGGTGCCAACTGTCTTGAAAATATTCTATTAACTCATTGAATGTTTTACATATTTGAAAATTTACAGTTCTTTTTTCCATGTGGAATTGATAAATGTAAAATAGATAGATAGATAGATGAGGAGCAAACACAATATTTTTCTTTCTAGTTATCCCAGTCATTTACAAAAAGAAATTTTTTACATATTTTTTTTTACATGCATGACTTTTCCCCAGCATTAATAATAGCAGAAATCGTGTTGAAGGGGCGCTGAAGTGCTGAAAAACAAAATTTCAAATATTGTGGAGACTATGGTGGTTATTGATTTTATGGATTAAATAAATGTGATTGCTGGCTTATGCCTTTGTTTCCATTTAGATCATACATATACACTGCCAATTCATTTACTTAAGTAGAACTGGGAGGGGGGGATAGGGGACACTGGCCATGATTTCATGTATGAATTTATGGTATAGGTAATTTAGGTCAGTGCCCCCCCCCCCTTTCTCTCCTTCACCAATTTAAACCCAGGACCCCCACCCTTTCTTGATATTACTGTGGTACCAGAGTTTTCTGTAAAATCTCATACCCTTTCTGCAATTATGTGGATAGAGGATAGAAAATCATAAAGAGCAGTAAAATATTGCAATGAATGAATAAATTTTATAGGTGTTGTAAAAAAAAGTGGCCACTTTTATGTTAGGATTGATAATAAATATAATGAATTATGAATATGTTATGTTTGTAATGGATATAGAACGTTGTTGCCACTTGATACAGAGGAACTTTATGACTATATTTTTTGGGGCTACCAAGGATTCCCCCCCCCCCCCTATAAGACACAATGCAAGTTTTCAATGGGGTTTTACCTATTTTCTAAAATACATTTATTTATATGCAGCAGACACCATGTAGTTTCATCCATCACCCAGAGGGACCTATTGTGAGCACCAATCTGTACCTGATTGGCAAATCTTTGCCTCTGTATAAGCAAATAGACAAGATTGTAATCATAAAAAACTGTCTACACTCCGGTCAAATAGGTAGTTGGCTTATTCTTTGAAATGTGCTTGGGTCACATTTGGAATTCACTACAAATCACCTGGGAAAGATGTTGATTGTATTGTTTAGGGCAGGGGTAGGGAACCTACGGCTCGGGAGCCAGATGTGGCTCTTTTGTTGGCTGCATCTGGCTCTCAGACAGATCCCAAATAAATAGTGATGGCTGCTGTGTGTCTCTTAGACTGATAACTGGACACAGCAGCGATGTTACCGCAGCCTATGTCCTTTGTATGACCCAGGCACCATCGTCTGGGTCAAAGAGAAGAGCGTGGGAGCGATGGGGAGCTAGCTGCAGGGACCGCTGGTAAGTGAATATTCTTTTTTTTTGCTGTGACTTCCTATTTACTTGGGGGCATGTGCTGTGGCTACCTATATAATGGGGGTGTGTGCTGTGTGTCTACCTATCTACTTGGGGGCATGTGCTGTGGCTACCTATCTAATGGGAGATTGTGCTGCAGATACCTATATACTGGTGGCGTGTGCTATGGCTACCTGTCTACTTGGGGGCATGTGCTGTGGCTACCTATATACTGGGGGGCATGTGCTGTGGCTACCTATATACTGGGGGGCATATGCTATGTGTGGTAGCCCCCGGTCTTTATAGGAACCCAGAAAGTGGGTAGTGCCCCTTTAAATCCGCGAGTGCCGGCGCACGCGCTAGCCAGCTGGTACGAGAAACGGAGAGTGGTTGGTTGAGTTAGCTCGGAAACGGGCGCTGCCACAGAGAGGGGCACAGGTGTTCCTGCGATCCAAGACCTAGATCGCAGGGGCACCTGTGACACTGGGACTACCTATCTACTGGGGGGCATGTGCACATGATGCGGCTCTTCCGGAATAACATTTTAAAATATGTGGCGTTCATGGCTCTCTCGGCCAAAAAGGTTCCTGACCCCTTGTTTAGGGTGTCGCCTGGAAAAGGCCACCTGGTGGGAACTTTTCTTTACAGACCCCCTTGTGAGGAAAGAAGCAGAGTAAAACATGTAATGAGTAGCAATAAAGGGAATCTTTTCACTTACCTGATCCATAGTAGTTTCTGAAGAAGATGCCATAGTAGTTTCTGAAGAAGATGCCATCACCATTTCCATGTAAGATGTAAGATGTGATAGAGTAGTAAGAAGACAAAGATATTGGATAGAGTAGTAAGAAGACAAAGATATTGTGGGCTCTTATATGGTAGATGACACCCCCCCTCCCTTTCTTTACTGGTCAAATGCAGATTGCGTGTAGCTCCTCCTTTGTTTGGAACCAAAGACATTGCTTGATTGGTCTATATGGACATGTAGAATGATAGTACTTTTTCTTGATTAAATTATGGTGTGAAAGCAAAAGGTTTAAGAGTATCCATTAGTTTCTCAATTATGGTGTGAAAGCAAAAGGTTTAAGAGTATCCATTAGTTTCTCACCTTACATTTTTCTTTATTTCTATCTTTCTGATAAGTTTTTTTTTTTTTTTTAAATAAAATATTTTGTGTCTTCTGCTAGATTTTTTTTTTTTTTTTAAATAAAATATTTTGTGTCTTCTGCTAGATTTGTAGAATTTGAGTTTGTTTTGACATACGTTTTAAATAACTTATCAGAGTGATTTTTGTCTAGATTGGTGCAAACTGTCTTGAAAACATTCTAGTAACTTATTGAATGTTTTACATATTTGAAAATGTACAGTGCTTTAGATTTTTTTTTTCATGTGGAATAGATAGATGTAAAATAGAAAGCACCTTTTAAAAAGAGAGAGCTGTAAGTAATCTATATATAAAGAAATTGTAAGGAGCAAACACAATATTTTTCTTTGAAGTTATCTCAGTCATTTACAAAAAGAAATATTTATATATTTTTAAATGATGTGCATGACTTTTTCACCAGTATTAATAATAGCACAAGAAGGCTTCCGTTTTATATTATTGATCTTATATCCCGGAAGTGGCTGCTATTTATTCCAAAATTATTGTTAAGATTGGGGAGACTTATGTATTGGTTTTAGAAGTGTCAAAATTACTCATCAGCGAAAAGAGATATCTTAAATTGCTTTATCCCTCAGTTTTTTTTTTTTAGTTTTGTTTTTTTCTCGTCTCCCGGTCACATCAACTTGATGACGTAATGTAGGCTGCCACGGCCTAGCCCAATGCGTAAGCTAGGGGGGAAAGGGGTCATCCCTGCCCTATCCGTTACGGATTGCAAAAACAAGAGTTAGCATGGGAAGACGGTTGCTGCCCTACTAGGAAGTAGTAAGCCCTTTGTGGCGGTAGAGCTGTAAGTAGCGGCCCCTCAGACCAAGTTGTCATAGAGTTGCATCATACCCCCAGTCCCGGCGGATTGAAACGCCTTTTCAGCGTCTAGACTTAACGGGAGCGCGCTCTCGCTGTTTTTCTAATAACCTCAATATAATCATCTATTCGCCGTGTATTATCCCCCGCCTGCCTGAAACCGCACACTCCTACCTATCTTTGTTAATAAGGTGCGGAGCCGTGCCCCAGTCTGTTCGCCAATATTTTAGTACAATCGCAGATCGGAGTTCTAATAAGGATATAGGTCGATAGCTGGTCATCTAGGGGATCTTTTCCGGTTTTTCGGGATTCCGTAATTAAATGATCGCAACCTAGCCTCAGGATTGGAGTGCCTGCCAGAAAAGCCATTAACTAGTTTGATCATATAAAGGGGTCAGAATGGTCCGTATACTTTTAAAATAGGCAAATGCAAGCCGTCAGACCCGGTGATTTTCCTTTTGGAAGGCGCTTAATTACTTCCCGTATTTCTCGTCCTCTGTAAGTCTCATTATGGTTCAGTAATCCTGAGAGCGGATGAGGACAATTTGGGGAATTTACATTCACGAAGGTATTGCTCCCAATGACTCCTTGTCGCCCTGGGAACTGTAGGTAGGGACGGGTAGGAGATTATACAGTTCGTGGATAATAAGTTACTTGTAAATAGAAGCACTTTGAAAAAGAGAGAGCTTATAAGTAATCATAGTATACAAGAACTTTTCAAGGAGCCCAAACACCCACAGTATTTTTCTTTGAAGTGTATCTCGATGTCCATTTACAAAAAGAAATATTTATATATCCTCTTTTTACACAAAAAATATTTTTTATTCAAAAAATCATTGACAAATAGCAGGGGTACATCAAGTAGGAAGGCTAAGGAAAGGAGAAGCCTTCTTTGACGTGATCTGAACTCAAATTGTAAGTTCGTTGTCAAGCCTTCCAGTGAGGTTCTTGACGGTCCCATGCTTGGCAAACTTCTTAGTAACATTGTACACTATTTAAACTGAGATACCAAGGTCTTTGGAGATGTTCTCATGCCCTTGTTTGCTTATAATAGCAGTTCTGATGTCCTCAGGCAGCTCATTTGCATATAAGGCTGGAAAAAGTTGTAAGTCCATCAAGTCCAACCTTTAAGAATTAAACAAATGTTTTTCCCCATAACCCGTGATATTTTTGCTCTCCGGAAAGGCATCCAGGCCTCTCTTGAACATGTACATAGAGTCCGCCATTACAACCTCCTGCGGCAGAGAGTTCCATCGTCTCACTGCTCTTACAGCAAATAATCCCTGTCTGTAGCAATGGTAAAACTCTCTCTCCTCTAGGTGTAGAGGATGCCCCCTATCTATGGTGATGGTAGAACCACCTCTCCTTTAGGTGTAGAGGATGCCCCTGTGTATGGTGATGGTAGAACCTCCTCTCCTCTAGGTGTAGAGGATGCCCTCTGTCCATAGGGATGGTAGAACCTCCTCTAATCGTAGAGGATGCCCTCTGTCCATAGTGATGATAGAACCACCTTTCATCTAGGTGTAGAGGATGCCCCCTGTCTATGGTGATGGTAGATCCGCCTCTCCTCTAGGTGTACAGGATGCCCCCTGTCTATGGTGATGGTAGAACCTCCTCTCGTCTAGGTAACCACCTCAATTACCATCTGTGATAATAATATTACCACTCTACAGTTTGTTTGTTTTATTTTTCTTTCTTTTGTTTCATTCTGTCCTGTTCTGAGTAATTAGACTCCATTTGACCAGTTTTACAATCAGCCAGTAAAAGACACTGGGCAGTATGTCTCCGCACTCCAGGGAGTCGGTTTGATCAGAGAAACATGCACTTCCCCAGGTGACGAAATTAACACCTTAGGCCAGAGTGGTTCAGTAAGGGAGGGGGTGAAAGAACCAGCAGACTCTGGTTTTCCCTCTAAAACCTAGACAATGGGAATATCATAGCTGTCCATAACTGGGGCATAATACATAATTATGGGTCCCCAGTTACACAGGACAGTTATGGGGTCTAGACACACTCCTGGAGCGAAAATCAGAATGTTAGCTCCAGGGGAAGGCAGCCAATAGCAGAACATCCCTGTTATTAGGCTAAGACACCCCGAGTTTGGTATGAGGTTAATGGGAATAACGTACCTGTTTGGTTGGAAGCAATGGCACAATTGTGCCATCTCCCAATCAAAAGTTATGGATAAAAACCCAGACCCAAACAGTACCTCACTGATGGTAGGGGGAAAGAAAAACTCCCCCTCACAGTGACATCACAGCCAGAGGTGGGGGTCAAAATGCCCCAGGGTTTAAATTAGTGAAGCAGTCACATGGGGTTGTTCAGTCTTGGGGACTCTATAACACTAGAAGACTGGATCGATGTCTATGCCCTGTCCTCGGACCAAACAATTTCTTCCTATTTCACTAGCAAGAGCTTTTTTTGTTTCCTTCTTCATAACTGTTTGTAAGTACCGTATGTTTATTGTTTTTATCTTCATTTTATCTGTACTGCATTTTTTATATAAATTAAATTGTTCTTTAATAAGTCTCTGCTTGTAGCCTTAAAGAATCTGAGTCTCTGAAGGGAATCACGTTACCAGAGGTCATTGTTAGCATAGTCCATGTAGTAAGCAATTGCATGTTCTGTGTTAATTTATCCTTGTAAAATCGTATAAGTAGTGAGTGCATGTGCTGAGTTATCATCAGGGTGCATTGTCTGTGTGGTTGAGGTGCCTACGTCCTTCTTTGCGTAAGTAACTAGTAGGTTGTGGCAGTGTGGACTGGGTGCCGAGATTGCGTGGAGTAAATTTAGCGCTAGGACGCCATTTTGTGGAATTGGGTGGAGCTTAAGGGCTAAATTCTGGAACTCCATAGAGTAGGTATCCCTGTGTGTGAACTCCTGTGAGTTGGGTTCGAGACATCATCCATCTAAGGTCAGTTACCTGTTGTCGATGTTCGGAAAAATGCCTAGCAACCATTGGTATTACATATTCCTTACTATCTTTGTACATAATGAAAGTAAAAATCATCGATTCATCTGTAAAATCTGTTCCACTCAAATTTAAGTTCCAGCTATCCTTTATCTGAGCAATATTCTCATTATATGCTCAACCCCATGCAAAGCTGAAAGTAAATGGCACACTGTCGCCACCATTTGGAATTACAAATGGTACCAGGCAGGGCTGCCCTCTATTGCCCACCTCGTTCATATTAGTGGCATTGCTTTTGCAGATGACCTGCTATTTCTAGTCACCAACCCTGAGAGCAGTCTGCCCTGCCTGGTATCATTACTCTTGGCCTTTGGATCTATATCAAATTTTTAAGTGAATTTCAGCAAATCTGAACTCTTAAATGTGTCTGTCCCAGCAGATAAATTTGCACAATTAAGCTCTCAAGTGTCCTTTAAAATACAAACAAACCTTGGGGTGCAAATTCCTAGGCATATTTGAGACCTATACAAATTAAACTTCATCCCCCTTTTTAGCGATATAGAAAAGCTACTTAAAACCTACGACCTTCCACTCATATCATGGATGGGTAGAAACAACTTGTTAAAAACATTTTCTCCCAAAAATTCTTTATCTTATGCAGATGCTCCCAATAGAGCTGCCGCAGACCTTCTTTGCTAGAATGAGAACTCTGTTTTCCAAATTTCTATGGAAACAGAAGAAACCCAGATTAGCACACTACTCGTAAAAGACAAGAACAAAGGAGGCATGGGTCTAACAGATCTAGTCCCTTACTATAAATCAATACAACTGAGCAGATGGTTCTCCTTGGTAGATCCGAGGAAAAACAGAGACAGTCACACTGGCCTCACGAGCATATGGAAGAGCATTTCAGGGAGGCTTGTGGATTCCTAAGAGAACCCATACCGATTCAGCTAATAGAGAGACATTAACTGCAGGTGTAATGGAGTTATGGAGAGAACTGGTGGAGACACTCGCACCTTCACCTTCCCCTTACTTGCCAGCAAAGCTCCTCCCGTGACTCATATTAGGCAGGGACTCGCCATATCAGAACATGTGGGCCACTTTAGGGGATCTACCCACAGCTGAGCTTTTCGGGCCTAGAGATAGACCACCTAGAGAAATATTTGAAACACATCTAGCACACCTCAAGCTAACTCCTCTTCATTTTCAACATTTCTGCGACATTCATGTAGCATGGCTGAAACTAACGAGATCTCCGAGAGACCCAACAGAATTTGAGAAGTTTCTTGCACCGTTAGCATTGTCCACAAGGAAGGTTTAATTTCACCTAAAAAAGAAGCTATTTTAGCAAAACCTAGCCCCGCTTTTAAGCCACACAAAACAAATCTGGTGACACATCTACTAGCGGCCGCAAAATCGCTAATACCATCATGCGGTATTGCATGCGGACATGCCAGGTTTCAGGAGCACTCTCATCTTCTTATAAATTGACAGCTCCTCCACAGGATCACATCCTATATCCTAAAGTGGGAGAGGGATTTGGACATTAGCCTCACTGAAGAGCAGCATGAGAAGATATTCCTCATGGCCCACAAAACAACTATAACAACTATAAGTACACTCCACCAAGAAACTAATTATAAGATTCTCACAAAGTGGTATAGAGTTCCACATGTCTTACACAAGATGTTTCTGGCAATGTGGGGTGGAGGAAGGAACAATCTTACATTTATTTTGGGAGTGTCCTTATCTCCCCCCTTTTGGTAGCTGAAGTACCAAGCCCCTTAAAGCAGAGGGGCAGGATATGTAACCAATGCTTAGTAAAGTGATAGATGGGCAGTATGTCCCCTTAAGGTTTCTGGTCTCAGTGTCATTGTGGCTATGTTTTGTTAACTAGACTTTAGCTCCATGGTTTAGATATTGCAGGGCTCCTGCCTTGATAGCTCCTCCCTGTACAACATTACATGTGTTATACACTTGCACTTTTAGCTGCAGGTTTATGTGGATTGTTTAGGAGCAAATGGACAGAGGCAAGAGATGCTGAGAGCAATTATAAAGACAAGACCAACTGCAATTCCAAACCTGGATTTACACAGTGGAAAAGACAGAAAAGTTGGGTGAGAGCCATTGTTGGACTATTTCTTTTCTACTGCTACCCTGAAACTAGAGAAATATGGGGCAAATTTATTTACCCGATCTGTCGCGATACCCAATCCGGACTGTCCGACGAGGATGAAGTCCGGTGCAATTCACGTAGCTTGTGCAGCCGATTTCTTGCATCTGTTGTTTCCTCTCTGAGGTCAGCCACCTTCTTCTTCCCGGTACTTGTAAGTGCGTGTCTTGCGACACAAATTGAATTTTAAATCCCGCACATAGTCCAAATCCGTTGGGTTGTCCGATGGACCGACCCCCCACACCCCATATTTGCGTCACGTGAAAGTCTGCGGCAAAATCCGATCAAGTGCGCCATAAAACCCTGTTACAAGCGGCGCAAATCGGAAATCGTCGGGAAACCCCACGAAAATGCGGCCCGTGGATCCTTAGTAAATGAGCCCGATACTTTTTAATTTTACGCTGAAGAAGGCTTGTTGAGTTTTTGTTGGACTGTTATTTGGACAAACCTGCTTGTATTTAAATTTATGCCAGACCACAAGTCTGTCTGAAGTTGGTTTCTCACAGTTGGTAGAGACTAATTAATAAAAGTAGAATACTGGAATTTAAGCTTGATATTTACATTTATTGGTATTAAACCTACCATTTGATGTGATGCATTATGAAGCAAACATACGTTGAGACTGCTGTAGCTACACAGATTCAGGATCATATATTGGTTAATCCCTGTGCTGAGTGGTTTGCTGAAAAACTATTATAACATTCAGGACCTTGGGAAAGCTAGGTCCGGCTGGCTGCCTTGATAAACACATTACAAGGAGCTTGTAATTACAAATGGAGGTTAGTCAAGACTTGACTAATCAACCTGTGCTGGATGACTCATACACAGCAGCTGGGGGATGGTGTAGCAATTGATTATTCTGCCTTCAGGCACAACCCAGGGATTACATCATCCTCTCCTGCAAAGAATAACTCACATGCTAGGAGAAGCACTGAAGTAGCCATAGAAGCGACAGAGCTTCATTATCGTAATGTTATATCTGTTTTATCAGCAAAACCACTCAGCACATGGATTAACCAAGATATGATCCTGCATCAGTGTAGCTACAGCCTCTCAAGGTATGTTTGCTTCATAATGCATCAAATCACTTGGTAGGTTTCCTTTAATTCTGATTTCTCAACAAATTTTTTTTTCAGTATTCAGACAAAGCTGTTGAACCTGAATTTTCCCATGTGCTCATCACTATTTGTGCAATTTATATTTTACTATCTGTAGTTAGCGGCATTGCCTTGGATAGTGAATAACTGCTCTTAGCTATAACAAAATAGAATAGGTTAACAAAAAATATATAGTATCTATCTCTCTCTCTGTCTCTTACTGTCTGTCTCTGGCCGTCTCTTTCAGTGACTGTCTCTGACTTTGTCTATGGGGCAATTTATCTGAAGTGTTTGAGAGCAGAACTGTTCTAGTTTCCAATAGCGTCCAATCAGAGATCAAGTTTCATTTTCCCACAGCTGTTTATAAAATTAGAGCTGATCTCTAATTGTGGTCCATGGGCAACTGAAACAGTTTTACCTCATTTCAGATAAATCTTCCCTCTATCTCTGTATCCCTATCCATATCACCTCACACATGAGCTGTATTATACTCATTGCCTGTAGTACCCAATCAAAACTCAAATTAATGACCTGTGGCAGAATAACAGTCAATCTCGGCTTAGCTTACAACTGCCACAGCAGCAGCAGACAATGTCTCCTGTATATGGTGGGTAATAAGTGGATTTTGGAAAGCCCAGGGTGGAAACTTCGGCTCAAAAACAAAGTCTATGATGTACCCTGAGTTTTATACAGAATGGGGCTCATTTACTTACCCGGTCCATTCACGATCCCGCGGCGTATTGTCCGACGTTGATTTGGAGCTTACCGGGATTCACTAAGGTCGTGCCCCCGATATCCACTAGGTGTTGCTGCTGCGCTGAGGTCCGCCGGCGTTTTTTCAAAATCGGTCGGGTTTTCCGATGGCCATGCCCCACGATTTCTTTTGCGTGAAAGCCGGCGTCTATACACCACAATCCGATCACGTGCGCCAAAATCCCGGGGCAATTTGGCGCAAATCAGAAAAATTTGGGAAACCTGACAAAAATTCACGATTCGGACCCTTAGTAAATGAGCCCTATTATTTCTAGAGATGGCCAAATTTGCTGAAATTCAGTTTAACCCGATTTGCCGAATTTTGTGGTTTGGTCTTCAAGTAATGCTGTGTTTTAGTATGACACGCACATGACAGCCGCCACTCTTAGAATCGCGTCACTTTTCAATTCCATGTGCACTAACAGAGACCAACTTCACCAAATAAGCCAAGCGGGAACGCAGCCTGACAAGGTAACGTCTGTGCTAGCTCGAAAGGACTGAGCTGAGGGCCAAGATCGCACTATAACATCAAAGAGTTCACTATTTTCACACTGACATCAGATGATTCCATAGATTACGACAGAACCTGTTCTGTTAAACGCGGATACATGTAGAAACCCCCAAAAGAATGGAGAGGGCGTCAGCAGTAATTCTGCATTGACATCACTGATCATTTTGCCCTTCATTTCATCCGTCTGTGTCCGCTTTCAATCGATCAATAATCCATCATCAGTATTACTGAAGCCAAAAACAAACAGGAGCGGATCCAAAACAGAGGTGACCAGTAAATGGAATATTTGTATTTCCTCTGTGGTGGAGGGTGAAAACAGCATTATGGAAATCACAGGGTGTTCCAGGGAGACAGCGGTCAGTTGGCAGAAGCAGGAGTAGGCAGCAGAGTGGCACAATGACAAATTATGGATGGCGGAAACATGGTAGGCCACAGAACATCACAATGACAGAGCGGGGAGGTGGCAGCGGTAGCAGCAGCAGGAGGCCACAGAGTGGCACAATGACAGTGTGGAGGTGGTGGCAACATGGTAGGCCACAGAGTGGCACAATGACAGATTTCGGAGCTGGCAGCAACAAGGGGAGGCCACATTGTGGCACAATGAGGAATTTTGAAATGAATTTGTAGTTGAAATTTTCCATTTAAATTTGAATTTGAAGATTAGAGATGCCACATGCATCATACATTACAGTTCTCCTGAAAATAACATGGAAAGCCAAAGAGTGGCACAATGATAGAGTGGGGAGGTGGGGCTAGTAGCAGCAGCAGGAGTCCACATAGTGGCACAATGATGGAGTGTGAAGGTGGCGACAACCTGGTAAGCCACAGAGTGGCACAATGATAGAGTGTGGAGGAGGGGGCAGCAGCAGGAGCCCACAGAGTGTCACAATGAGCAAAGATGGCAGCAGCATGAGGTCAGAGAGTAGCACACTTATAAAATCTGGAGCTGGCAGCAACAAGGGAGGCCACAGAGTAACACAATGACAGAGTGTGGAGGTGGCAGCAAAATGGTAGGCCACAGAGCGGCACAATGATAGAGTGTGGAGAATGCGTCAGCAGAAGCAGCAGCAGGAGCTCACAGAGTGCAAGATGACAGAGCTTGGAGGTGGAGGCAACCTGGTGTGCCACAGAGTGGCACAATGATAGAGTGTGGAGGTGGTGGCAGCAGCAGCGTCAGGAGTCCACAGAGTGGCAGAATGACAGAGTGGAGAGGGCGGCAACATGGTAAGCCAAAGAGTAGCACAATGATAGAGTACGGAGCTTGCAGCAGAAGCAGCAGGAGGTCAGAGAGTGGCACAATGACAGAGTGTGGAGCTGGTTGCAACATGGTAGGACACAGAGTGGCACAATGATAGAGTGTGGAGGTGGGTGACAATTCCAGTCTCTGGTAAAGATGGTGGGAGGCATATGGAGCAACTTGCAGAATATTTTTGGGATTAAGTGAGTGGCAGCAGTATAATAGAGGCTGAGGGACGTAGTTAGAACCCGGACTCATTTCTCAACATTTGGGAGAGGCATCATGGCTGATTTAATCTGATGCATAAGGCATTGGTCTGTTGAAATTGTGGCCGATCCAAGCCGCATTCACTCATTCATCTTGACAAAGGTCAGTTTCTCACATTACGGGTGGAAAAGCGGGTTCTCCTTGGGGTAACGATGGCCCATGCCACACTGAACACCCACTCTGATGCCACACTACTTGCCGGGCAGGACAGCTTCTCTACTGCAAACTCCGAAAGTTGTGGCCATGCATGAAGTTTGGCTGACCAGTAGTCCATGAGATCCTCTACCTGTGGTGGTAAATTGCTGTCCAAGTAGGCCACCACCTGCTGTTGTAGAGTTTTCTCTATGTCCTGATGCTGCTGGTGGTGGCTACCTTCCTCACTAGGCGGGTGAAGGAAGCTGCTCATTAACCCCTTAATGCTGAAGCCTCTTTTCACCTTCCTGACAAGGCCCATTTTTTCAAATCTGCCCTGTGTCACTACAAGTGGTTATAACTTCGGAACGCTTTAACATATCCAAGTGGTTTTAAAACTGTTTTCTGGTGACAGTTTGTACTTCATGTTAGTTGAAAAATTTTGGTGGAATGTTTTGCATTTATTTATGAGAAAATCAGATATTTGGTGAAAATTTGGAAAAATTCTTCATTTTCGAACTTCAAAATGTTCTACTTTTTCCATACATAGTCATAACTGCAAAAAAACATAATACCAACATTCACCAAATGTCTAATTTATGTGGACATGGTTATTTATGCATACTCTTATTTTTGTAGGATGTTATGGGCCTTTTGCGATTTTTCACATTTTCATAAAAACCGCAAAATCCTGCTATCGAGGGATGTGCTCCGGTTTCGAATCTTTTTGAGAGGCCTAAATAAAAGTAAAACCCCATAAATTACCCCATTTATAGAAACTACAGCCCTCAACGTACGTGAAACAACCTTTATGAAGTTTGTTAACCCTTTAATTGTTTTACAGGGGTTAAAACAAAATCGGATGCAATTTTGAAAGTAACATTTTTTTTCGCTAAATGAATGTGTTTTTCAAAAAATGTGCAAATTCTCAGTGGATAAAATACCAAAAGGGGCAAACTGTGCACCACAAAAAACTGTGTTAAAATACCAAAATGCTCCACAAAATTTGATACCCAATCCCTCCCGCGTATAACAATCCTCCATATGTGGTGGTAACCTGCTGTATGGGCTCACGCCAGGGCATTGAAGGGAGCTGCGCCATTCAGAACAGATTATGCATTGTCACTTTTTATTGGCTATACAATCTTTATTTTTTTGGCAATTTGAACATATAAGGGCTTATTTTTTGCAACATGAGATGCACTTTACAAATACTTCATTTTAGTGGGTCATTAGCTTATTGATGAGATTTTATTAACTCTTGAATGTATGGGTGAAAAGAAAATTGTCAATTTTGGTTTAATTTCTTTTCGTATTTTTTTGGGGTCGTACATCGTTCACTAAAAATACTATATTATTTTTATCCTATAGGTCACTACGATTACAGTGATACCTCATTTATATAGTTTTTCATTTATTTTTACAATTTTACTGGATAAAAACTAATACTGGCAGTCCCCGGGTTGCATACAAGATAGGGACTGTAGGTTTGTTCTTAAGTTGAATTTGTATGTAAGTCGGAACTGTATACTTTATTATTGTAACTCCCAGCCAAATTTTTTTTGGTCTCTGTGACAATTGGATTTTAAAAATGTTGGATTGTCATTAGAACCAGGATTAACAATAAAGCTTCATTGTAGACCCCAGGGATAACTGTTATAGCTGTTTATTGTAGTCTAAGGCTAAAGTACAGTAAATTGCCAACATCCAGAGGTCCGTTTGTAACTAGGTGTTGTATGCAAGTCAGGTGTTCTTAAGTAGGGGACCTCCTGTATACAGGAAATCTCATTTGTTTTTGCATCGCCATCTTTTCGGAGACGTAACTTTAATCTTTTTTGGTTGACAGAGCGAGTTTAGGGCTTATTTTTTACGAGTTGAGTTGTTCTTTTCAGTGGTACCATTTTGGCGCACATAACTTTTTTGATCACTTTTTAGAACATTTTTGTGTAGAGATTTTATGAAAAATTTACATTTTTGGCGTGTTTTTCGGATTTTGTTTTTACGGCGTTCCCCGAGCGGGTCCATTAATGTTTCTGATTTATTGTATGGATTGTTACGGACGTGGCAATACCAAATATGTGGGGTTTTTTGGCTATTTTGTGTTTTTTTCACTTTATTGCATGTGTATAGGGAATATTTGTGTTTAGGGGACTTTAACTTTGTTTAATTAATTATTTTTATTAAAAAATGATTTTATGTAATGTTTTTAACATTTTTTATGAACTTTTACAGGTTAGCTTGAACAAGCTCTTCTTCACATTACACAGTGTAATACAGAAGGCAGGAACCTGGCACACAGGAGAGGATCGTGCAGCCCCGGAGAAATCTCCGATCGCGGGTGTTAGAGGCAGGTGTCGGCTATAATATATAGCTGACACCCACAGCTTCTGGCGCCGGCTCCGTTTAGCAGCTGATGCCAGAAGCATGACGTAATAGTACTGCATTTTGCAAATTCCAAGAACAAAAATCGGTGTGTCATAAGGCAAGATACAAAAAAATCTTTATTGGGTTAACAAATGTAGTATACAAGAAAAACTCAAGATTAAAATCAATTAAAAAGTACAAAAGTACATACAAAAAATGCAGAGTTGGCTACACAGGTGAGTATAGCCAACAACACCCCCTCACACACTTAATATAGTATCTCAAGAGTAATCTATAATAACCTGACTCTGTGAGCTAACTAGTCCCATATAATAATAATAATAATAATAATAATAATAATAATAATAATAATACTTTATTATCCCAAACGGGAACTTAAAGTGTCATCTCCACAATACATCCAATTAACAAGACATCCCATATATACTCACATAAAAAAACATAATCACATAAAAATACATACATCATAAAAACAGAATAAAAACAGGAACACACATAAATATAAATAATTTCACCCACTATTCAATAAATAGTTACGTAAATAGATTATAAAACTAGCAAACTAATATCTTTTTCCAATAGTCCCACTTCGTAAAACGTTCCTATTTTACCCCTAATTGAGTTATTCGATAATTCCAGGGCGGCCGGTATGAATGTCTTTTTAAATCTCTCCGACCTGCAGCGCAAGAGAATAAAACGGGAGCTAAAACCACTAATCTGTGCCTGCAGCACGCCATGCATTGGATGGTCACTATTATTTATTATTTTTTCCACTTTCCTTATTATCCCGCACTGTACAAGTTTCTCCCATCTATCGAATTGCAAACCCACTATCGAGGAGGCTTTCTTAATTATTTTATCCATCTTTTGACAATCCCTACTAGAAATACAGTTGCCCCAAGCCACTATGGCGAATGCAAATGCGCTCACCATAACCGTATTATAAAAACCAACCATCATAGTCCTCGGAATGTCAAATGCTCTTAATCTGCGTAAGAAGAATAAATTACTATTAGCACGTCTAGAGACCTTATCAATATGCTCGTGCCAGCTTAGTTTATTATCAATTATTATGCCTAAATATTTATAGCTACCAACCTGCTCCACTTCTGTCCCTGCTATAGTAAGAGGTTTGGGCATAACGCCCTTTTTCCTCGAAAAATCTATAATCAATTCTTTCGTCTTAGTTACATTTAGTACGAGACCATTTATACCGCACCATTTAGTAAAAGTATTCACAGATTCTCGATATTCACTGTCGTCCCCCTCCGTGATACAGCCCACCATTACTGAATCATCAGAGTACTTTTGAAGAAAACAGGCCGGATCATTTTTCCTAAAATCCGAGGTGTATAAAATAAACAAAAAGGGAGCCAGCACAGTGCCCTGGGGGGCCCCCGTACTGCACACCACCTCATCAGACCATATGTCACCCAACCTAACCCTCTGTGGTCTGCAGTGCAGATAACTCATCAGCCATTTGATCATGATCGGTTCTATCTGCATAACCTGCAGCTTCGATTCTAGCAATTCCGGAATGATCGTATTAAATGCGCTGCTAAAATCAAAAAAAGTCAAGCGTACTTCTGTTTTGGGGGATTCTAGATGAGCACATAATCTATGTAACAAATTAATTAATGCATCATCTACCCCCAGTCCACACCGATATGCAAATTGTAGTGGGTCTACAAAATCCTTCACTACACTGGATAAATGCCGCATAACCAGTCTTTCTAAGATTTTCATGACCACCGGGGTCAGCGCTATTGGTCTATAATCGTTTAATGTTTTCGGTCGAGGGACTTTATTCACGGGAACTATAACAGAAGTTTTCCATAAAGTTGGCACTATTCCACATTGTAAGCTCATATTAAATAAATGTGTTAAAACCTCACCTAGCTCTCTACAGCATGATTTCAGAACCCGATTATCCAACATGTCTGGGCCTCCAGCTTTACTAGATTTTATCCGTCCTAATTCTCGTACCACGTCCTCAACTTTAATCGGCGGCATCTTCTCCTGTTTCTCTCCCACGCAGTGTTCCCCCTCCACATTTAAATTTACACCATCCCTTACATTACTTCCCGACACTATGGAGTTACTCATATCATCAAACCGATTAAAAAAATTATTCAATTCGTTGGCCTTCTCTATGTCCCCTACTGCCCCTTCAGTTCGCGTCGGTATACCTGTAATTAGTTTTAAACCCCTCCAGACCTCCTTTGTTTTCTGCTCAGACAACTTATTTTCTAATCTCTTTTTATATGCAGCTTTGCACTCCCGGATTTTATGTTTAACATCCTTTAGTAGGCTTCTATAGGAGTCCTCATCCCCAGCCAAAAAAGCTCGCCTCTTCAGTCCCAACAATTTCTTAAGTTCTCCAGTCATCCAAGGTTTATTATTCGCGAAAATTTTAACCCTTTTTTCTGGCACTATACTATCTACACAAAACTTGATATAATCAGTGACCAAATTAACACCCAGGTTTACATCACCCTGAGCTTCACCACATAACAACTCCCAATCCGTGGTTGCAAAGCAGCATTGCAATTCTTCTTCCACCGACCCTGACCATTTACGCACAACTATCTCCCTGAACGAGAGTCTTTTTATAACCGGGCGATATCGCGGTTTAAGAAAAATTAAATTATGGTCCGAATTTCCCAGGGGTGGCATTGACACAGATTTATAAGCTTCAGTAATGTTAGCATAGAATAAATCAAGCATATGTTCTCCTCTTGTTGGCCTAGTCACATACTGTGTTAAATTTGACCATATACCTGCTTTCCTGACGTGATTGAAGTCCCCAGTTATGATTAGTAAAGCATCACCGTATCTACCTTGCAGTTCACCAACCGCATCCTGAATTACTGCAAGTGCCGTATCATGATTGGCCGATGGTGGAATATATATACCAACCAAGATTACGGCCGAGAACTCCCTCGGCAGATAGAAGGGCCTCATCACCAGTGCTAAGATCTCCACATCTCCACAGCAATGTTTGATTCTCACTGTAATATGCTCAGCTAAACACCATCCCTGATTTACATAAATGATGATACCTCCTCCTTTTTTCTTCCCACTACTTCTACAATCCCTGTCTCCCCTAACCAGGGAGAAACCTGGTACACTAATCAGGCTATCCGGGATCATATCATGCAGCCACGACTCAGTGAAACACATAATACAGCACTTCAACATTTCATCGTTATTCATGACCATAGAATGTAATTCATCCATTTTGTTACTTTGTTATCTGGACATAACGCAAATAAGCAGTCACAGTACATAACATGGAAAAATAACTAAATCCTACAAGAGGTCAGAATACGTTGCGCTACACTCGGAACCGTGTAGTTCCAGTCAGTAGAAAACAAGTCAGAAACGTGAGGTCACGGAATGAGGGTGGAGGGGGTGGAGGGCGCACCTCCCGCGATGCAGTACTATTACGTCATATGTCGGGAAGGGGTTAAGGACTATAGATTTAAGCTGCTGCTGATGGAGCTGCTACTACTCCTACCAACCCATCTCCCCACAGAAGCCGTTGCTTTAGTCCGTGAGCAATGACTGTCAGGAATTCCCCGGTCAGACCTGACAGAGAATGGACACTGGTGCATGTAGGCAGCGGCCAACTGTATTTCCCTATGCCGGATGTTGACTATATGGCTGTCACTAGTTAGGCAAAGCAGCATGCTGCGGGCCATCTGCACAAGTGACTCTGAGGGACTCCATCTCCACTGTATACTGCCGTGGTGCTTCTGGGTCATCTGCCTCGTCTTCTACCTCCTCCGGATGCTCCTGCTCCTCCTCTCTTGTCATCTGAGTGGAAAAATGACTGATTTCACCAGACTCTTCTTGTGCTCTAATGTCCTCCTCCTCCTCCAGTTCAGCCGCCACCAGACTCCTGGGGCCATGAGATGTAGTGTCCACTTCTTCAGTGCCCTGACCAGACAGATGTTGCAGCATGAGTTCCAGGACATGAAGCAGTGGAATGACGTTATTCATCCCGCAGTCATGGTGACTGGCAAATAACGTGGCATCTTCAAAGGGCCTGAGCAAACGGTAGGTGTCACGCCTGAGCTGCCAGTGGCTGATATCAAAGTTACACAGGGGAGTACTCCGGTCCGCTTGCATCATCAAAAAATCATTAAGGCTTTTCTCTGTTCATACAGGTGGTCTAGCATATGGAGGCTGCAATTCCAAAGGGGGAAACATTGCATATAAGACTATGTGGGGGGATGCCGTTCTGACGCTACAACTTGAGAAGGGTGTGCTTGGCTTTGTAACAATGGCTGAAGTGCATGCACAGTTTCCTGGCCATTTTTGAAATGTCTTGCAGATGGGTGGAAGACTTGAGGAATCTGTTGACAACCAGATTCAACACATGCACCATGCAGGGCGCATGGGCCATCCCTTCTCGGTGCAGCGTGGACACCATGTTCCTCCCATTGTCACCATGGTTCCAATTTTCAGTTGTCATGGAGAAAGCCAAAGATTGATTTATTGTTGCATGACGCGGAGCAGTTTGTGTTAAGACACTAGAGGAGCCGAGCCTGTGTATATGTAGAATCTGTGGGCAGAAAGTCAAGCTAACGTTGGCACCAGAGTCCTGCGTCAACACATGTAGCATCACCATCCAATGGCCTGGGAGAAACGTGGAACATAGGTGGAGGTCCGTCCTTTCGCCGCAGGAACAGCAGCAGAAACTAGTGGCACACATGCTGTTTCAGACAGTCAAGACTCCAGCACCCCTGCCGAAGGGAGCTATTTGACTTTGACATCATCTCCCAGTCCAGATGCTCCTGCTCCTCGATACACTTGGCGCCAGCAGTCATTGAGCAAGGTGATTACAAAGAGACAACTGAATGTGTCCAGCCATCCTAAGGTGCAGAAGCTGACTGCTCTCTTGTCCAAGTTGTTGGTACTGCAGTCCATCCCTTTCCAAGTTGTGGACTCTGCACCTTTCAGAGAACTAATGGCTTGTGCCGCACCAATGTGGAGAGTTCCAAGCCGCAATTTTTTTTCCAAAAAGGCACTGCCAGTCCTTCAGAATTATGTAGAACAGAAGGTTGGCCAGTCCTTGAGCTTATCGGTATTTTCCAAGGTGTGCTTCAGCGCGGAAGTGTGGAGCAGTAACTACGGTCAGGGCCAGTACATGTCCTTTTACGACCCCCTGGTGAATGTGATTCTTGCCCATACACAGCAACAACTTGAACAGGAGACGCTGCTTTCTCCTCCACGTTGTCAAACTGCTGCTCCTGCACCAGTGTCCGCCTCCTCCTTCTCCACCACCACCTCAGTCTCCTCAAGTCTAAATGCTGCTCCATCTTACCACATGTGCAGGGCACAGCGGTGTCACGCAGTTCTACACCTGGTTTGCCTGGGCGATCAACGTCACACAGGGGAGGAACTGCTCCACGTCATGCAACAAGAAATCGATCTCTGGCTTTCTCTGTGACATCTGAAAAGTGGATCCAATGGTGACAGCCAATGGAAGGAACATCGAGTTTGTGCTGCACCGAGGAGGGATGGCCCATGCGCCCTGCATGGCGCACATGTTCAATCTGGTTATCAACAAGTTCCGCAAGTCTTCCACCCATCTGCAAGACATTATAAATATGGCCAGGAAAGTGTGCATGCACTTCAGCCATTCTTTCAAAGCCAAGCATACCCTCCTTGAATTGCAGTGACAGAACAACATCCCCCAACATAGTCTGATATGCAATGTTTCCACTCGTTGGAATTGCAGCCTCCATTTGTTAGACCGCCTGTATGAACAGAGAAAAGCCATTAATGCTTTTTTTGATGATGCAAGCAGAGTACTTCCCTGTGTAAATTTGATGTCAGCCACTGGCAGCTCAGGTGTGACACCTGCCGTTTGCTCAGGCCCTTTGAAGATGCCACGTTATTTGTCAGTCGCCAGGACTGCGGGATGAATAACGTCATTCCACTGCTTAATGTCCTGGAACTCAGACTGCAAAATCTGTCTGGTCTGGGCACTGGAGAAGTGGACACTACATCTCATGGCCACATAGGGCTGAACTTGAGGAGGAGGGTATTGGAGCACAAGCAGAGTCTGGTGAAATCAGTCATTTTTCCATTCAGGTGACAAGAGAGGAGGAGCAGGAGCATCCGGAGGAGGTAGAAGATGAGGCAGATGACCCAGAAGCACCATGGCAGTATACAGTGGAGATGGAGGCCGGGAGTCCCTTAGAGTCACTTGCGCAGATGGCTCGCAGCATGCTGATTTGCCTAACTAGTGACAGCAGTATAGTCAACATCTGGCATAGGGATGAATTTTGGCTCTCCAACCTCTTGGAGGGTGACTTTTTTCCAGCTGCTGAGAGGGAGGAACAACTGGCGTAACATAGAAAAATACTGAAAAGAAAGTTGGTTGCTGACTTTGTGCACCATTGTCCATCCTCTGTCAGGTCTGACTGGGGGATTCCTGGCAGTCATCACTCACGTACTGCTAACAGGGCTGCTGTGGGGTGATGGGAGTCATCACTCACGTACTGCTAACAGGGCTGCTGTGGGGTGATGGGGTAGGAGCAGTAACAGCTCTATCAGCAGCAGTTTAAGTCTGGAGTCCTAAATGAGAATCTTCCTTCACCAGCAGCAGGGTAGCCTGGGTAGCCCCCACCAGCAGCAGTACATGGAGCAGACCCTGTACCAGAAGGTGGTGGCCTACTTGGACAGCACTCTCCCACCCAATGTAGAGGATCCCCATGACTACTGGGCAGCCAAACTTGATGCGTGGCTGCAACTTGCGGAGTTTGCAGCAGAGAAGCTGTCCTGCACTGCCAGTAGTGTGGCATCAGAGTGGGTGTTCAGTACGACGGGGGCCATCTCTACCCCAAGGAGAAACCGCTTGTCCATAATCTGAAGATACTAACCTTTGTCAAGATGAATCAGGCTTGGATCGGCAAGGATTTCAACTCACCAATGCCTTATGCATCAGATTAAATCATCCATGATGCCTCCCCTAAACATTGAGAAATTAGTCTGCATTCTAACTACCTGCATCAGCTACTATTCTGATGCTGCCACCTGCCTGATGCCACACATATGCTGCCAGTTGCTCCATCTGCCTCCTACCATCTTTAGCAGGAACTGGAATTGTCTGCCACCCACACAATCTGTCATTTTGCCACTCTATGGATTTTCATGTTGCTGTCACCTCCACACTGTCATTGTGCCACTCTGTGGACTCCTGCTGCTGCTGACACCACCTTCATGCTCTATTATTGTGCAACTCTGTGGCTTACTGGGTTGCTGCTACCTCCACACTCTATCAAGGTGCCACTCTGTGGGCTCCTGCTGCTGCTTCTGCTACCTCCACCTCCACACTCTATCATTGTACCACTCTGTGGCTTAACAGGTTCACACCACCTCCACACTCTATCATCTCTGTGGCTTTCAATGTTGCTGCCACCTGTGGGCTCCGGCTGCTGCTTCTGCTAATACCACCTCCACACGCTATCATTGTGCCACTCTGTGGTTTTCCATGTTGCTGCCACCTCCACACTGTCAGTGTGCCATTCTGCGGCCTACTCATGTTGCTGCCAACTGACCGCTGTCTCCTTTGAACACCCTGTGATTTCCATAATGCTATTTTCACCCTCCACCACTCAATGATGTTGCCACTATGCTTGGTTTTCCCCTTCATTTCATCTGATGAAAAGCTTCAGGATTGATAGCCAAAGGCAGGAGTGGATACAGAACACAGAGGACATGCAAATATCCTATTTACTGGTCATCTCTGTTTTGGATCCACTCCTGTTTGTTTTTGGCTTTAGCAATATTGAGTGATTGAAAGTTGACAATGACGGATGAAATGAAGGGCAAAATGATCAGTTACATCAATGCAGAATTACTGCCGACACCCTCTCCACTCTTTTGGAGGGTTTCTACATGTATCCGCATTTAACAAAACAGGTTCTGTAGTAATCTATGGAATCATCTGATGTCAGTGTAAAAAGTGTGCACTCTTTGATGTTATAGTGGGATCTTTGCCCTCAGCTTGGTCCTTTTGAGCTGGTACAGACGTTGCCTTGTCAGGCTGCGTTCCCGCTTCACTTATTTGGTGAAGTTGGCCTCTGTAAGTGCACATGGAAGTGAAGAGTGCACGCTTTGATGTTATAGTTGGATCTTGGCCCTCAGCTCGTTCCTTTCGAGCTCGCGCAGATGTTACCTTGTCAGGCTGCGTTACCACTTGGCTTATTTGGTGAAGTTGGCCTATGTAAGTGCACATGGAAGTGAAGAGTTAAGCAATTCTAAGAGCCGCGGCTGTCATGTGCGTGTCATACTAAAACACAGCATTGCTTGAAGACCAAACCACGCTCCCTATGCATATTTAAGCATGTCACAATGGTGTACAAAACCCTACAGGCTTTCTTCAGCAAAGAAATACCTGTTATTTAAAGTGATATGTCATTGCAAATTGTTTTAAAAAAATTTGGCGATCGGGTCTAACCGAATTTCAGCAAATTCGCCCATCTCTAGTTGCCATATGCTGGCGCTAATAACTTTTTCATACTTTGGTGTACGGAGCTGTGGGTGCTGTCATTTTTTGAGACTTTTGATGACATTTGCAATGCTATCATTTTTAGAACTGTAAGACCATTAGATCACTTTTTATTGATTTTTTAAATATTTTTTACAATGGGAATAAAGTGCCATTTTCGACTTTGGGCACTATTTTCTGTTACAGGGTTAAACACAGTGAAAAAAGTGTTATTGTATTTTTAAAAATTCAGCATTTTTGGATGCGGCAATACGTACTGTGTTTTTGATTTTTACTGTTTATTTATATGACTTTTTTTTTAACTCTTTTAAATTTTTACTATTTTTCAGACTCCCTAGGGTACTTTAACCATAGGTTTTCTGATGGATCCTACCATATATGAGGATTTTCCTCCTCATTCACTACAACAGTAGTATATAGCCACCAGCCCCCAGTAGTATATAGCCACCAGCCCTCTGTAGTATATAGCCACCAGTCCCTTGTAGTAAATAGCCACCAGCCCCCTATAGTATATAGCCACAAAATAATAATCTATATATTCACATCAATTTACCTTCCTTTCCAGTAATACATCAACGCTGCAGCCTCTTTCTCTTTCTAAGGACAGCCACCAGTCTCTGTGAAGACACAGCTGCCATCACTGGAGTAGATTGATCGCCAGCAAATAGTGATCGGACGCCGGTAGCGTGACGTCACCACACGCCGCCGGCATCCCATCACTACATGCTGCCTCCGAATAAGTGCATCGGCGATCTCCTCAAGCGATGGCAGCTGTGTCTCACTGACACAGCTGCCATCCAAGATCCTTGTGTGAGATTCGGGCGGTCACGAACCACACACAGAGACAGTCAGTGAGTCAGCTGAGCATAGTCGCTGACTGTCCGAAACTGGTGGGGACTCCTTTAAAAGCGAAAGTGGTTCGGGCCTGGGCCTGATCCTATGATAGAAAACTTGATCTCTTACCCATGGGGCAACTTTAAAATCTTAAATCAAAAATGGGTAAAAAATAGCTCAAAGATGGGGATATCAAGATGAATACACGTCAGATCGAAAAACAAAGAAAATGTGACAAATGTTTTTTAAAGATCTATCCAATACTGCTAAAATGGACTCTGTATTTCCTGTATTTTCACCCCTGAGGATGAGGTGGGGGGAATCTTATTATTTTATGTAAAAATACTTTCAGCGAGACCCAGGAACAACAACGTGGATGTAGTGGTTTTCTATTCTCTTCAGAGGATGGTGTAATGTAAGTCTCCTCCCCTCTGAAGATGGGGTTAGAGTTGCCTAAATATTTTCAAATATTAGATTTGTTACATTAAGTGCTAGCATTTGGTAACATTGAATAACTTTTAAAAAAATATTACAAACATCTATTTTTAGATTTTGGATCTGATGTTTATTTATGAAAATATCCCCTTTTTCAATGTTTTTGTCTTTTGGCGCATCATCTGTTACATTTTTACCTCAGTCTTTTCAAGTTTGGTATGTAATTTTTCCTGGGAAATCCACATTAAAAATGGGGGTTACCATTTAAGGTTTCTATGTTGCCCCCCTGCCCCAGATCCAGGTAATTTGTATTGATTCAATAGATCTTGGATATATTTGACACATATATTTTTAGTTTTTCCATCTGATGTGTATTCCACTGTCCCAAACTTTTTGTTACACCCTGTAGAGAAATAACTTACCTGTGTGTACTTATACAAGCTGGATAATGGCAGTATGGCTTGCATGGCGTAACTGTAACTGTCAACCACATACGCGGCCAGCTTTCCATGATCTCTGCAGGAATAATTAGGAACCTCATTTTTTCTCCCGGACAGAATTTGATAAAAAGATTTTTTTTGTTTTCTTTGCATCTCGACAAGTGTCCAGTATATGATATCCCAGAGTGATGTTAGGGAGGAGGTAAGGATCCCTATTAATCTCCTCCACAGCAAAGATAAAGGACAAGATGCTTCTATAGATCTCTATACGGACGCTGGAAAGATATAAAGTAAAATAATTAATAAATGAGACAATGGTAAAACAGTATAAATCCTTCATCTAGTTGTATTATACAGTTATACATCCCCTGTAATATTCTCTCTTACCTCTGAGCCTAATAATTGTCAGATAATAAGACTCCCCTCCTGTAAAATGAACTCTACATAACACTGACCCAGAATGTACAGTAGATGGGTCATTCATATTGCACAGTAAAAGCAAGGACTTGCCAGTTCCACCACATTTCTTCACGCTTTCCAGTACATGGTACAGAATATGATATGTGGCTCCTAGAAAGTGCAATTTGTTCCGTAGGTAGCAAGCCCTGACACAGACTCATAAGTGGAAAAATAAAAAAAATATAACCTGTGGATGGAGCAGAGTGAAAAACTAAAAACGCAAAACTAGGTCCTGACCACGACCGCCAGATAAGAAGCTGTCAGTTTCAGTCTGGGGGCACATCGGGATCCCTGACTCCCGGCAGCACAGCAGTATAATATACAATACTGGTCAGTAACCTCTGGACCGGAGACCTTTAGTAGGGCTCTTTCACATTGCCGTTGTTTTTCACGTCCATGGTTCAGTGATTTCCACGGATGCCTCATAAAGCCTTTGATATCTATGAGTGATTTCACATTGACTTGTATTTTCACTGATCCGTTATCCATGGAAAAAATGATGAAACATGTCCTTTTTTTTCTCACTGATGAGGATCATGGAAGGCAATAAAAGTGAAGGGGTCCGAAAAAAAAATGGAAGAAACATCCGTTTTTTTTAACTGATCAGTCTGAAAAACCAGTTGCGATGTTTGCAAAGCAATGTTAGACCTTCCGATTTTTTTGCACACATTGAGACAAAGCGGATGCATCACAGACAAAAAACGAAAGAAAAACTGAGATGCAAAGGAGAGAAAACCAATGGAAGCGCAACCGACGCTGAGCACCAACGCCAATGTAAAAGATACCTTAGTTCAGTGATGGCTAACCTATGACACGCGTGTCAGTGCTGACACGCCTAGCCATTTTCAGTGACACGCGGAGAGCTAAGTTTCATCCTCGGCTCCTACATGGCCAGGTGCAGTACCCGGGAGGCTGAGAGATTGTCATGCACTGAGCTCACAGCACTTCCTCCTCCTCTTCCTCCACCGAGCCGGCCTCTCCCCCTGTGTGAGCTGTGCCTTGTGTCTCCAGTCAGCACAGGTATCATCCCAGGGGCTCAGCACCAAGAGAGGGGACCCGACCATCAACTCCAGAAACTCCTCTGCAGCTCCTGATAGTTGTGCTGGGGGGAGTTGTTGTGGTAGGTCACCTCTACACTGACCATCTCCACAGCAGGGATGAGGGAGGACAACCACTCTCATCATACATACAAGACATCATACAGTGAGTAATGTCAGTGTACTGTATGATGAAAGACAGTCATCTGGGCTTGTGTGTCAGTTTTGTGACGTACAAGCCCTGAAATAATCACAACGCCTTGCAAATCGTCAGACATTGCGATTATTTTGCTCCTCATGAAGGAGATGCAGACAGCAGCACCTGCAACTCACTATAACCTGTGAACTTTCATGACAAAGTTTGCAGGTTACTAAGCATTTCCACACGTGTCTGATTGTAACGATCTATTACAATGTGCGATTTGCACATTGTAATAAATAGATGATGTGGAAAATCCCCATATACTGCCATACTGTAGTATGGAAGTACATGGTAGGATCAATAAGACAACCTAGGGTTAAAGTACCCTAGAAGTTAAATAATTATACATATTTGTTATTTAAACTATAAATATCACAAAATTATGGGGTTTTTTTTCAAGGTGACACACCACCCGAGTTATGCTCGGTTTTTTGGCGAATTTGACACACCAAGCTCAAAAGGTTGCCCATCACTGCCTTAGTTCAAGATGAGGACAATTGTAAGAAGCAAAGGTATTGCCATTTAACAGATTTTGAACAGTTTTTTAACCCTTTCCTGAAGCAATGATCCCAAATCCCAGCATATTCATATACAGTATAATATATATATATATATATATATATATATATATATATATAGGGACTCTTTCTTTCAGTGGAGATAGATTATATATTCACTGCAGACTGTATAAATGACAGTATTCCACATAAAATGACAAAAAATAAAATAATAAAATTATTTGCAAAATACACTAAAAAAGGCAATAAAAATAGATACTGAAAAATATGTGTAGAATATTTATAAACCTAATTTGCTAAAAGAAAGCCTCTATTGTCCATTAAAAAAACTATACAAATTAAATAACCTTGCTAATAATTAAAAAGTTTATTGAAGATAATCTGGAGCATACTGATACTGTTACATTTGGTGCGGTCCTGAAGGTTATAATTACCATTGGTCAGAAGGGGGTTAATATTTAACTGTAATAAAAGGGACAAAAATCCCAGGTATCTGATAAGTTGTGGTAATGTCAGATTATCTATTATCCCTTATAAACCAGGATATTTCATTATTAAAATTTTAAAATATTCACTTATCAATAATGAGGCCAGAAACAAAACATTCAGTTCTCTAATCATCAATAATAAGCATCTAATAATTATAACTAATCTAATCTGATAATAATCCGAGTTGTCTGATCTTTAAGCCAATGGGGGTCATTTACTAAGGGCCCGATTCGCGTTTTCCCGACGTGTTACCCGAATATATCCGATTTGCGCCGATTTTCCCTGAATTGCCCCGGTGATTTTGGCGCACGCGATCGGATTGTGGCGCGAACGCTCTTCAGAGAAGCCGCCGCTGGAACGCGAATGGACCGGGTAAGTAAATTTGCCCCAATGTGTCTAATAAATGACTAATCTCCAATATCTATTAATGATCTCTAAAATCAATTTATCAATAATGATCCAATTTATCTATCAGTATAATCCCTGATGTCTGCCCATCAATAAATCCAGGACAGAAACAGATACATATTACAGAAACTTCCGCGTAAGGAATGTGGCAGGGGACACTTCAGGAGAGAACGCAGTGCATGAATACAACCTAACATCGAATTCACATTGCTTTACATAAACACACTTGTTCACATGACCAGGGGAAGTTTCTGATGGGGTATAAATAGAAAAGTGTGAGCGCTCCTCACCCCTCCCACCTTATATTCCCAGACTATAACAAGGCTCCATGTTAGTAGGGTATGTTCTGGCCCCGAGGGGGGTATACTGGGACCTAGGCTACTTTATAATAAGTGGTAAATTCTGGCCTAGGCCTGCGATACCGGCCTAATACAGCCAGCTTAGAGAAACAGAGAAACTGAGAAGTGAGAGGAGCCATTTTTTGAGGTAAATGTAGGTAAGATAAAGATCTCAGTAATCAGTAGCCAAGTAACATGTGGAATATAGATTGGGTAATTTACAATTCATATCTTCAAAGGAAATGAAGGTGCAGAAGCTGATATACATTTTGGTGTTTATGGTGGTTGATGCTACTTATCTACAATGGTGAAGATATCAATAATAATAAAGTAATACAAAGCACAACAAAATCCCATAAATAACAGGAAACTGGAAAAACTTTGGAAAACAAATTTCATGTGACCCCCAAGAATCAGTGCAAAATGTTAACCCAACTGACCATGGGTCTAGACAGGGGCAAAGACTCTGATCATAGTGGAGAAGAAGAAGAAGATATTGTCTCCAGGGCCTTAGACCTAGCATCTCTTTTCAGATCTTTCCTAAAAAAAAGGGTCTTAAAAAGGTTATGGAGCCACAGCATCTTGGAACTACTGAGCTCCACGATTGGCAATAGAGTGAAATTACTGGAGGCAGCAGAAATAGTTTCTTTTGAATATTCTTCATCCCTGCAAGCTCACTCGGAGTATCATCAGCAACAATTCCCTAATACTCATTGAACATCAGAAGATCAAGAACAAGTGGAGGAATTTGGGATCAAATGTATCTTTAAAGTAAACCTGTCAAGGTGATGTGGGCACTAAACCACCCACTGGTCCTTATGGACCATTACACATGTCCACCTCTACCCTTATTTACGTGATAAGTGATAAGCGCCCCCCACTGACAACAAACAAATGACAAATCTCCCACTAAACAGGTACGTGACACTCCCCACACACTGAATACAGACAAATGACAAGCCCCCTTTAAGTGACAAGTCTCCCTTCCACCACAGCAGGAAGGTCCTCCACCCAAATGAAAACTGATATAGATAAGCCCCCCCCCCCCCCATCTCTGGCATCTCTGGCAAGTGACATATCCCCCAATGAAAACATAAAAATTCCCCTCCTTCACTGAAAACGGACAAGTAAAAAGTCCCCCTCCCCCACACACAGACAACAGTCAGGTCCCCCTCACACACAGACAACAGACCTTCCCTATCACCTCATCCCATCAAGCCTCCTAAAGTGTAAGGCACAGGGACTCAGGCTTTGGGGGCATGGGTTTTCAGGATAGAGTAGAGGGGAGAGAGACTGCCATTTCTCTGCTGTGCCTCCATCATTTTTGTAATCATGTCCTAACAAACCTCTCAGGGATGAAGTGTGTGGCTTCCTCTGTATTGTGGAGACTTCAGATATCCTCCTTCATGTTAGGGTTCAGGAATTATGAACATAACCTGATCAAATGGTACCAAGACGTGTCAGCATCTACCATAAAAAAGTGGGTAAAGCTTAAATCTCTTCTAGACATCCCCTGCTCTGAAAAGCCTTTATCCCTTTCGGCTTGTGTTATCTTGATCATACACGGGACTCTTGCTATGTAGCTCCTCACACAATCTTGTATTACTAAATCTCCATTATAATCTTGGCCCTTACATTTACCACGAGACTGTTCTCCAGGCTGGATGTTCTGTATGTATAGATAACTGTCTTATGTGTTTATTCATTTGAGCAAAGTCTGACATTCCATCTGAAATATCAACTACACATTGTGACGTACCACAGCGTTTTGTCCTCCCATTTATGTTGTGTCCTTTGAACTCCTCATGGGTGGGCGGTGAAGTCTTTTGTACTGAAGGTGCAGAAAGGTTTCATACATCAGTTTTAAAAATGTTCTGGAGTTGTTTGTGTTGGATCTGCCTTCCACCTACCCCCTCCCACAGTCTTTGACATTATGGCTCAATTGGATTAGCCACTTATAATGCAAGCGCCTACACTCCCCTTCTAAGAGAATAAAAATCACATAGAAAAGGATAAGATCTCTATTATATTATTTCAAGAAACCCATTTTAAACAAGGACACATTCACAACTTTCTTGACATTTCTTATGTGATGTTATAGCTGTAAGACAACCTCCATAGGTCACTTCTTTTCACATTTCTCAAAATCCTTTCTGGTTCTTATATGCGTGATATCCTGGTCAAAGGTGTCATCAAGACGACCAAGTCACCCTACTCAATCACTATGCTTTAAACCAGGGTCAACACACTTGGTTCTCAAATAGATTTCCCAGCTCTTTGCAGAGACGCTTCTGATGGTAGAAGGTACATAAATCACAGGACCGGTGAGATTACACATTGAAGAGGGAAATTTAGAAAGGACATTTCATACCCTACTGGAGGGGGCTGGTTAATAGGGTAATATCCACTGACAGAGTTCATTTACTGTTTAAAACAAACTTGAGAGTTAATATAAAACTGTAGCTATACAGAAAACACTGGAACATAATTGGTGGTGGAGGGAGATGTACTTACTTTGTACAGTGTAAATCTAAACTATCTTTGCTATCATACTCCATGAAATGAAAAGTGTGACGGTGAGCGGCGATCAGTCCTCCTATAATGACATCTCCCTCCTTGTAATACTCATATTCTATCACTGGTGTGATTCCAGACATAGAGCATCCTACATCATGTCCCAGAGATATTACAGGTAATAGAAACACATAACAGGCAGTAAGAAGAGGAGAGCAGCTCATGACAGGGACAAGGTCTTCTCCTCCAGCACAGCGTCCCCCGGCTCTGCAGATCCTCAGCACAGGAGAGGCACAGGCCGTCACTCTGCAGACGCTTATATACACAACCAGGGACAGATTTACACTCAGAATCAGCTGCAAAATGAGAAAATGTTACAGGAATAAAATAAAGAAATTCATGTATAAAGATAATTTCATCCATTTATGACTGAGCTTTTCAAGTTCAAAGTGATCGAGATTTAACTCTACACATACCTTTTGTCAGCAATGATATGAGACGTCTTCTTGCAGCTCTGTGTAATTTAGAGATGGAAAAGAAATGAGAGAAAGTAACTAATGAGTGTTGTAACGTCCTACCAGTGTATGATTAGTGCTGTGGGCCCAGGCTCTAATCCAGTACTGGACCCCAGAAGTAGAAAACCCACTTTGGAGGCTACTAAAGTCTGTTTTTAGTAATTAATGGAAGGTGGACCCCAAGGATACCTAGAATGACATTGTAACTACCATTGTGGTTCATATTGTTTTTGTTGTTTTTTTTGCATCATAATTTATTTTTCTTTTAAAAAAAATAGCTTGATGCAAAAATACTGCAAACACAAGAAAACTGGTGTCATTACTGTAATGATACATTCCCCCAATAGAGTTCAATGGTCTGTTGGAGATAAAAGAGAACCATGGACAATGCAGAGTCCTTGGCACAGACCAACATCACTGCTGGGGACGAAACAGCTTACATAACAGCGGTCTATGATGTAAGGAGTCCCGGAGTTCCTGCAGAGACTGAGGCTGTAATAATAATTACACTATGGATGCTGATGTTCAGTGATGAAGCAGAAACTCTGTACATCATAGATCACTGTCATGTAAGAAGTTCCATCCACAGCAGTGTGAATCAGCTTTAAGTGGTTATTCACAAATGCGTTTTTCTCTCTTCCTGATTTTAACCAATACATACTTTCTTTTTCACATGTTTGGATCACATGTGAAAAAATACATGAGATAAAATTGTTCTTCAAGACATCAGTGGAAATCACTGAATCCAGGAACAGAAGAACAACTGAAGCCCTTAGTAGAGAGAACTACTGTATATGTGCATCTAATGGGGCTTCGTCATTACTCGGTGCCTAGGATCTTACTTACAATCTATGATTGGTGGACACAGGAGGTGAGACTGCTTGCATCATGGCTCTAAAATTCTATACAAGTTATCAAAATGAATACAGTAAATAAATGCTGGATGAGCCGTCACCAGCCACTCCCTATATGGACAGAATTTACGGAATTGCATTTGGATTGTCATGCAGAGGGTACCTGTGTAATAATAATAATACAGAAACGAAACACTTTGAGGGGCATTTTGTGGCCATTTTGTGGCCAAAAATAGAACAAGTCCAGAGTTTCAGAAAACACTGATATTGTGGCGCCGACACTTCATAAATTCAGTTGCAAGAGGCACAGCAAGGGAAAAGAAAACACCACCAGTTTTGCGTTTGAAAGGCCGTAATCAATAATCCCTTTATGTAGTCTTATGTTGAGGGAACATATAATGCTTTTGAAGGTTGTGTATTAGGTTGATAGCGTTCCACATGCTGCCGGGAACGCACGGCCCAAACGCTGCACCGCGGGAGTGAACTGACATGCTGAGTGCACTCCCGCGGTGCAGTGTTCGGGCCGTGCGTTCCCTGCAGCATGCGTTGCGAGTGTGATGCGAGTTCATCGCATCACACTCGCAAGTGTGGAACGGGCCTAAGGCATTCTAGAAAATTGCAGACGTTTGGAAGTAGAGATGAGCAAATCTTTATGTTGATTCAGTATAAATCTAGCATTTTCTAGACACTTCACCTAATCCAAAACTTTTTTTGTCATAAATTCTTCATTGAGTTTACCAAATTGTATAAGAAACATTTGATTGGGAGCAATAAACTCAAACATGAGATACTGTCCCTACTGTATGCTTATTTGAGTTACAAATGTATACTTACTTATACTGGGAAAGTAACTTTGAATAACATAGAAAAATCGAACATTGATCAGACATTCTCCATACCATATAGATTAACGCCTTCCCGCTCTGCATCCGATTAACGGAAGCTGAGCGCAGTGACTTAGCTCTCAGTGTCCGATATATCGGACGTAGAGCTGATGCCGGTTCAGCTCAAGATCTGAGCCAAAACAGCATTGGGTAACTAACAGCCGACACCCTGGTGTAACACCCGCGGTCGTAGTACACTCTGGCATTTAACCTACCTTAAGGGGATCACAAATAAAAAACAAGTTAAAAATCCAGTACAGAAATGATGCTTTTCTACTCTTACCTTCAAAAAAAGTTCATAAATTTTCAGCAATAGGGGATACCAACCCAAAAATGGTAACATTGGAAAAAGCATCTCATCCCACAAAAAAATGCCATCACATGGCCTCAATAACAAAAGAACAAAAATGTTATAGCCTGCAATAGGGGCCAATGAAGAAACTAAAATCCTGGCAGCTGCAGGGCGCTCCTTCCCTTCTGCACCTCGAAGTGCACCCATAAAAGAAGTAGCAAAGAAGTAGTGGCCACATGTGGGTGTTTCTGTACTCAGGGGATATTGCATGATAAATTGTAAGATGAGTTTTCTCTTAAATATTTTGGAAATGTGTAAATTTTAGGGCTAAATGAACGTATAACCGACAAAATTTGTCAAATCTAAATTTCACCATCATTTGTATTCAATAACTATGAAGATCTCAAGTGGTTAACAATCTTCCTAAAAGCTATTTTTGATAAATTGTCCTATGCAGATTTGAAAACAGGTTCATTATATAGGGTGTTTTTGATGTTAAATATGTAAAATTTCATTCAAAACAGTATTTATCCCCAAAACAGTCAATTCTGACCAGTACACAGTAGATCTAAGGATTGCTAAGATCATGTATCTGGGTCCTTTGCAACGAGCTACCTCAAACATCCGAGTTGCGCCCACTTCCCACTTAGCCCACATTTTGGAATGGTGGGTTTATATTCCTATTCTACTGCTAACCAAGCGTTACATCACCTGACTTTGCTTGAGTTCTTGAATGATGGCTGATCTATTAGGGACTAGAGATGAGCGAGCACTAAAATGCTCGGGTACTCGTTATTCGAGACGAACTTTTCCCGATGCTCGAGTGCTCGTATACAGCACTTCAACATTTCATCGTTATTCATGACCATAGAATGTAATTCATCCATTTTGTTACTTAGAGACCTTACATTTCCAATTAACACCGAAGGGACAAACGGTCTCATCCCCCTCTTCTTCTGTTTACACTTAAAACCTGCCCTTGTTCCCCGGAACGGTCTCCTAATTTCTTTTGGTATATCTTTACAAATCATATTCCTCCTAGGTATAGATTTCTTAATCTCTAAGAGTGCATGACGTGTAATCCTAATTCTGCCCTTCACCTTGGGATTCGTATATTTATTTTCCTTTTTCACCCCAATTCTATAGAACCCGGGGTTGGGATTCCTCAATCCCAAACCCATATTCAGTCCTCCATCGGATTCCCTGCTTCCAGTGAACATAAATCGGTGGGGCAGACATAGGGGGGGGGGTTAGTCACCCCAGTAGTCACTGGTATATCCTCCTTGTCCGATCTTGTCCGTGGCCAGCATTGAGCAGCAACTTCCTTATTTAGACCGCGATACGGGGCCATAGGGGGGTGGAACAGGCACCTGCCCTGAATGGAGCCCAGGAGAATCCCCATCCTCTGATCGAGGTAGCCCAGACTCTCCGCAGCCCACAGAGGTAACTCACCAGGTAGACCTCGGCAATAGCAGGCTGGGTCCAATAGCAGAGACCATAAACAGAGCGGGATACTTCCGCCCACCCCCAGTACAAAGTACAGAGGCAGAACAGAACTCCACATTCTGAATACCTGCAGGACCCCATATTCCCGAATGCCCCCGGACCCCATTACAGGGCTGACTGCACCATCAATTGGTACAGTCAAATCACCCTGGGAGATTTCCCTCCTCAAATCATTAGGCCACAATGGGAGACAGTCTGAGACGCAGGGATCCCCTCCTCCTATCCCTAGGCATTGGCCCATCCTCCCCCCACCAGGTACCCCATACCTTGCATCCAACCGTTGGCGGTCCCAGTGCATACTCCGGCTTCTCCAGCCCACGTCCGATGTCTTCCCTCAGACCAGTTCAACACGGTGCACAACAAGTCACGGAAGCAGTCCAACTCTTGGAGGTAAGTATTAGTCACAGGTAGCAATTAAAAGCGGTGAGCACAGAGGGACCTCCAGCCACCCAGGCAGTGGCAGCAGGCACAGCGATCCCCGACAGTCCCAACAATGGCGGCAGAAACAGAGGCCCCCAGGCAGTCCAAACAGGGCAACAGAGCACCCCCTAATCGTGTTGAAGAAGAGCTCAGTGTTGAAAACTTAAATCAATATTCATGAGAATTTCATCCATCATTTTGAAGCTAAGGGGTTAAATGACTTTGATCATGGTTTATGCCAATCTTTCCACTTACATATTACATATACACTGCCAATTCATTTACTTATTCGAACTGGGAGGGGGTTGGGACTCTGGACTTGATTGCATATATCAACTTATGGTATAGGTAATCAAGGTCAGTGCCCCCCTCCTCTTAACCCCAATTTAAAACCAGTACCCCCCTCACTTTCTTATTGTTACCGTGGTAACTGAGTCTACCAAATTCAGACCCTTTCTGCTTTCCTGTGGATAGGGGATAGAAAATCATCAAGAGTAATAAATATTGCATGAATATGAATTTTATAGGTTTTGTAAAAACAGTGGCCACTTTTATGATATTTGATATAATATAATGAATTATGAAATAGGGTATGTTGTATGGATAGGAAGTTGTTGCCACTTGATTCCGAGGAACTTTGACTATCTTTTGGGGCTACCAAGAATTTCCCCCCCTAGAAGACACATACAAGTTTTCAGTGGGGTTTTAAACTTTCTTTTATGATAGATTTATGTGAACTAGATGCCTCTAGCAGACAACATGAAGTTTCAATCCATCACCCAGAGGAACCCATTGTAAGCACTAATCTGGCCTGTTTTCAATCTTTGCCTCTTTATAAGCCCCTAGACATGATTTTAATCATAGACCGGTCTACATGACAATGGGCATAGGTAGTTTCTTATTATTTGAATTCACTACAAAGCACCATGGAAAGATGTTTGATTGTATTGTTAGGGTGTCTCCTTGAAGGCACCTGGGGCTAAATTTCTTTATCAGACCCCCAACTTTACGTACTGACAGGGGAACAAATTTTAAAGCTGGCTTCACTTGTCTTGTTCATCTTCTAGAAAACAAACAGGATGTCTGGAGTAGTGTCACGTTAGTGAGACGTTAATTCCACCTATTAGCATCTCAATGACTAAGGAGAAGATAAACTCAGTCAACTAACTCTGACTTCTGCATCTTTTGGGGATGAAAACTACTGTATTAGATTTTTATGATTACATAAATTTAAACATGACATCCCTTTTTATATAAGCAGAAGATAATAGAACCTTCACCTGGTATTTTTCTTGGTTCTTTTTTCATATATTAACTTACAGTACCGAATCAACCATGAAAATAGATTAGGTTGACAGTGACTGTATTCAATTTTGTTTAAGATAGCTTTTGATAAATTAGTCTATATTATATGTATTTGCATAAATGGATATTATTTGTTTATAAATCTACCCCTCTGACGTTTATGTTTGGATCTTGCACTGCTATATATGCAGGATTCGGCTCTATGGGTCTGTAAAAGCCCAACTGTTACAAAAATACTTGAATGTGAACAACTATCTTGTATGGGCTTATTACTTGAAATCTATGTAGATGGAGCATGTTTTAATATTAAATGGGTGGTTTGGTCACGGCCACCGTTTCTCTGATTTGTCAGGCTCAACTTAAGATTAGTTTTTTTATGATGCCCATTTTAAAATTGTTGCGTAGAGTGAGTATCAACCCAACAAAGCACACAACAGGCTCATCACTCCTCCATAGCTAGATGACACCCACCATCCTATTATTATATTGCATGTATGCAATGCTGTTGCGCAGAGGTTAGAAAGACTTTAAATTACATGAAACCAGTAAACACAGAAAAAAGATAGGTTTTTACAATCCAGTTTAATACAAAAATATATTCATAAAGAAACTTTATACCAACACGTTTAAGATACACTTTTATCATTTTAAAAATACACAATTATGTCTGCAAATTCAGGGAACCGGCTAAGGAATGTGCTTTTGGGGTTGCATTGTGATGTCCGATCTTTCTGTTACTAAATAGGTGTACTCTTGATATTAGGTGGTAGTAAGTATTGGCCTTCTCCTTCCTGCTCCCATCGAAGAAGTCAGTTTGTAGATTCCACCGCCCTTCTTTTGTGGGTTGAAGTTGGCCATAGCACTTCCTCTCCTGTCAGCCACATCTCAGTCATGTACGGTCCGTTAAGTGGTTTGGACATTTGGCAGACATAATGGGTACTGTGGCCCATTGGCATGCAACTCTGAAAAAGAAACAGCATTTGGATGAGAAAATGTAAGTATAGTTATCATGATCCCTTACTTCGATTTAATATTAACAACCCCTTGAATGGCTTCATTCACAAGAGGTGTATTCAAAGTGCAATATGGAATGGATATTTTTGGATAAAACATTCATATTGGTTTATCAGTAAAATAAGTATCTGAAGGGCACCTTATTAGTCATTTTAATTTAGTCACAATAAAAACCTATTACTGGACATAGTACTGGGGTTAACTAGACTCATTCACTCTTTTTTTTTTTAATCTACAATTTAGCTGTAATTGAGATTGAAAAAAAAAAACAATACTAAGGATGATTAAACGGACTGTGTAAGGAATGGAAATGGCTATAGTGGTGTATACATATGTAATATAACGGACCAAAATGCAAAACTTTCAAACTATTTGAATATACCCAAGTATCCATCTGTGACGGAAAGAAGCAGAGTTCAAACATGTCATAGTAGCAATAAAGTGAACTTTTCACTTCCTTGATGCCATCGTAGTTTCTGAAGAAGATGCCCAGTCACCATTCCATGTAGTTGTAAGATGTAATAGAGTATGTAAGAAGACACAGTAGTGTGCTCTTAATGGTGATGACAACCCCCTCCCTTTTTTACTGGTTCAATGCAGATGTGTGTAGCTCCTCCTTTGTTTGGAACCAAAGGACATTGCTTGAATTGTCTATATGGCCATTAGAATGTAAAGTACTTTGTTCTTGATTAAATATGGTGTGAAAAGCAAAAGGGTTAAGAGTTATCCATTAGTTCTACAACATTTTTAATTTTTTCTATCTTTCTGCCTAAGTTTTGTTTTGTTTTTTATAAAATATTATTGTGTCTTCTGTAGACTTGGTAGAATTTGATTTTTTTTTGAACATACATTTTAAATACTTTCAAACAGTGATTTTGTCTAGATATGGTGCAAACTTTGAAAACAATTCTAGCAACTTTATGAATGTTTACATATTGAAAGAGTAAGTTGCTTTAGATTTTTTTGTTTTCCTGTTGGAATGAAGATGATAAAAAAAGCAGACTTTTAAAAGAGAGAGCTGTAAGTTATCTATATACAGAAATTGTACGGAGCTCAAACACAATATTTTTCTTGAAGTTACTCAGTCATTTACAAAAAGAAATATTGTATATATTTGTATAACTGATGGTGCATGACTTTTTTCAACCAGTATTAATAATAGCACAATCGTGTTGAAGAGAGACTAAGTGTGAAAAACTTAATCAATATCATGAATATTTCATCCATATTTGTAAGCTAAGGGTATTAGTTACAATGATGTTGATCAGTGGTTTTATGCAAAGCTTTCCAACTTTAAAAAAAACATATGTACATTACACTGGCCAATTCATTACTTATTAGAACTGAGGGGGTTGGGAGCTCGCTGGACTTGATTTCATATATCAACTAATGGTAAGTTAATCAAGGTCAGTGCCCCCTCTCTACCTCCAATTTAAAACCAGGACCCCTCTCCTTTCTTTGGTTACGTGGTAAGCTGAGGTCTACCAAAGCTCAGACCCTTCTGCTTTCCTGTGGATAGGGGATAGAAAAGCTATCAAGAGTCGTAAAAAAATTGCAAATAATGGCTACATTTTAATTTGATTTAAAACATGGCCACTTTAGATAGGGTAACATATTGATAATAGTAAATAAATGAATGGTATGAATTATGTTTAGATATGGACCGTTGGATGTCAGAGGAACGTCTATGACTATCTTTGTTGGGGCACCAAAATATCCTTCCCCCCTATAAGACACAATAAGTTTTCAGTGGGGTTTTACTTCTTTTCTAATATAATTTATGTTGAAATAAATGCCTAGCAGACACATGATAGTGTTCATCCATCACCAGAGAGGACCCATTGTGAGCACTCTCTGTGAACCCCTTGATTGGCAAATCTTCCTTTTAAAGCATCGACAGATTTAGCATAATAGAAAGACTCGTACTCATACATAACGGCTACATGGCAAAAGGTAGTTGTCCTTATTCTTTGAAATTCGTACTGATCACTAAGCACCATGGAAGATGTTGATTGTATGTGTTAGGGTGTCGCGCTGGAAAAGGCCACCTGGGAGAACTTTTCTTTCAGAACCCCCAGATACATACTGACAGATAAACTATTTAATCTGGACTTCAAGGTATTGGTTCATCTTCTAGAAAACAAACAGGATATGTCTGGAGAGTGTCAATTTTATGGTACGTTATTCCTATTAGCTATCTCATGACTAAAGAGAGAAAACTGCACATGTCAACTAACTTCGTATCTGCAATCTTTTGAGGGATGAAAACTATGTGTATTTAGATTTTTATAATTTAAAGTAAATTTAAAATGACAGCCAATTTAGTAAAGCAGAAAGAATAATAAACATTCACTGGTATTTTTCTGTGTTCTTTTTTCATACTATAACTTAACGGGGGTACTTGAATCAGGACCAGAAAATACTTGTGACATGATTACAGCATCATTTTTTTAATGAGACTTTGATAAATTGTCCATATTTATTCGGTATAGTTGAAATAGAAATGATATATTTGGTTTATAAATCACCCTCCTCAGAGCTTTATGTTGGATCCCTTTGTCTTACGTCTTTCCTTAAATCATTTTTACTGACTTACGACGCATGCTCTAGCTGGGTCGGTCTGCTAAAAAGCCAACGTTTAAAGTACTTGCATGTGTGAACAATAATCATTTTATGGGCTTTATTACTTTTATAGTTGTAACTATGATGGATGGAGCAGTTGTGTTACATTAGAATGGTGGTTGTCACTGTTGCCAACGTTTCTCTTATTTGTGGTCACTTAGATTCCTTTTTATGATCACTTTTAAATTTGCTAGAGTATCACCCAAACAAAGCACCACAGCTCATGACTCTCCAAAGCTAGATGACCACACTTGATATGATTGATGTATGCAATGCGTTGCAAGGTTTAGAAAGCGTTTTAAATTACTAAACCAGTAACACGAAGAAAGACAGGTTTTTCAATCCATTTTAAACAAAGAAATATACATAAAAAACTGATACCACAGATAAAAATTTCATATAATTACATTTAAAAATCTATAGCGACACATATGTTGCTTCAGATAAGCGGTGTAGAAGAAATTGCTTTTGGGGTTGCATGGAATGTCCACGATTTCTTTGATAAATAGGTACTTCTGATATTAGGTGGTCAGAGTCTTGGCCTTCTCCTCCCTGCTCCCATCGGGGAAGAAGGTCAGTGGCTACCGATCCACCTGCCTTCTACTTTGGGGGCTGAAGGTTTTTTTTTTGCTCCAGAACTTCTCCCTCTCCCATCACCGCCACCTCGCCTACACATTTCGGTCCGTAAGGGTTTGGATCAGTGCAGCAGAATGTATATGGGTATTGGGCACCTGATGGCATCTGGAAAAAGAAAAAGGCAATTTGGATGAGAAAATTGTAAGTTCATAGTTTCAGATCCCACTTATCTTAATTGGAATAGCTAACAACCCTGTTAGATGCTTATCACAAGGCTGTATTTCAAAGTGCAATATGCGAATGGATATTTTGGATAACATTCCATTGGTTTTATCAGTTGAGAATTATATCTGTAAGACACTTATTAGGCAATTTTATTATCACAAATAAAAACTATTATGGACAGTGTTAACTGGGGTTAAACTAGACTCATTCATGTTTTTTTTATACAATTTAGCTGATAACTTAGGGAATTGAAAAAAAACGATACGAAGGAGTGATAAAAGGACTGTAAGGATGGAAATGCTATAGTGGATAGCTTGGAAATAACAGCCAAATCAAAAACTTCAAACTATTTGAAAATATACCCAAATGTCTCCAGCTTGTGTAGGAGAGAAGCAGAGTTAAAAACATGTACTGAGTAGCAATAAAGTGAATCTTTTCACGACCTGATGCTAGTAGTTTCTGAAGAAGAGCCATCACCATTTCCATGTAAGTGTAAGATGTGATAGAGTAGTCAGAAGGAACAAGATATTGTGGGCTCGTTATATGGTAGATGAAGCCCCACCCATGCCCTGTGCTTTACTGGTCAAATGCAGATTGTGGTTGTTAGCTCCTCCTTTGTTTTGGAACCAAGACAGTGCTTGGATTGGTCTATATGGACATGTAGAATGATGTACTTTTTCTTGATTAAATTATGGTGTGAAATGCAAGTTTAGAGGTATCCAGTTAGTTTCTTGAGAGTCAGTCGATACATTTTTAATTTTTTCTATCTTTCGGCTAAGTTTTGTTTTGTTTTTTAATAAAATAGTTGTGGCTTCTGCTAGTTGTGAGAATTTGAGTTTTTGAACATACATTTTAATAACTTATCCAACGTGATTGTCTGTCTAGATTTGTGCAAACTGTCTTAAAACATATCTAGCAACTTATGGAGCTTTTTAACATATTTGAAAATGACGTGTCTTAGATTTTTTTTTTTATCTGTGGAGAAGTAGATGTAAATAGAAAGCAGCTGTTTTTAAAAAGAGAGCGCTGTAAAGTAATCTATATACAAGCAATGTAAGGAGCAAAACACAATATTTTTTCTTTGAAGTTATCTAGGAGGAGTGATTTGACAGTAAGGGGGAGTGGTGGGGGGACAGGTCCCATACTTTATTTCTTTTTACATCTTGCATTCTTTTTTCACAGTAGTAATAATAGCCACAAATGTGTTTGAAGAGATGCTGAAGTGTTGAAAAATTAAATCAATATTCATGATACATTTCATCCATAATTTGAAGCTATGGGTTTTGAATACTGTGATCATGGTATAGCCCAATCTTTCCACTACATATACATTACACTGCCAAATTATTTACTTAGGAGAACTGGCGGTGGGGACTTGGGGACTGCGGCTTGATTTCATATTCAACTCTGGATAGGTAATCAGGTCGTGCCCCCCCTCCTCTTACCCCAATTAAACCAGGGACCCCCTCACTTTCTATTGTTCCTGGGTAACTGAGGTCTACCAAATCTCAGACCCTTTCTGCGTTCCTGTGGATAGGGGATAGAAACTTCAAGAGTGTAAAATATTGCAATGATGGCTACATGTATATAAGTGCTTTCTTTAAAAACAGTGGCCACTATTAGAAAGGGCAAAATATATAATGAATTATAAAGATGTTAACATGTGTAATTGAATAATGGAAAATTGTTGCCAGTGTGATTTAGAGGAACTATAGACTATCTTTTTGGGGCTACCAAAATTCCCCGTTCCCCTCATAGACCATGCAAGTTCAATGGGTTTTACCTATTTTCTAAATACTTTCATTTATATGAAATAAATGCTCTAGCAGAACATGTAGTTTTCATCCATCACACGCAGGGACCATGGTGAGCACACATCTGTACCTTCCGCATTGGCAATCTTTGCCTCTGTATAGAGCAAATGACAGATTGTACTCAATAAAAAAACTGTCTACCACTCGGTTCAAATAGTAGTTGGCTTTATTTTGAAATGTGCTGGGTCACATTTGGAATTCACTACAAAATCCCCTGAGGAAAGATGTGAATTGGTATTGTGTACGGGTGTCGCCTGAAAAAGGCCACCTGGTGGGCAATTTTCTTTACAGACCCCAAGGTTACCATACTGGCAGAGAACCTATTTTAATCTGGACTTCACGGTACTGTCATCTTCTAGAAAAAAACCAACATGGTAGTCTGGAGCAGAGTGTCAAACTTTTATTGATTAGTTAATTTGCCGATTAGAATCCCAATAACTAAAGAGAAGAGAAACTCAGTCAACTAACTGTAATTTGCAATTCTTTTGAGGGATTGTGAAACTATCTGGGTTTTGAATTTTATAATTTAAAGTAAATTTAAACATGGCAACAATTATTATATAAGTGAAAAGTAATAGAAACATTTATCTGGAGTGTTTGTGTGTTCCTTTTTTCCTATATTAACTTAGGTACACCTGAATCAGAGACCATGAAATAATTAGGTGACAGGAACAGCAATTCATTTTTTTAAGATAACTTTGATAAATTGGTCACATTTTATCGGTAATAGGTTTAAATGAAATGGATATATTTGTTTTATAAACCCACCCTCATGAGCTTATGTTTGCATTTTCCCCAAAAGTCTTATGTATGTTGTACTTTCTTTCCGTCTTGTAAAATCTCTATGTTTAACTGGATTTTCACCTGATCCGCAGGGCATCTAGCTGGCGTCGGTCTTGGTCAAAACGCCAACGGTTAGAAGACTGCATTTGAACATGATAATTTAAGGGTTTATACTTACGTATATAGGTTAATCCATATAGCATGGACTAGAAGCAGTATATGTTTATCATTAAATGTTGGTTGTCACTTGTCATGGCCAACGATTCCTTGTTTGTTGGCTCAACTTAATTCTTTCTGGTATGGGATGATACTCTTTGATTTGTCTAGAGTATCACCCCAAACCAGCACCACAGCTCATGACTCCTCCCTTAGCTAGATGACACACACGTATTTAGTGATTGATATGCACATGGCTTGTCAAGGTTAGGAAGACTTTAAATTAACTTAAAACCATATACACAAGAAAAGTCTATGTTTTTCAATCCATTTAATGCCAACGAAAAATACCATAAAAAACTATACAATAATACTAAAAATACATATGATTACATTGAAAAATCTATAGAGGATCATTATGCTTCAGCATAACGGTGAGGAATCTCTTTTTGGGTGCTCGGAATGTCAATCTTTGGTAATAAATACTACATCCGGATAAGAGGTGGCAGAAGTCATTGGCCTTCTCCTCCTGCTCCCACTCGAGAAGGTCGAGAATTGTACAGATCCACCTGCCCTTCTCTTTGGGTTGAGTGTTGTCAGAACGTCTCCGCTCCACTCAGCCGCACTCCTCAGTCACATTAGGTCCGTAATGGTTTGGATCAGTCGGTCCCCACCGAATATATGGGTATTGTGGCCCACTGCATGCAATCTGAAAAGAAAAAGCCCCCCCCGAATTGGATGTAGAAAATTGTCCGTATAGTTCGACCCGTCTTTCATTTTAAATAACACCTTTATGGCTTCACAAAGGCATTTTCAAATTGCAGTTAATTGATAAAATCACTAGTAGAATGATTGTACTCTTACTTAGAGCATTTACTTTTTCAGGCAATAAAACTGATATGATAATTACTGTGTACTACCATTCATTTGGTTTCTTTAAACAATAGTACTGTAACTTTGGCATATTTCTTCAACAAAAATATAAGGGTGACCTAAGAACAAATGCCCGGACGTAGCCTGCGGAGACTGACACAGGGGACTGTAGAGGCTCAGTCGGATTTTTCTTTCATAGCAATTGCGTAGAGAGAATGGGTGAAAACAGGCTAAGTGAGTGCCCCTGACTGTAAGGAATGGAAATGGCTATAGTGGTACTACATTGGAATATCACAGCCCACAATGCAACTTCAAACTATTTGAAATATACCCAATTGTATCCAGGCTTGTGAGAAAGAAGTCAAGTAAAAAGGTAAGAGTAGCAATAAAGGAGATCTTTTACATTACTGATGACCTAGTTAGTTTCTGGAGAAGATGCATCACCATTTCCATGTAAGTTGTAAGATGTTGATAGAGTAGTAAGAAGACAAAGATCTTGGGGCTCTATATGGTATATGACACACCCCTCACCTTTCTTTTACTGGTCAAATGCAGATGTGTTGTAGCTCCTCCTTTGTTTGGAACCACAAGACATTGCTGATTGTCTATATGGACATGTAGAATCGATAGACTTTTTCTTGATTAAATTATGGTGTGAATGTAGCAAAAAGGTTTAGAGCAGTATCCATATTTCTCATCTAACTTTTTATTTTTTCTATCTTTTGCTAAGTTTTGGTTTGTTTTTTAATAAAAGTATTTTGTGTCTTATGCTAGATTGTAGATTTGATTTTTTTTTAACATCCACTTTTAAATAACTTAGCAAAGTGAGTTCTGTCGTAGATGGTGCAAATGGGGCTGAAACATTAGCACAACTTATTGAATGGTTTAGCCATATTTGAAAATGTACAGTGCTTAGATTTTTTTTCCGTGTGAATAGAAGATGTACAAAGGAGAAGCGCTTTTAAAGAGAGAGCTTGTAAGAATTTATATACAAGAAATTGTAAGGAGCAACACAATATTTTCTTGAAGGTTATCCAGTCTTTACAAAAAGAATATTTATATATTTTTTAAATGATGTGCATGACTTTTTCACCATTATTAATATAGCACACAATCTTGTTGAAGATGAGCTAAAGTGTTGAAAAACTAATCAATATTCCATGATATTTCATCCATATTTGAAGCTAAGGGGTTAAATGACTGTGGATCAGTGGTTTTATGCCAATCTTTCCACTTACATATTACATATACACTGCCAATTCAATTTACTTATCTTAGAAACTGGGAGGGGGGTGTTGGGGACTCTGACTTGATTTCATATATCAACTTATGGTATAGGTAATCAGGTCAGTGCCCCCCTCCTCTCCCCCAATTTAACACCCAGGACCCCCCACTTTCTATTGTTACTGTGGTAACTGAGGTCTACCAAGTCTCAGACCCTTTCTGCTTTTCCTGGATAGGGATAGAAGCTTCAAGAGTAGTAAATATTGCAATGAATGCTACATTTAATAGTGCTTTAAAAACAGTGGCCACTACTATGAAAGGTCAACAATAATATAATGAATTATGAAAATTGTTTAAATGTGTAATGGATATGGACATTGTTGCCAGTTGATTAGGTAACTATATGTGCTTTTTGGGTACAAGATATCCCGTCTCTTAAGAACAGTGCAAGTTTTCCATGGGGGTTTTACCTATTTTCTAAAATACATTTATTTATATGAAATATAAATGCCCTTAGCAGACCCATGTAGTTTCATCCATCACCCAGAGGGACCACATCTGTGAGCACAAGGCTGTACCGATTGGCAAATCTTTGCCTCTGTTAAGCAAATAGACAAGATTGTAATCATAAAAAAACTGTCTACCTCCGGTCTCAATAGGTAGTTGGCTTATTCTTTGAAATGTGCTTGTGACACATTGTGGAATTCACTACAAATCACCTGGGAAAGAGGGTTGATTTTATGTTTAGGGTGTCGCCTGGGAAAGAGCCACCTGGTGGTGGAATATTTCTTTACAGACCCCAATTAACATAATTGGCAGAGAAACCATTTAATCTGGCCTTCAACCGGTATTGTTCATTCTTTCCTAGAAAAACAACAGGATTCTGGAGCCAGTGTCACTTTATGATTAGTTAATTTGCCTAGTAGCATCCCACTAACTAAAGAGAGAGAAACTGCATGTCAAACTAACTGTATTCTGCATCTTTTGAGGGATGAAACTATCGTGATTTGATTTTTAAACTTAAAGTAATTTAACATGGCAACAGTTATGTATAGGAAAAGATAATAGAACATTTATCTGGGGTTTTTTTGTTCCTTTTTAGCCTATATTAACGCTTAAAGGTACACTTGAATCAGGTACCATGAAATAATTAGGTGACAGGAACAGCAATTCTTTTTTAAGATACTTTTTATAAATGGGGTCAATTTTATTCTATAATTTAATGAAATGGAATTTTGTTATAAATCCCACCCTCATGAGCTTATGTTTGCATGTTCCACACATATGTAGTGTGTTACTTTCTTTCCTTCTTTTAAAATATCTATTTTTACTGATCTTCACCTGATCGACAGGCCAATCTAGCTGGGTCGGCGCTTGGGTCTAAAGCCAACGGTTTAGAAGTACTTGCTTGTGGAACATTATCAATTTTAATGGGCTTTATATCTGTACTTTTAGGTTTAATCCAGATAGCATGGAGCTAGAAGCATATATGTGGTTACATTAAATGGTTGGTTTGTCACTTGTCATGGCCAACGATTCACTTGATTTGTTGGCTCACTTAGCTTCCTTTTTTTATGATACTCTTGAAATTTGTTAGAGTATCACCAACCAAGCACCACAGCTCATACTCCTCCCTAGCTAGATGAACACCCTGTGATTATATTGATGTATGCAATGCTGTTGGCAAGGTAGACAAGGACTTAAATTACTTAAAACCAGTAACACAAGAAAGTCTATTTTTTCAATCCCATTTTAATGCCAAAAAAATACCATAAAAAAAACTATACAATATACATATAAAATACATATATTACTTGAAAAAATCTATAGAGAATCATGTCTCTAGCCGATACGGTTGGAGGAATCTCTTTTGGGGGTGCAATCGGAATGTCCAATCTTTGGTAATAAATTACGACTCACTGATATGAGGTGGCAGAGTCTTGCTTCTCCCTCCCTGCATCCCACTCGAAGAAGGCAGTTGTACAGATCCACCTGCCTTCCTTTGGGGTCTGAAGGTTGTCCGAACTGTTCGTCCCCATCAGCCGCCTCCTCAGTCAACATTACGTCCGTTAAATGGTTTGGAATCAATCGGGCAAATAATATGGGTATTGTGGCCCAATGCATTCAATCGTGGAAAAAGACAAGCGCATTTGGATGAGAAAATTGTACTTGATAGTTCAGATCCCTACTCTTTTAATAGTTAGACAACACCCTGTTGATGGTCTTCATTCACAAGAGGTGATTTCAATGCAAGTTGGAAGGAATTTTGGGATCACATTCATATTGGTTATCAGTTAGAAATAGTATCTGTATGACTTATTAGGCTTTAATTTATTCACAAATAAAAACCTATTATGGGACATGTAAAGGGGTTTAACTAGACTCCATTTTTTTTTTTTAATCACAATTACTGTAATTTGGGAATTGAAAAAAATAACAACTACTACGGACGTGATAAAGATCTGTAAGGATGGACAATGGCTTAAGTGTATTACATTGGAATACAAAGCCAACAATGCAAAACTTCAAAACTATTTGAATATACGCCAACTTGTATCCCAGGCTTGTGAGAAGAAGGAGTAAACCATGTAATGAGTAGCATATAAGGAATCCTTTTCACTACCTGTATCCATAGTGAGTGTTCTGACGAAGATGCCATCACCATTTCCATGTAGATGTACGATGTGATGATTAGAGTAAGTAAGAGACAAAGATATTGTGGGCTCTTATATGGTAGATGACAAACCCCTCCACTTCTTCTAGGTCAAATGCAGATTGTGTGTAGCTCCTCCTTTGTTTGGAACACAAACATTTCTTGATTGGTCGTATATGGACAATGTAGAATGATGTACTGTTTCTTGATTAAATTATGGTTGAAAGCAAAAGGTTTAAGATATCCATTAGTTTCCATCTAACATTTTTAATTTTTGTCTATCTTTTGCTAGTTGGTTTGTTTTTTTAATTAAATATTTGGTCTTCTGCTTAGTATTGGTAGAATTGAGTTTTTTTGAACATACATTTAAATAACTTATCAAGGATTTTGTCTAGATTGGTGCAAACTTCTGACAAACATTCCTAGCAACTTTTGAATTTTACATATTATGAAATGACAGTGTTAGATTTTTTTTCCCGTGGAATAGATAGATGTAAAATAGAAGCGCACTTTTAAAAAGAGGAGCTGTAAGTACATCTATAATACAAGAAAGGTTAAGGAGACAAACATCAATATTTTCTTTGAAGTGTATCTCAGTCATTTACAAAAAGAAACTATTGTATATTTTTTTAATGATGTGCAGGAGACTTTTTCACCAGTGTATTATATACACAATCGCGTTGAACGAAGAGGCTAAAGTGTGAAAACCAATCAAGATATATGATAAACTTTCCACCTAGTTGAAAGCTAAGGGTTTAAAATGCTGTGACAGTGGTTTATGCCAATCTTTCACTAACATAATTTACAAGTTACACTGCCAATTCATTGTACTTATGTAGAACTGGGAGGGGGGGTTTTTGGGGACTCTGGACTTGATTATTATATATCAACTATGTTAGGTGAAATCACTCAGTGCCCCCCTCCTCTACCCCAATTTAAACCCAGGGACCCCCTCACTTCTTATCTGTTATGCCTGGTATGGTCTACCAAGATCTCAGACCTTTTCTGCTTTCCTGTGGAGTAGGGGTAGAAAAGCTGTCAAGAGTAGTTAAAATATGCAATGATGGCACATTAATAAGTGCTTTAAAACAGGTGGCCACTATTGAGGAACGGGTCAACCAATAAATAAATGAATATACACTATGTTAAATGTGTAATGGATATGGACCATTGTTTCCAGTTGATTTAGAGGAAACTATCTACTATCTTTTTGGGCGCCAAGAATTCCCCGTTCCCCCTATAAGACACAATGCACGTTTTCAATGGGTTTTAACCTATGGTTGCTAAAATACCTGTTAGTTATGTTACATAAAGGCCTGTAGCAGACCCTGTAGTTTCATCCATCACCCAGAGGACCCATTGTGGCACCAATCTGACCTGATTGGCAAATCTTTGCCTCTTATAAGCAATAGACCAGATTGAAATCATAAAAAAACCTGTCTACACTCCGGTCAAATAGTTAGTTGGCTTATTCTTTGAAATGTGCTTGGGGCACATGTGGAATTCCACAAATCACCTGGAAAGATGTTGATTGTATTGTTAGGGTGTCGCCTGGAACAGGCCACCTGGGGGGACTTTGCTTTAACAGACCCCCAAGTTAACAAGCTGGCAGAAAACTATTTTTAATCTTACTTCACGGTATTGTTCCATCTTCTATCCAAAACAAACAGGCATGTCTGGAGCATGTCAACTTTTATTGATGGAATTGCATTTCATCCCAATAACTAAGGAAGAGAACGGGCATCAACTAACGTAATCTGCAATCTTTGAGGGATGAAACTATCTGTGAATTTGATTTTTATAATTTAAAGTAATTTTAAACTGGCAACCATTTATTATAAGGAAAGATATAGAAACAGTTATCTGGGTTTTTTTTCCTTTTTTATTTTTTAAATGATGTGCATGACTTTTTCACCAGTATTAATAATAGCACAAATCGTGTTGAAGAAGAGCTAAAGTGTTGAAAAACTTAAATCAATATTCATGATAATTTCATCCATATTTGAAGCTAAGGGGTTAAATGACTGTGATCAGTGGTTTATGCCAATCTTTCCACTTACATATTACATATACACTGCCAATTCATTTACTTATGTAGAACTGGGAGGGGGGTTGGGGACTCTGGACTTGATTTCATATATCAACTTATGGTATAGGTAATCAAGGTCAGTGCCCCCCTCCTCTACCCCAATTTAAACCCAGGACCCCCTCACTTTCTTATTGTTACCGTGGTAACTGAGGTCTACCAAATCTCAGACCCTTTCTGCTTTCCTGTGGAGTAGGGGATAGAAAAGCTTCAAGAGTAGTAAAATATTGCAATGAATGGCTACATTTAATAAGTGCTTTAAAAACAGTGGTGAATGGCTACATTTAATAAGTGCTTTAAAAACAGTGGCCACTATTACGAAAGGGTCAACAATAAATATCATGAATTATAAATATGTTAAATGTGTAAGACACAATGCAAGTTTTCAATGGGGTTTTACCTATTTTCTAAAACACATTTATTTATATGATTTATATATCTGTAACTGATTGGCAAATCTTCGCCTCTGTATAAGCAAATAGACAAGATTGTAATCATAAAAAAACTGTCTACACTCCTGGACTTCACGGTATTGTTCATCTTCTAGAAAAACAAACAGGATGTCTGGAGCAGTGTCAACTTTTATGAAAAACAAACAGGATGTCTGGAGCAGTGTCAACTTTTATTGATTAGATAATTTGCCTATTAGCATCCCAATAACTAAAGAGAAGAGAAACTGCAGTCAACTAACTCTAATTGTAATCTAGGCAATCTAGCTGGCGTCGGCTCTTGGGTCTAAAAGCCAACGGTTTTAACTGTAATTCTGCAATCTTTTGAGGGATGAAACTATCTGTGATTTAGATTTTTATAATTTAAAGTACATTTAAACATGGCAACCATTTATGTATAAGGGAAAAGATAATAGAAACATTTATCTGGGGTTTTTTATTCCTTTTTTCCTATATTAACTTAAAGGTACACTTGAATCAGGACCATGTAACTTAAAGGTACACTTGAATCAGGACCATGAAAATAATTAGGTGACAGGAACAGCAATTCATTTTTTTAAGATAACTTTTGATAAATTGGTCAATTTTATTCGGTATAGTTTAAATGAAATGGTATATTTGTTTATAAATCCCACCCCTCATGAGCTTTATGTTTGGATTTTCCACACATTATGTATGTTTACTTTCTTTTCCTGTATGTTTACTTTCTTTTCCTTCTTTTAAAATCTGTATTTTTACTGGATCTTTCACCTGATCGCAGGCAATCTAGCTGGGTTTAGAAGTACTTGCATTGTGAACATTATCATTTTATGGGCTTTATTACTTACTTTATAGGTTTAATCCATATTACTTTATAGGTTTAATCCATATAGCATGGAGCTAGAAGCAGTATATGTGTTACATTAAATGGTTGGTTTGTCACTTGTCATGGCCAACGATTCTTAAATGGTTTGGATCAGTCGGCAAAATTAATGGGTATTGTGGCCCACTGCATGCAATCTGGAAAAAGAAAAGCGCATTTGGATGAGAAAATTGTAGAAAATTGTACGTATAGTTCAGATCCCTTACTTTCATTTTAATAGTGAGACAACCCTGTTGATGGCTTCATTCACAAGAGGTGTATTTCAAAGTGCAATATGGAATGGATATTTTGGATAACATTCATATTGGTTTATCAGTAGAAATAGTATCTGTAAGACGAAAAGCTATGTTTTCAATCCATTTAATGCAACCAAAAAATACATAAAAAAAAAAACCTTATACAATAAAACATAAAAATACATATATTTACTTGAAAAAAATCTATAGCCAGACCCATCATGTCTGCTTCAGAATAACGTGGGAGGAATCTCTTTGGGGTGCATCGGGACATGTCCAGATTCTGTGGTATAAAATACATACATCCTGATATGACGGGGCAGAAGTCTTGGCCTTCTCCTCCCTGCTCCCAACTCGGAGAAGGTAGTTGTCAACAGATCCACCTGCCTTATCTTTGTGGGTCTGAAAGGTTGTCCAGAAACTGTCTCCGCTCCCCATCGCCCGCTCCTCAGTCACATTTAAGGTCGTTAGTATGGTTTTGGTTATTCTAGGCAAAATTAATGGGTATTGTGGCCCACTGCATGCAATTGAAAAAAGAAAAAGCCATTGAGGCTGAAAAGCTTTGGATGAGAATGTACGTATGTAGATCCCTTACTTCTCTTAATAGTGTAGACAACCCCCTGTGACGTGGCTTCATTCACAAGGTCTTTTTTCAAAAGTGCAAATTATGGGAATGGTATTTTGGATACACATTCATATTGGTTTATCAGTAGACATCATTAGCTATCCTGTAAGATCTTTTAGGCAATTTTAATTCATTTTCCCATACAAATAAAAAACCTATGACTGGGACATGTAATGGGGTTAAACTAGACTCATTAATGTTTTTTTTTTAATTCACAATCTTAGCTGTAATTTGAGTGAATTGAAAAAAACAAGACAAGGAGTTGTATAAAAAGGACTGGTAAGGAAGGGAAATGCTACTAGGTGGTATACATTGGAATATAACCAGCCAAAATGACCATAACATTCAAACTTATTTGGAAATATACCAAAGCGTATCCAGGATTGTGAGGAACGGAAGCCAGAGTAAAACTCGTAATGAGTAGCCATAAGTGAATCTTTCATCTACCTGATCTCCATAGTAGTTCTGAAGAAGCTGCCACCCCACCATTTCCATGTAAAGTAAGATGCGATAGAGAGTAATTTTGTGAAGAAGACAAAAGATATTGTGGGCCTTCTTATATGGTAGATGAACACCCCCTCCCTCCTTTCTTTCACTGTCAAAATGCAGATTGGTGTAGCTCCTCCTTTGTTTTGTGAATACCAAAGGACATTGCTGATCTTGGTCTCATATGGTCCGACTATGTAGAATGGATAGTAGCATTTTTCGCTTGATTAACTTATGGTGTGAAGCAAACAGGTTTAAGAGTATCCAGTAGTTTCTTCACTAACACAAGTCTTTTCTAATTTTTTTTCAACTCTTCTGGCTACGGTTTTGTTTTTGTTTTTTATAATCAATATTTTGTCATCTGCCCTAGATTGTAGAAAATTGGAGTTTTGTAAAAACATACTTTAAATAACTTATCAAAGTGATTTCTGTCTAGAGTTGGTGCAACACTGTCATTGGAAACACATTTCGAGCCAACTTAGGAATGTTTACATATTTGAAAAATTGTACAGTGCTAGTAAGATTTTTTTTTCTCTGTGGAATAGATAGATGTAAAATAGGGAAGCAGCTTTTAAAAAGTGAGAGAGCAGCTGTGAAGTAACTCTTATGTCACAAGAAATTTGTAAAGCGAGCAATCACAACCCTATTTCTTTGAAGTTATCCCAGTAAATTACAAAAAGAATATTATATATTTTTTTAAAATGATGTGCATGGGACTTTTTCACCAGTATTAATAATAGCCACAAAATCGTGTTGAAGAAGAGCTAAAGTGTGAAAAACCTTAAATAATTTCCCTTTATGCTAATTATCCATATTTGAAAGCTAAGGGGTCCACAGGACTACTGATCAAGGGTGGTTTAGCCAATCTTTCAACCTTAAATATACTTATACCACCTGCCAATTCATTTAACTTATGTAGAAACTGGGAGGGGGGTTGGGGACTTGGACCTGGATTTATATATATCAACTTATGGTAAAGGTAATGTCAACGGTCAGTGCCCCTGCTCTACCCAATTTAAAACCCAGGAACCTTTCACTTCTTATGTTACCGTGAGTAACTGAGGTCTACCAAATCGTCAAGACCCTTTCTGATTTCTGTGTGGGATCAGGGATAGATAATATGTTCAAGGTGCTAAAAACTATGCAATGAAATGGCTAGATATTGATAAGTGCTTTAAAAACCAGTGGCCCACTATATCGTACATCAGGTGTCAAACAATAAAATATAAGAATGTATACTATCTGTTAATGTGTAATGGATTGTTACTGCGAAACAATGTGGCCAGTTGATTTAGGAGGACGTATATGACTATCTTTTGGGTCTTTACAAGAATTCCCCGTTCCCCCTATAAGACACAATGCTAACAAGTTTTCAATGGCGGTTTTACCTATATTTAAAATAACATTATTTATATGGAAATAAATGCCTGCTAGCAGACACCTGTAGTTCATCTCATCACCCAGAGGGACCCACTGTGAGCACCAATCTCCTACCATTGCAAAAGCCTCTGTATGAGCAATAATCAATTGCAAATCATGCAAAAACTTTATAAGGTCAATAGGACTATGGCTATCTTTGAAAGTCTTGTCAATTGGAATCACTTCAATCACTCTCGGTCAAAAGGAGTGATGGCTATTCTTATGAGGCTTGTAGGTCACATTGGCCTCCACTAACATCCCCGAAATATTTGTACTGTCATACCCTCCCTGAAAAAGGCCTCAACTGGTGGGAAACTTTTCTTACAGACCCCTAAGGTTAACATTGATCATGGCAGAGAAAACTATTTACATTGGACTTCACTCAGGTATTCGATCTTCTAGAGAAAAAAGTAACGGAGGTGTGTCCTGGCAGCAGGTCAACTTTTATTGAAGTTAATTTGCCTATTATAGTCCCAATACTATAAGAGAAGAGAAACTGCAGTCAACTATAACTGTAATTCTGGCAATCTTTTGGAGGGATGATTTGCAAACTATCTGTGATTTTCCTTTGATAATGTTAAATACGTAACAGTTTAAATGGGCAACCACTTTATGTATAAGGGTAAATGATAATGAACACAATTATTGGGTAGCTTTATGGTCCTTGCTTTTCCTAATTACCTAAAGGTACACTGAATCAGGACCCACATGAAAATAATTTAGGTGGACAGGAAACCAGCAATTCATTTTTTTAAGAATAATTTTGATAAAATTGGTCAATTTTATTCGAGATGTTAAATGTAAAATGGTAGTATTGTTTGTTATAAATCCACCCCTCATGAGCTTTATGTTTGATCTTTCCACACAAATATGTATTTTACTTTCTTTTCCTTCTTTTTAAAATCTCTATTTTTTAACTGGATACTTTCCACCTGACGGCAGGGCAATCTAGCTGGCGTGCGGGCTCTTGGTCTTAAAAGCCAACGGATTGTTAGTCCTAGAAGTAACTCGCATTGGAACATTATCATTTTATGGGCTTTTATTATACTTTATAGGTTAATCCAATAGAGCATGAGAGCTAGGAAGCAGTATATGTGTTACATTGTTAAAATGGTGTGGTTGTCACTGTCATGGCCAACGAGCTTGCCTGATTTGTTGGCCTCAATAAGCTTTCTTTTTATTGATACTAACTTGAAATTTTGTCTGAGAGTATCACCCAAACCAAGCACAAACAAGAGTACTTCCTCCACACCCTATACCTTCCTGCCCCCACTCTCTTAGCTAGAGGTGAGATCCTCCACAACTGTAATTATATTATGTTATGAATCTGTGGAATTAGAAGAGACTTTAAATATAACCTAAAAACCAGTAACACAAGAAAAAGCTAATGTTTTTCAATCCCATTTTAATGCAAAAAAAATACATAAACAAACTAACATATAACAATAAAATAACAAATCATACTACTTTATATTACATTGAAAAATCATAAGAGAAATCCATGTCTGCTTCAGCATGAACGGTCGGAGGGAATCTCTTTGTCGGGTGCATACCGCGCGAAATGTCCAGGGATCTTTGGTAAAATACATTACATACTGATATGAGGCTGGTCAGAAGTTTGGCCTTACTCCTCCTGACCTCCAACTCGACAGAAGGTCAGTGGTACAGATACCATCATTCGCCTTATCTTTGTGGCGGTCTGAAGGTTGTCCAGAACTTCTCCCGTATGCTCCCCTCAACGTTCCTGGGCATCCTCAGTCCCATACGGTCCGTTAAAATGGTTTGGGATCAGTCGGCAAAATAATGGGTATGTGGCCCACTGAGGCAATCTGGAAATACGAAAAGCTGCTACGGGATTGAGATGAGGAAAATTTGTCCTACGACGTATAGTTCAGATCCCTTACTTTCATTTTAATAGTTAGACAACCCTGTTGATGGCTTCATTCACAGGAGGTGTATTTCAAAGTGCAATATGGAATGGATATTTTGGATAACATTCATATTGGTTTATCAGTAGAAATAGTATCTGTAAGACCTTATTAGGCAATTTTAATTTATTCACAAATAAAAACCTATTACTGGACATGTAACTGGGGTTAAACTAGACTCATTCATTTTTTTTTTTATCACAATTTAGCTGTAATTTGAGGAATTGAAAAAAAACTCACTTAAGTTTAGTTTTTTTTATGATGCCATTTTAAATTGGTTAGCGATCACCCAACCAGCACCACAGCTCATCACTCCTCCCATAGCTAGATGACACACAACATATTATTATATGTGAGTATGCCATGGTGTTGGCAAGGTTAGGAAAGACTTTAAATTAACTGAAAACCAGTAACACAAGAAAAGATAGGTTTTACAATCCTTTTAATACAAAATATATAATAATAAACTATACAACACGTTAAATACATATATTTACATTTTAAAAAATACACAATAGTCTGCTTCAGGAAACCGGCGAAGGAATGCTTTTTGGGGTGCATTGGAATGTCCAGATCTTGTTATAAATAGGTACATATTGATATTAGGTGTAGAAGTCTTGGCTTCTCCTTCTGCTCCCATTCGAAGTAGGTCAGTTGTGGAGATCCACCGCCCTCTCTTTGGGGTCTGAAGGTTGCCTAGAACTTCTCTCCCTGTCAGCCACTCCTCAGTTGTTACGGTCGTTAAGTGGTTTGGATCAGTTGCAGAAATAATGGGTCCTGTGGCCCATGCATGCAATCTGGAAAAAGAAAAGAGGCATTTGGATGAGAAATTGTAAGTATAGTTCAGTCCTACTTAAATTGGAATAGCTAGACATTTTGGGGTGCATTGGAATGTCCAGATCTTCTGTTATAAATAGGTACATCTTGATATTAGGTGGTAGAAGTCTTGGCCTTCTCCTCCCTGCTCCCATTCGAAGAAGGTCAGTTGTGCAGATCCACCGCCCTTCTCTTTGTGGGTCTGAAGGTTGCCTAGAACTTCTCCTCTCCCCGTCAGCCACCTCCTCAGTCATGTTACGGTCCGTTAAGTGGTTTGGATCAGTTGGCAGAATTAATGGGTACTGTGGCCCATTGCATGCAATCTGGAAAAAGAAAAGAGCATTTGGATGAGAAAATTGTAAGTATAGTTCAGATCCCTTACTTAAATTGGAATAGCTAGACAACCCCCTTAATGGCTTCATTCACAAGAGGTGTATTTCAAAGTGTAATATGGAATGGATATTTTGTATAACATTCATGTTGGCTTATCAGTAGAAATACTATCTGTAAGACCTGATTAGGTGGTTTGGATCAGTTGGCAGAATTAATGGGTACTGTGGCCCATTGCATGCAATCTGGAAAAAGAAAAGAGCATTTGGATGAGAAAATTGTAAGTATAGTTCAGATCCCTTACTTAAATTGGAATAGCTAGACAACCCCCTTAATGGCTTCATTCACAAGAGGTGTATTTCAAAGTGCAATATGGAATGGATATTTTGTATAACATTCATGTTGGCTTATCAGTAGAAATACTATCTGTAAGACCTGATTAGGTCATTTTAATTTATTCACAAAAACATATTACCGGACATGTAACTGGGGAAAAACTAGACGTATTCATTTTTTAAAATCACAATTTAGCTGTAATTTGAAGAATTGAAAAAAAAAACAATACTAAGGAGTAAAAAAAAGGGACTGTAAGGAATGGAAATGGCTATAGTAGTATACATTAGAATACAACAGCTAAAATTAGTGCAAAACTTCAAACTATTTGAAATCCACCCAAATGTATCTAGGCTTGGGAGGAAAGAAGCAGAGTAAAACATGTAATGAGTAACAATAAAGTGAAGGTTTTCACTTACCTGATTATGATGGTTTGATAATAATACTAAGAATATGACTAGTTATGTTTGTAAGGATATGGAACGTTGGCCACTGAGTCAGAGGAACTTTGGACTTATTTTTGGGGCTACCAAGAATTCCCCCCCTATAAGAACACAATACAAGTTTCAGTGGGGTTTTAAACTTTCTTTTATGATTATTTATGTGAAATAGATGCCTCTAGCAGACAACTGAAGTTCATCCATCACCAGAGGAACCCATTGTAAGCACTAATCTGTGCCGATTTTCAAATCTTTGCTCTTATAAGCAAAGAGACATGATTTAATCATAGAAAACCGGTCTACATGACAATGGAATAGGTAGTTGTCTATTATTTGAAATTCACTACAAAGACCATGGAAAGATGGGGATTTATTGTTGAGGGTGTCGCCGGGAAAGGCCACTGGGGAGAAATTTTCTTTACAGACCCCAACTTTACCGTACTGGACAGGGGAACAAATTTTAATCTGGACTTCACTGTATTGTTCATCTTCTAGAAAAACAAACAGGATGTCGGAGTGGTCAACTTTTAGTGATAGTTTATCACTATTCAGCATCTCAATGACTAAGGAGAGAGAAAACTGCAGTCAACTAACTCTGACTCTGCAATCTTTTGAGGGATAAACTATCTGTATTTAGATTTTTATGATTTAAATAAATTTAAAAAATGACAGCCCTTTTTATTAAAGAAAGATAATAGAAACATTCACCTGGTATTTTTTGTTCTTTTTTCATCTATTAACCCTTCGTGTCTAGCCATTTTAGACCTTTAGGACCGGCCTGATTTTTAAAATTTGCCTGTGTCCTATAGGAGGTTATAACTTTTTGACACTATAACAATCCAGGGGATTTTAGATTGTTTTACGTCCAGCACATTGTACTTCAAAGTAATATTCAAATTTGATGATATCTTTTGTGTTAAGTTATGAAAAAAACTTAAATTGGCAAAAATTTTCTAAAAATTCTTCATTTTCATAGTTCAAAAATGTTCTGCTTTTCAGAGATAGTCATAGCACCCAAGTAACTTTATAACTAACATTTCCCGAATGTCTGCTTTATATCGGCATAGGGTTTTATGCATCCTTCTCTCTTTTCTAGGTTGTTAGGAGGTTCAGAATTTGGGAGCAATTTTTCTCATTTTTATGAAAAATTGCCAAACCCTTATTTAGAGCACCTGCCCAGTTTTAACTGACTCTGGAGGCCTAAACAGCAGTAAACCCCCATAAATCATGCCATTTTAGAAACTACACCCCTCAATGTGTAAAAATCAACTTAAGAAGTATGAACCTTTAGTGCTTCACAGTGATTAAAACAAAATGGAGGTCTAATTTACAAGCTGTTTTTTTTTAGACAAATATATTAATTTTGGCCAAAAATTAAACCGTCACAATGTATTAAATTACAAAAAACTCCACAAAGTTGAGACCAAACGTCTCCCGAGTCAGAGGATGCCCCATATGTGGTGGTGGACTGCTGTATGGGGCACGGCCGGACAAGAACGGAAGGAGGCCATTCCGAGCAGATCTGCAACGTCACATCTTACAGGCTATAAAATGGATTTTTGTAATGGGCATATGGGGGATTATTTTTTTGTGGATGAAGATCCACTTTTCAGGTACATTATTTACAGGGGGCTCAATAGCCAATAATCAGATTTATTAACTCTTCTGTGGTGATGGTTAAAAAATCATTATTCTTGTTTATGGTTTTAGCATTTTTTCGCCGGACGTTCACAATACCATAAAAATAAGTGTTATCTTTATTCTATGGGTCCTCACGATTACGGCGATACCCCATTACATGGCTTTTTTATGGTGAATTGTTTTGCAGAATAAGAAAACTATTGTGAGACATTTACTTGTTTTTGTATTGCCAGTAACAAGGGCAGAACATTTATATTTTTGTTTACAGCGCTGGTTTAGAGCTTATTTTTTGCGGGACAAGCTTGTACTTATTCTTGGTATCATGGTGGGGTACATTTACTTTGATCACTTTTATGCACTTTTATGCGGTCAGATGTGAAAATTTAATAATTTTTGGGTTTTTGTTTTGTGTTTTTTTTTACACGGCGTTCACCGTACGGGTTCAGTGACATTTATTTTATTGACGGTTGTTACGGACATTGTGTGATACCCAATATTGTGGTTTTTTTGGTGATTTTCACTTTTTTATGTTTTATATGATTACTGCATGGGATGGGACTAAGGGGACTTTATTCTTTTTAAAATAATTTTTTTTAGTGCACCCTTTTTTTAAACAATTTTTTACTGTTTTATTTTGTCCCAGGGTGGGACATGAACAAGTGATCATTTGATCACTTGTTCATTGTAAATGCTGCAATACTAAGTATTGCAGCAATGAATAGTCAGCCTATGCATTCTGCATAGGCTGACAGCGCACTGTTAGATCGTGCACAGTGCACGATCCTAGCAGGCAGCTGCCATAGGCAGCCCAGGGGACCTGATCGTGCCTCTAGGTTGCCATGGCAAACGATCGGCACCTCCGTGCTCTGCACGGGGGTTGCCGATGTCCGCCAATACACCATAGATGCCGCGGTCACTATGACCGTGGCGTCTATAGGGTTAAACAGTCTGGATCGCGTGAGTCGCGATCCCGGTTACTGCGGGATCCAGCTAACCGGTACCGCTGGATCCCGCGGCGATCGCAAGGGCTCAGCTCTGAGCTCGGGCGATTGCCATGTACGTGATTCTAAGTCAAGGTGCGGGAACTACCCGCATCCTATGAAGTAGAATCACGTCAGGGTGCGGGAAGGGGTTAACTAAAGGTACGCTTGATCAGGACCATGAAAATAATTAGGTGACAGGGACTGTAATTCATTTTTTTTAAGATAGCTTTTGATAAATTAGTCAATTTATTATATAATTTGATAAATGATATATTTGTTTATAAATCTACCCCTCGGGAGCTTTATGTTTGGATCTTGCACTGCTAATATAGCAGGCATTGCTCTTGGGTCTAAAAGCCAACTGTTAAAATACTTGAATGTGAACACTATCATTTATGGGCTTTATTACTTGAAATCTATGTAGCATGGAGCATGTGTTATATTAAATGGGTGGTTTGTCACGGCCAACGTTTCTCTGATTTGTGCTCACTTAAGCTTAGTTTTTTTATGATGCACTTTTAAATTTGCGTAGAGTATCACCCAAACAAGCACCACAGCTCATCACTCCTCCCTAGCTAGATGACACACACAATTATTATATTGATGTATGCAATGCTGTTGGCAAGGTTAGAAAGACTTTAAATTAACTGAAAACCAGTAACACAAGAAAGATAGGTTTCAATCCATTTTAATACAAAAATACCATATAACTTATACCAACACAAAATACAATATTTACATTTTAAAAAATACACAATTATGTTCGCTTCAGAAACGGCGAAGGAATTGCTTTTTGGGTGCATTGGAATGTCCAGATCTTTGTTATAAATAGTACATCTTGATATTAGGTGGTAGAAGTCTTGGCTTCTCCTTCCTGCTCCCATTCGAAGAAGGTCAGTTGTGCGATCCACCGCCTTCTTTGTGGGTCTGAAGGTTGCCTAGAAATCTCCTCTCCCTGTCAGCCACCTCCTCCGTCATGTTACGGTCCGTTAATGGTTTGGATCAGTTGGCAAATTAATGGGTACTGTGGCCATTGATGCAATCTGGAAAAGAAAAGAGCATTTGGATGAGAAAATTGTAGTTATGTTCAGATCCCTTACTTTCATTTTAATAGTTAGACAACCCTGTGATGGCTTCATTCACAAGATGTATTTCAAAGTGCAATATGGAATGGATATTTTGGTAACATTCATATGGTTTATCAGTAGAAATAGTATTCTGTAAGACCTTATTAGGCAATTTTAATTATTCACAAAAAAACCTATTACTGGACATGTAACTGGGGTTAAACTAGATCATCATTTTTTTTTTAATTACAATTTAGCTGTAATTTGAGGAATTGAAAAAAAAACAACTAAGGAGTGATAAAAGGACTGTAAGGAATGGAAATGGCTATAGTGGTATAACATTGGAATATACAGCCAAAATGCAAAACTTCAAACTATTTGAAATATCCCAAATGATCCAGGCTTGTGAGGAAAGAAGCAGAGTAAAACATGTAATGAGTAGCAATAAAGTGAATCTTTCACTTACCTGATCATAGTAGTTTCTGAAGAAGATGCCATCACCATTCCATGTAAGTGTAGATGTGAAGAGTAGTAAGAAGACAAAGATATTGTGGGCTCTTATATGGAGATGACACACCCTCCCTTTCTTTACTGGTCAAATGCAGATTGTGTGTAGCTCCTCCTTGTTTGGAACCAAAGACATTGCTTGATTGGTCTAATGGACATGTAGAATGATGTACTTTTTCTTGATTAAATATGGTGTGAAAGCAAAAGGTTTAGAGTATCCATTAGTTCTCATCTAACATTTTTAATTTTTTCTATCTTTGCTAAGTTTTGTTTTGTTTTTTAATAAAATATTTTGTGTTTTCTGCTAGATTGTAGAATTTGAGTTTTTTTGAACATACATTTTAAATAACATCAAAGTGATTTTGTCTAGATTGGTGCAAACTGTCTTGAAAACATTCTAGCAACTATTGAATGTTTTACATATTTGAAAATGTACAGTGCTTTAGATTTTTTTTTTTCGTGGAATAGTAGATGTAAAATAGAAAGCAGCTTTAAAAAGAGAGAGCTGTAAGTAATCTATATACAAGAAATTGTAAGGAGCAAACACAATATTTTTCTTCGAAGTTATCTCAGTCATTTACAAAAAGAATATTTATATTTTTTAATGATGTGCATGACTTTTTCACCATATAATAGCACAAATCGTGTTGAGAGAGCTAAGTGTTGAAAAACTAAACAATATTATGATAATTCATCCATATTGAAGTAAGGGGTTAAATGAATGTGATCGTGGTTTATGCCAATCTTTCCACTTACATATTAATATACACTGCCAATTCTTTACTTATGTAGAACGGGAGGGGGGTTGGGGACTCTGGACTTGATTTCATATATACTTATGGTATAGGTAATCAGGTCAGTGCCCCTCCTCTACCCAATTTAAAACCAGGACCCCCTCACTTCTTATTGTTACCGTGGTAACTGAGGTCTACCAAATCTCAGACCCTTTCTGCTTTCCTGTGGATAGGGGATAGAAAATCATCAAGAGTAGTAAAATATTGCAATGAATGAATAAATTTTATAGGTGTTGTAAAAACAGTGGCCACTTTTATGATAGGTTGATAATATAAATATGAATTATAATATGTTATGTTTGTAATGGATATGGAACTTGTTGCCACTTGATTAGAGGAACTTTGACTATTTTTTGGGGCTACCAAGAATCTCCCCCCCATAAGACACATACAAGTTTTCATGGGGTTTTAAACTTTCTTTTATGATATATTATGTGAAATAATGCCTCTAGCAGACAACATGAGTTTCATCCATCACCCAGAGGAACCCATTGTAGCACTAATCTGTGCTGATTTTCAAATCTTTGCCTCTTTATAAGCAAATAGACATGATTTTAATCATAAAAACGGTCTACTGACATGGAATAGGTAGTTGTCTTATTATTTGAAATTCACTACAAAACCACATGGAAAGATGTTGATTGTATTGTTGGGTGTCGCCTGGGAAAGGCCACCTGGGGAAAATTTCTTTACAGACCCCCAATTACTACTGACAGGGGACAAATTTTATCGGACTTCACTGTATTGTTCATTCTAGAAAAACAAACGGATGTCTGGAGTAGTGTCAACTTTTATGATCGTTAATTCCCTATTAGCATCAATGCTAAGGAGAGAGAAACTGCAGTCAACTAACTCGCTCTGCAATCTTTTGAGGGATGAAACTATCTGTATTTAGATTTTTATGATTTAAATAAATTTAAACATGCAGACCTTTTATATAAAGCAGAAGATAATAGAAACATTCACCTGGTATTTTTTCTTGTTTTTTTTTCATATATTAACTTAAAGGTACGCTTGAATCAGGACCATGAAAATAATTAGGTGACGGGACTGTAATTCATTTTTTTAAGCTTTTGATAATTAGTCAATATATTATATATATTGAAATAAAATGTATATTTGTTTATAAATCTACCCGTGAGCTTTATGTTTGATCTGCATGCTAAATAGCAGGCATGGCTCTTGGGTCTAAAAGCCACTGTTTAAAATACTTGAATTGTGAACCATCATTTTATGGGTTATTACTTGAAATCTATGTAGCATGGAGCATGTGTTATATAAATGGGTGGTTGTCACGGCCAACGTTTCTCTGATTTGTCGGCTCACTTAAGCTAGTTTTTTTTTATGATGCCATGAAATTTGCGTAGAGTATCACCCAAAAAAGCACCACAGCTCCACTCCTCCCTAGCTAGATGACACACACCATATTTTATATTGATGTATGCAATGCTGTTGGCAAGGTTAGAAAGACTTTAAATTAACTGAAAACCGTAACACAAGAAAAGATAGGTTTTCAATCCATTTTAATACAAAAATATAATAAAATTATACAACACGTTAAATACATATATTTACATTTTAAAAAATACAATATGTCTGCTTCAGGAAACGGCGAAGGAATTGCTTTTGGGGTGCATTGGAATGTCCAGATCTTCTGTTATAAATAGGTACATCTGATATTAGGTGGTAGAAGTTTGGCTTCTCCTTCCTGCTCCATGAAGAAGGTCAGTGTGCAGATCCACCGCCCTTCTCTTTGTGGGTCTGAAGGTTGCCTGAACTTCTCCTTCCTGTCAGCCATCCTCAGTCATGTTGGTCCGTTAAGTGGTTTGGATCAGTTGGCAAAAATGGGTATGTGGCCATGCATGCAATCTGGAAAAGAAAACGCATTTGGATGAGAAAATGTAAGTATAGTTCAGATCCCTTACTTATTGAATAGTAACAACCCCCTGATTGGCTTCATTCACAAGAGGGTTATTCAAAGTGCAATATGGAATGGATATTTTGGATAACATTCATATTGGTTTATCAGTAGAAATAGTATCTGTAAGACCTTATTAGGCATTTTAATTTATTCACAAATAAAACCTATTACTGGACAGTAACTGGGGTTAAACTAGACTCATTCATTTTTTTTTTTAATCACAATTAGCTGTAATTTGAGGAATTGAAAAAAAAACAATACTAAGGAGTGATAAAAGGACTGTAAGGAATGGAAATGGCTATAGTGGTATACATTGGAATATAACAGCCAAAATGCAAAACTTCAAACTATTTGAAATATACCCAAATGTATCCAGGCTTGTGAGGAAAGAAGCAGAGTAAAACATGTAATGAGTAGCAATAAAGTGAATCTTTTCACTTACCTGATCCATAGTAGTTTCTGAAGAAGATGCCATCACCATTTCCATGTAAGATGTAAGATGTGATAGAGTAGTAAGAAGACAAAGATTGTGGGCTCTTATATGGTAGATGACACCCCCCCCCTTTCTTTACTGGTCAAATGCAGATTGTGTGTAGCTCCTCCTTTGTTTGGAACCAAAGACATTGCTTGATTGGTCTATATGGACATGTAGAATGATAGTACTTTTTCTTGATTAAATTATGGTGTGAAAGCAAAAGGTTTAAGAGTATCCATTAGTTTTCATCTAACATTTTTAATTTTTTCTATCTTTCTGCTAAGTTTTGTTTTGTTTTTTTAATAAAATATTTTGTGTCTTCTGCTAGATTTGTAGAATTTGAGTTTTTTTGAACATACATTTTAATAAACTTACAAAGTGATTTGTCTAGATTGGTGCAAACTGTCTTGAAAACATTCTAGCAACTTTGAATGTTTACATATTTGAAAATGTACAGTGCTTTAGATTTTTTTTTTCCTGGGAATAGAGATGTAAATAGAAAGCAGCTTTTAAAAAAGAGGAGCTGAAGTAATCTTATACAAGAAATTGTAAGGAGCAAACACAATATTTTTCTTTGAAGTTATCTCAGTCATTACAAAAAGAAATATTTATATATTTTTTAAATGATGTGCATGACTTTTTCACCAGTATTAATAATAGCACAAATCGTGTTGAAGAAGAGCTAAAGTGTTGAAAAACTTAAATCAATATTCATGATAATTTCATCCATATTTGAAGCTAAGGGGTTAAATGACTGTGATAGTGGTTTAGCATTTTCCACTTACATATTACATATACACTGCCAATTCATTTACTTATTAGAACTGGAGGGGGGTTGGGGACTCTGGATTGATTTCATATATAACTTATGGTATAGGTATCAAGGTCAGTGCCCCTCCTCTACCCCATTTAAACCCAGGACCCCACTTTCTTATTGTTACCGTGGTAACTGAGGTCTACCAAATCTCAGACCCTTTTGCTTTCCTGTGGATAGGGGATAGAAAAGCTTCAAGAGTAGTAAAATATTGCAGAATGGCTACATTTAATAGTGCTTTAAAAACAGTGGCCACTTATGAAAGGGTCAACAATAAATAATGAATTATAAATATGTTAATGTGTAATGGATATGGAACATTGTTGCCAGTGATTTAGAGGAACTATATGACTATTTTTTGGGGCTACCAGAATTCCCCGTTCCCCATAAGACACAATGCAAGTTTTCAATGGGGTTTTACCTATTTTCTAAAAACATTTATTTATATGAATAAATGCCTCTAGCAGACACCCTGTAGTTTCATCCATCACCCAGAGGGACCCATTGTGAGCACCAATCTGTACCTGATTGGCAAATCTTTGCCTCTGTATAAGCAAATAGACAAGATTGTAATCATAAAAAAAACTGTCTACACTCGCGTCAAATAGGTAGTTGGCTTATTCTTTGAAATGTGCTTGGGTCACATTGGAATTCACTACAAATCACCGGGAAGATGTTGATTGTATTGTTTAGGGTGTCGCCTGGAAAAGGCCACCTGGTGGGAACTTTTCTTTACAGACCCCCAAGTTAACATACTGGCGAGAAACCTATTTTAATCTGGACTTCACGGTATTGTTCCTTCTAGAAAACCAAACAGGATGTCTGGAGCAGTGTCAACTTTTATTGATTAGTTAATTTGCCTATTAGCATCCCAATAACTAAAGAGAAGAGAAACTGCAGTCAACTAACTGTAATTCTGCAATCTTTTGAGGGATGAAACTATCTGTGATTTTGATTTTTATAATTTAAAGTAAATTTAAACATGGCAACCATTTATGTATAAGGGAAAAGATAATAGAAACATTTATCTGGGGTTTTTGTTTCCTTTTTCCAATTAACTTAAAGGTACACTTGAATCAGGACCATGAAAATAATTAGGTGACAGGAACAGCAATTCATTTTTTTAAGATAACTTTTGATAAATTGGTCAATTTTACGGTATAGTTTAAATGAAATGTATATTTGTTTATAATCCCACCCCTCATGAGCTTTATGTTTGCATTTTCCACACATTATGTATGTTTACTTTCTTTTCCTTCTTTTAAAATCTCTATTTTACTGGATCTTTCACCTGATCGCAGGCAATCTAGTGGCGTCGGCTCTTGGGTCTAAAAGCCAACGGTTTAGAAGTAATTGCATTGTGAACATTATCATTTTATGGGCTTTATTACTTACTTTATAGGTTTAATCCATATAGCATGGAGGGAGAAGCAGTATATGTGTTACATTAAATGGTTGGTTTGTCACTTGTCATGGCCAACGATTCCTTGATTTGTTGGCTCACTTAAGCTTCCTTTTTAGATACTCTTTGAAATTTGTCTAGAGTATCACCAAACCAGCAACCACAGCTCATGACTCCTCCCTTAGTAGATGACACAAACTGTATTATATTGATGTATGCAATGCTGTTGGCAGGTGAAAGACTTTAAATTAACTTAAAACCAGTAACACAGAAAAAGCTATGTTTTTCAATCCATTTTAATGCAAAAAAATACCATAAAAAAACTATACAATAATACATAAAAATACTATTTTACATTGAAAAATCTATAGAGAATCATGTCTGCTTCAGATAACGGTGGAGGAAACTCTTTTTTGGGTGCATCGGAATGCCAGATCTTTGGTAATAAATACGTACATCCTGATATGAGGTGGCAGAAGTCTTGGCCTTCTCCTCCCTGCTCCCACTCGAAGAAGGTCAGTTGTACAGATCCACCTGCCTTCTCTTTGTGGGTCTGAAGGTTGTCAGAACTTCTCCGTCCCATCAGCCGCCTCCTCAGTCACATTACGGTCCGTTAAATGGTTGGATCAGTCGGCAAAATTAATGGGTATTGTGGCCCACTGCATGCAATCTGGAAAGAAAAGCGATTGGATGGAAAAATTGTACGTATGTTCAGATCCCTTATTTCATTTAATAGTTAGACAACCCTGTTGATGGCTTCATTCACAAGAGTGTATTTCAAAGTGCAATATGGAATGGATTGGTAACATTCATATTGGTTTATCAGTAGAAATAGTATCTGTAAGACCTTATTAGGCAATTTTAATTATTCACAAATAAAACCTATTACTGGACATGTAATGGGGTTAAACTAGACTCATTCATTTTTTTTTTAATTACAATTTAGCTGTAATTGAGGAATTGAAAAAAAAACAATACTAAGGAGTGTAAAAAGGACTGTAAGGAATGGAATGGCTATAGTGGTATACATTGGAATAAACAGCCAAAATGCAAAACTTCAAACTTTGAAATATACCCAAATGTATCCAGGCTTGTGAGGAAAGAAGCAGAGTAAAAACATGTAATGAGTAGCAATAAAGTGAATCTTTCACTTACCTGATCATGTAGTCGAAGAAGATGCCAACCATTTCCATGTAAGTGTAAGATGTGATAGAGTAGTAAGAAGACAAAGATATTGTGGGCTCTTATATGGTGATGACACACCCCCTCCCTTCTTTACTGGTCAAATGCAGATTGTGTGTAGCTTCCTCCTTTGTTTGGAACCAAAGACATTGCTTGATTGGTCTATATGGACATGTAGAATGATAGTACTTTTTCTTGATTAAATTATGGTGTGAAAGCAAAAGGTTTAAGAGTATCCATTAGTTTCTCATCTAACATTTTTAATTTTTTCTATCTTTCTGCTAAGTTTTGTTTGTTTTTTTAATAAAATATTTGTGTCTTCTGCTAGATTTGTAGAATTTGAGTTTTTTTGAACATACATTTTAAATAACTTATCAAAGTGATTTCTGTCTAGATTGGTGCAAACTGTCTTGAAAACATTCTAGCCACTTATTGAATGTTTTACATATTTGAAAATGTACAGTGCTTTAGATTTTTTTTTTCCTGTGGAATAGATAGATGTAAAATAGAAAGCAGCTTTTAAAAAGAGAGAGCTGTAAGTAATCTATATACAAGAAATTGTAAGGAGCAAACACAATATTTTCTTGAAGTTACTCAGTCATACAAAAAGAAATATTATATATTTTTTAAAGATGTGCATGACTTTTACCAGTATAATAGCACAAATGTGTTGAAGAAGAGCTAAAGTGTTGAAAAACTTAAATCATATTCATGATAATTTCATCCATATTTGAAGCTAAGGGGTTAAATGACTGTGATCAGTGGGTTTATTCCATATTTCCACTTACATATTACATATACACTGCCAATTCATTTACTTATGTAGAAATGGGAGGGGGGTTGGGACTCTGGACTGATTTCATATATCAACTTATGGTATAGGTAATCAAGGTCAGTGCCCCCCTCCTCTACCCCAATTTAAACCCAGGACCCCCTCCCTTTTTATTGTTACGTGGTAACTGAGGTCTACCAAATCTCAGACCTTGCTGTTTGTGGATAGGGGATAGAAAAGCTTCAAGAGTAGTAAAATATTGCAATGAATGGCTACATTTAATAAGTGCTTTAAAAACAGTGGCCACTATATGAAAGGGTAACAATAAATATAATGAATTAAATAGTTAAATGTGTAATGGATATGGAACATTGTTGCCAGTTGATTTAGAGGAACTATATGACTATCTTTTGGGGCTACCAAGAATTCCGTTTCCCCTATAAGACACAATGCAAGTTTTCATGGGGTTTTACCTATTTTCTAAAATAAATTTATTTATATGAAATAAATGCCTCTAGCAGACACCATGTAGTTTCATCCATCACCCAGAGGGACCCATGTGAGCACCAATCTGTACCTGATTGGCAAATCTTTGCCTCTGTATAAGCAAATAGACAAGATTGTAATCATAAAAAAACTGTCTACACTCCGGTCAAATAGGTAGTTGGCTTATTCTTTGAAATGTGCTTGGGTCACATTTGGAATTCACTACAAATCACCTGGGGAAAGATGTTGATTGTATTGTTTAGGGTGTCGCCTGGAAAAGGCCACCTGGTGGGAACTTTTCTTTACAGATTAATAATAGCTAAAATCATGTTGAAGGGGCGCTGAAGTGTTGAAAAACAAAATTTCAAATATTGTTGAGACTATGGTGGTTAGTGATTTAATGGATTAAATAAATGTGATTGCTGGCTTATGCCTTTCTTTCCATTTAGATCATAACACACACTGCCAATTCATTTACTTATGTAGAACTTGGAGGGGGGGTAGGGGACACTGGCCATGATTTCATATATGAATTTATGGTATAGGTAATCTAGGTCAGTGCCCCCCCTCCCCTACACCAATCTAAACCCAGGACCCCCACCCTTTCTTGATATTACTGTGGTACCAGAGGTCTGCCAAATCTCATACCCTTTCTGCAATTCTGTGGATAGGGGATAGAAAATCATCAAGAGTAGTAAAATATTGCAATGAATGAATAAATTTTATAGGTGTTGTAAAAACAGTGGCCACTTTTATGAGAGGTTTGATAATAAATATAATGAATTATGAATATGTTATGTTTGTAATGGATATGGAACGTTGTTGCCACTTGATTCAGAGGAACTTTATGACTATATTTTTGGGGCTACCAAGAATTTTCCCCCCTATAAGACACAATACAAGTTTTCAGTGGGGTTTTAAACTATCTTTTATGATATATTTATGTGAAATAGATGCCTCTAGCAGACAACATGAAGTTTCATCCATCACCCAGAGGGACCCATTGTAAGCACTAATCTGTGCCTGATTTTCAAATCTTTGCCTCTTTATAAGCAAATAGACAAGATTGTAATCATAAAAAACGGTCTACATGACAATGGAATAGGTAGTTGTCTTATTATTTGAAATTCACTACAAAGCACCATGGAAAGATGTTGATTGTATTGTTTAGGGTGTCGCCTGGGAAAGGCCACCTGGGGAGAAATTTTCTTTACAGACCCCCAACTTTACGTACTGACAGGGGAACAAATTTTAATCTGGACTTCACTGTATTGTTCATCTTCTAGAAAAACAAACAGGATGTCTGGAGTAGTGTCAACTTTTATTGATACGTTAATTCACCTATTAGCATCTCAATAACTAAGGAGAAGAGAAACTGCAGTCAACTAATTCTGACTCTGCAATCTTTTGAGGGATGAAACTATCTGTATTTAGATTTTTATGATTTAAATAAATTTAAACATGACAGCCCTTTTTATATAAAGCAGAAGATAATAGAAACATTCACCTGGTATTTTTTCTTGTTCTTTTTTTCATATATTAACTTAAAGGTACGCTTGAATCAGGACCATGAAAATAATTAGGTGACAGGGACTGTAATTCATTTTTTTTAAGATAGCTTTTGATAAATTAGTCAATTTTATTATATATATTTTAAATAAAATGATATATTTGTTATACATCATACCCCTCGTGAGCTTTATGTTTGGATCTTGCACTGCTAATATAGCAGGCATTGGCTCTTGGGTCTAAAAGCCAACTGTTTAAAAATACTTGAATTGTGAACACTATCATTTTATGGGCTTTATTACTTGAAATCTATGTAGCATGGAGCATGTGTTATATTAAATGGGTGGTTTGTCACGGCCAACATTTCTCTGATTTGTCGGCTCACTTAAGCTTAGTTTTTTTTTTATGATGCCATTTTAAATTTGCGTAGAGTATCACCCAAACAAAGCACCACAGCTCATCACTCCTCCCATAGCTAGATGACACACACCATATTATTATATTGATGTATGCAATGCTGTTGGCAAGGTTAGAAAGACTTTAAATTAACTGAAAACCAGTAACACAAGAAAAGATAGGTTTTACAATCCATTTTAATACAAAAATATATCATAATAAACTTTATACCAACACATTAAAATACATATATTTACATTTTAAAAAATACACAATTATGTCTGCTTCAGGAAACGGCGAAGGAATTGCTTTTTGGGGTGCATTGGAATGTCCAGATCTTCTGTTATAAATAGGTACATCTATGATATTAGGTGGTAGAATGTCTGGCCTTCTCCTTCCTGCTCCCATTCGAAGAAGGTCAGTTGTGCAGATCCACCGCCCTTCTCTTTGTGGGTCTGAAGGTTGCCTAACTTCTCCTCTCCCTGTCAGCCACCTCCTCAGTCATGTTACGGTCCGTTAAGTGGTTTGGATCAGTTGGCAGAATTAATGGGTACTGTGGCCCATTGCATGCAATCTGGAAAAAGAAAACAGCATTTGGATGAGAAAATTGTAAGTATAGTTCAGATCCCTTACTTAAATTGGAATACTGACAACCCCCTTAATGGCTTCATTCACAAGAGTGTATTTCAAAGTGCAATAGGAATGATATTTTGTATAACATTCATGTTGGCTTATCAGTAGAAATACTATCTATAAGACCTGATTAGGTCATTTTAATTTATTCACAAAAACATATTACCGGACATGTAACTGGGGAAAAACTAGACGTATTCATTTTTTAAAATCACAATTTAGCTGTAATTTGAAGATTTGAAAAAAAAAAACAATACTAAGGAGTAAAAAAAAGGGACTGTAAGGAATGGAAATGGCTATAGTAGTATACATTAGAATACCACGGCTAAAATTAGTGCAAAACTGCAAACTATTTGAAATCCACCCAAATGTATCTAGGCTTGGGAGGAAAGAAGCAGAGTAAAACATGTAATGAGTAACAATAAAGTGAAGGTTTTCACTTACCTGATCCATGGTTGTTTGTGAAGTAGATGCCATCACCATTGCCATGTAAGAACAAAATGTGACAGAGTAGTAAGAAGACAAGTGTATGGTGGGCTCTTATATTGCAGATGGCACAACCCCTCCCTTTCTTTACCAGTCAAATGCAGATTGTGTGTAGCTCCTCCTTTGTTTAGAACCAAAGACATTGCTTGATTGGTCTGAATAGACATGTAGAGTGATTGTACTTTATTCTTGATTAAATTATGGTGTGAAAGCAAAAAGTTTAACAATATCCATTAGTTTCTCATCTAACATTTTAATTTTTTCTATCTTTCTGCTAGGTTTTGTTTTTACAAAATTTAAAGTTTATCATGCTAGATTTGTAGAATTTGAGGTTTTTTTTAAACATCAGATTTTTAAATAACTTATCACAGTGATTTTTGTCTAGATTGGTGCAAACTGTCTTGAAAATATTCTATTAACTCATTGAATGTTTTACATATTTGAAAATTTACAGTGCTTAGATTTTTTCCACGTGGAATTGATAAATGTAAAATAGGAAGCAGGTTTTAAAATGAGAAAACTGTTAGTAGTCTATGTAGAAAAAATTGTGAGGAGCAAACACAATATTTTTTCTTTCTAGTTATCCCAGTCATTTACAAAAAGACATTTTTTACATTTTTTTTTACATGCATGACTTTTCACCAGCATTAATAATAGCTAAAATCATGTTGAAGGGGCGCTGAAGTGTTGAAAAACAAAATTTCAAATATTGTTGAGACTATGGTGGTTAGTGATTTAATGGATTAAATAAATGTGATTGCTGGCTTATGCCTTTCTTTCCATTTAGATCATATAGGTCATGCCCCCCTCCCCTACACCAATTTAAACCCAGGACCCCACCCTTTCTTGATATTACTGTGGTACCAGAGGTCTGCCAAATCTCATACCCTTTCTGCAATTCTGTGATAGGGGATAGAAAATCATCAAGAGTAGTAAAATATTGCAATGAATGAATAAATTTTATAGGTGTTGTAAAAACAGTGGCCACTTTTATGATAGGTTTGATAATAAATATAATGAATTATGAATATGTTATGTTTGTAATGGATATGGAACGTTGTTGCCACTTGATTCAGAGGAACTTTGACTATATTTTTGGGGCTACCAAGAATTTCCCCCCCCTATAAGACACAATACAAGTTTTCAGTGGGGTTTTAAACTTTCTTTTATGATATATTTATGTGAAATAGATGCCTCTAGCGACAACATGAAGTTTCATCCATCACCCAGAGGAACCCATTGTAAGCACTAATCTGTGCCTGATTTTCAAATCTTTGCCTCTTTATAAGCAAATAGACATGATTTTAATCATAGAAACCGGTCTACATGACAATGGAATAGGTAGTTGTCTTATTATTTGAAATTCACTACAAGCACCATGGAAAGATGTTGATTGTATTGTTTAGGGTTCGCCTGGAAAGGCCACCTGGGAGAAATTTTCTTTACAGACCCCCAACTTTCGTACTGACAGGGGAACAAATTTTAATCTGGACTTCACTGTATTGTTCATCTTCTAGAAAAACAAACAGAATGTCTGGAGTAGTGTCACCTTTTATTGATACTTTTAATTCACCTATTAGCATCTCAATGACTAAGAGAAGAGAAACTGCAGTCAACTAACTCTGACTCTGCAATCTTTTGAGGGATGAAACTATCTGTATTTAGATTTTTTAATAGCTAAAATCATGTTGAAGGGGCGCTGAAGTGTTGAAAAACAAAATTTCAAATATTGTTGCGACTATGATGGTTAGTGATTTAATGGATTAAATAAATGTGATTGCTGGCTTATGCCTTTCTTTCCATTTAGATCATACATACACACTGCCAATTCATTTACTTATGCAGAACTTGGAGGGGGTTGGGGGTAGGGGACACTGGCCATGATTTCATATATGAATTTATAGTATAGGTAAAATTATGGTGTGAAAGCAAAAGGTTTAAGAGTATCCATTAGTTTCTCATCTAACATTTTTAATTTTTTCTATCTTTCTGCTAAGTTTTGTTTTGTTTTTTTAATAAAATATTTTGTGTCTTCTGCTAGATTTGTAGAATTTGAGTTTTTTTGAACATACATTTTAAATAACTTATCAAAGTGATTTCTGTCTAGATTGGTGCAAACTGTCTTGAAAACATTCTAGCAACTTATTGAATGTTTTACATATTTGAAAATGTACAGTGCTTTAGATTTTTTTTTTTCCTGTGGAATAGATAGATGTAAAATAATTTAGCTGTAATTTGAGGAATTGAAAAAAAAACAATACTAAGGAGTGATAAAAGGACTGTAAGGAATGGAATTCATTTTAATAGTTAGACAACCCCCTTAATGGCTTCATTCACAAGAAGTGTAATTCAAAGTGCAATATGGAATGGATATTTTGGATAACATTCATATTGGTTTATCAGTAGAAATAGTATCTGTAAGACCTTATTAGGCAATTTTAATTTGTTCACAAATAAAAACCTATTACTGGACATGTAACTGGGGTTAAACTAGACTTATTTTTTTTTTTTGTAAATCACAATTTAGCTTTAATTTGAGGAATTGAAAAAAAACAATACTAAGGAGTGATAAAAGGACTGTAAGGAATGGAAATGGCTATAGTGGTATACATTGGAATATAACAGCCAAAATGCAAAACTTCAAACTATTTGAAATATACCCAAATGTATCTAGGCTTGAGAGGAAAGAAGCAGAGTAAAACATGTAATGAGTAACAATAAAGTGAATCTTTTCACTTACCTGATCCATAGTAGTTTCTGAAGAAGATGCCATATAATTTAAAGTAAATTTAAACATGGCAACCATTTATGTATAAGGGAAAAGATAATAGAAACATTTATCTGGGAATTCATTTTTTTAAGATAACTTTTGATAAATTGGTCAATTTTATTCAGTATAGTTTAAATGAAATGGTATATTTGTTTATAAATCCCACCCCTCCTTTTGATAAATTGGTCAATTTTATTCGGTATAGTTTAAATGAAATGGTATATTTGTTTATAAATCCCACCCCTCATGAGCTTTATGTTTGCAAGCAGTATATGTGTTACATTAAATGGTTGGTTTGTCACTTGTCATGGCCGACGATTCCTTGATTTGTTGGCTCACTTAAGCTTCCTTTTTTATGAAACCCTTTGAAATTTGTCTAGAGTATCACCCAAACCAAGCACCACAGCTCATGACACTATCGTGTGATTTGATTTTTATAATGTAAAGTAAATTAAACATGGCAACCATTTATGTATAAGGGGAAAAGATAATAGCAAACATTTTATCTGGGGGTTGTTTTTGTTGCTTTTTCCTTATTACTTAAAGGTACACTTGAATCAGGACCATGAAAATAATTAGGTGACAGGAACAGCCATTCATTTTTTAAGATAACTTTTGATAAATTGGTCAATTTATTGGTATAGTTTAAATGAATGAATGGTATATTTGTTATAAATCCCACCCCTCATGAGCTTTATGTTTGGATTTTCCACACATATGTATGTTTACTTTCTTTCTTCTTTTAAAATCTTTCTATTTACTGGATCTTTCACTGATCGAGGCAATCTACTGGCGTCGGCTCTTGGGTCGTAAAAGCCAACGGTTTAGAAGTACTGCATTGTGAACATTATCATTGTAGGGCTTTATTACTTACTTTATAGGTTAATCCATATAGCATGGAGCTAGAAGCAGTATTGTGTACATTAAATGGTTGGTTGTCATCTGTTCATGGCCAACGATTCCTTGATTTGTTGGCTCACTTAAGCTTCCTTTTTTATGATATCCTTTGAGATTTGTCTGGAGTATCACCCAAACCAAGCACCACAGCTCATGACTCCTCCCTTAGCTAGATGACACACACTGTATTATATTGATGTATGCAATGCTGTTGGCAAGGTTAGAAAGTCTTTAAATTAACTTAAAACCAGTAACACAAGAAAAGCTATGTTTTTCAATCCATTTTAATGCAAAAAATACCATAAAAATACTATACAATAATACAGAAAAATACATATATTTACATTGAAAAATCTATAGAGAATCATGTCTGCTTCAGATAACAGTGGAGGAATCTCTTTTTGGGGTGCATTGGAATGTCCAGATCTTTGGTAATAAATACGTACATCCTGATATGAGGTGGTAGAAGTCTTGGCCTTCTCCTCCCTGCTCCCACTAGAAGAAGGTCAGTTGTACAGATCCACTTGCCTTCTCTTTGTGGGTCTGAAGGTTGCCTAGAACTTCTCCTCTCCCTGTCAGCCACCTCCTCAGTCATGTTACGGTCCGTTAAGTGGTTTGGATCAGTTGGCAGAATTAATGGGTACTGTGGCCCATTGCATGCACTGCAGCAAATTGGGAAAAAGAAAGCGCATTTGGATGAGAAGAAAAATGGACGTTAGTCAGATCCCTTACTTCATTTAATAGTAGACAACCTGTTGATGGCTTCTTCACAAGAGGCGTATTTCAAGGCCTATGGAATGGAATTGGATAAACATCATATTGGATTTATCAGTAGGAAAATAGTATCTGTAAGACTTATAGGCCAATTTTAATTTATTCACCAATAAAAACCTTATACTGGACATGTAATTGGGTTAAACTAGACTCATCATTGTTTTTTTTAATACAATTTTAGCTGTATTTGGCGGACTTGAAAAAACAAAAAACATTCTTAAGGAGGTGATAATAAGGAGTAAGGAATGGAAAGGCTATAGTGGTATCATTGGAAATAACAGCCAAAATGCAACACTTCAAATTATTTGAAATATAGCAAATTGTATCCAGTTGTGAGGAGGAAAGAAGAGCGAGTAATAAAAACATGTAACGAGTAGCAATAAAGGATCTTTCACTACTGATCCAGAAAGTAGGATTTTTGAAGAAGATGCCATCACATTCCATGTGTAAGATTGTAAGATGCGATAGAAGTAGTAAGGACAAAATTATGTGGGGGCTATTATATGGTAGATGACCACACCCTCCCTTTCTTTACTGGTCAAATGCAGATTGTGTGTAGCTCCTCTTGTTGGAACCAACGACATGGCTTGATTGGTCTATAGGAACATTGTAGAAATGATAGTACTTTCTTGATTAATTATTGGTGTGGAAAGCAAAGGTTTACGAGTATCCATTAGTTTTCTCATCTAACATTTTTAATTTTTTTCCCCCCTATCTTCTGCAAGTTTTGTTTGTTTTTTAATTAAATATTTTTGTGTCTTCCTGCTAGATTGTAGCATTTGAGTTTTTTGACATACATTTTAATAACTTATCAATTGATTTTCTTCTAGATTGGTGCTAAACTGTCTTGAAACATTTTAGCAACTTATGAATGTGTTTTACATATTTGAAAATTGTACAGTTGCTTTCAATTTTTTTTTTCCCTGTGGAATAGATAGAGTAAAATAGAAGACAGCTTTGAAAAAGAGGAGTCTGTAGTAATCTATCTACAAGAAATTAAGAGCAAACAATATTTTTCTTTTGAAGTTATCTCAGTCAGTACAAAAGAATATTTATATATTTTTTAAATGATGGCATGACTTTTCACCAGTATTAATTAATAGCACAAATCGTTGAAGATAAGCTAAAGTGTTTTGAAAAATCTAAATCATATTCATGTAAGTTCACCCCTATTTGAAGCTAAGGGGTTAAATGACGTGATCATGGTTTAGCCAATCTTTCCATTTACATATTACATATACAACTGGCCAATCATTTACTTATGTAGAACTGGGATGGGGGTTGGGACTCGGGGACTTGATTTCATATATCAACTTATGGCTATAGGATTCAAGGTCAGTGCCCCCCCTCTCTACCCCCCAGTTAAACCCAGGACCCCTCACTCTTATTTACTACGTTGTAACTGAGTGTCTCCAAATCCAGAACCCTTTCCTGCTTTTCTGTGGATAGGGGATAGAAAAGCTCAGATCTCTTCATGAGAGGTATGTAAATGTTTCGCAAGTGGCCTTGAGGCCAACATGATCAATTAAGTGCTTAAATGCCCTATAGGCCCAAATAATGATTTAATAGTAAGGTCAATGGATATGAAATTGGCCCAGTGATTTGCAGCACTATATGACTATCTTTTTGGGGCTCACACAGTTCCCCGTTCCCCTATACGGACACCCATGCAACGTTGTCAATGGGGTTCTACCTCTTTTCTAAAATACATTATTTCTCATGCAAATAGATGCCTGTAGCAGCACCCCTGTAGTTTACATCCATATCCATCATCAGCCAGGGACCCATGTGAGCCCATCTGTACCTGATGGCATCTTGCCTCTGTTAACACTAGGCAGATTGAAATCATAACCAAACTGGCACTCCGGTTACTAGGTAGTTGGCTTATTCTTTGACATTGCGTGGGTCACATTTGGAATTCACTACAAATCACCTGGGAAAGATGTTGATTGTATGGTTTAGGGTGTCGCCTGGAAAAGGCCCCCTGGTGGGACTTTTCTTATAGACCCCCCAAGTTAACATCTGGCAGAGAAACCTCTTTTATCTGGACTTCACGGCGTATTGTCATCTCTTCTAGAAAACAACAAACAGGAGTCTGGAGCAGTGTCACACTTTTATTGATTAGTTAATTTGCCTATTAGCATCCCATAACTAAAGAGAAGCAGAACTGCAGTAACAACTGTAATTCTGCACTCTTTCGAGGATGAACACTTCGTGATTTTTGCTTTTTATAATTAAAGTCATTTAAACATGGCAACCATTTATGTATAAGGAAAAGATAATAGAAACATTTATCTGGGGTTTTTTTGTTCCTTTTCCTATTTATCTAAAGGATACACTGAATCAGGCCATGAAAATAATTAGGTGAAGGACAGCATTCATTTTTTTAAGATAACTTTTTATAATGGTCAATTTATTCGGTATAGTTAAAGTGAAGGTATATTGTTATAAATCCCACCCTCAGAGCTTTATGTTTGCATTTTCCAACATGTTGATGTTTACTTCTTCTTCTTTTAAAATCTCTATTTTACTGGATCTTTCACCTGATCGCAGGCAATTAGCTGGCGTCGGCCTTGGGTCTAAAAGCCACGGTTTTTAGAGTACTGCATTGTGAACATTATCATTTAGGGCTTTATTCCTACTTTATGGTTTCATCATATGCCGGAGCGAGAGCAGTATATGTGTTACATTAAATGGTTGGTTTGTCACTTGTATGGCCAAGCTTCCTTGATTTGTTGGTCACTTTAGCTTCCTTTTTATGATACTCTTTGAAATTGTCTAGAGTATCACCCAACCAAGCACCACAGATCCTGACCTCCAGAGTTAGGTGACAACATGTATCAATTGATTATGCCATGCTGTTGGCAAGGTTAGAAGACTTTAAATTAACTTAAAACC
>CM033648.1:71264074-71415498 GCA_019512145.1 Engystomops pustulosus | reverse complement strand
ATGAAACTATACTGTGATTTGATTTTTATAATGTAAAGTAAATTAAACATGGCAACCATTTATGTAAAGGGGAAAAGATCATAGAAACATTTTATCTGGGGGTTGTTTTTGTTGCTTTTTTCCTTATTACTTAAAGGTACATTGAATCAGGACCATGAAAAATAATTAGGTGACAGGCAAGGAACAGCCATCATTTTTTCAGAGAACTTTTGATTAAATTGGTCAATTTATTGGTATAGTTTAAATGTGAATGGTATATTTGTTATAACATCCAACCCCTCATGAGCTTTATGTTTGGATTGTTCCACACATTATGCATGTTTTTACTTTCTTTCCTTCTTTTAAATCTGTTCTATTTACTGGATCTTTCACTGATCGGGGAAGGGCAATCTAGCTGGCGTCGGATCTTGGGTCGTATAAAAGCAACGGTTTTTTAGAGTACTGCATTGTTGAACATTATCATTTAGGGGCTTTATTACCTACTTTATAGGTTAATCCACTATAGCATGGAGCTTAGAAGCAGTATCTGTGATACATTAAATGGTTGGTTGTCATCTGTTCATGGCCCCAAGGATTCCTTGATTTGTGGCTCTCAACTTAAGCTTCCTTTTTATGATTACTCTTTGAAATTTGTCTAGAGTATCACCCAACCAAGCACCACAGATCATGATCCTCCTTAGCTAGATGCCACACATGTATTTCTTGAGGTATGCACTGCTGTTGGCAACAAGGTTAGAAAAGGTCTAAATTAACTTAAAACCAGTAACCAAAGAAAGCTTGTTTTTGCAATCCCTGTTAATGCAAAAAAAACCATAAAAAAAATATACAAGACGACATAAAAGACAGATTGACATTGGAAAAAAAGCTATAGAGAATCAGTCTGCGTCAGAGATGGGATAACGGTGGAGGAATCTCTTTTTGGGGGTGAATCGGGAATTGTCCAGAACCTTTGGTATTAATACGTAAATCCGGATATGACGGGTGGGGGGCAGAAGTATTGGCCTTCTCCTCCGCTCCCAGCTCGAAGCCGGTCAGGTGTACCGATCCACCTGCCTTCTCTTTGTGGGTCTGAAGGTGTCCGATTCTCCGATCCCCATCAGCGCCTCCTCAGTCACATTACGGCCTTAAATGGTTTGGATCAGTCGGCAAAATTAATGGGTATGTGCCCACTGCATGCATCTGAAAAAAGAAAAAAGAGCATTGATGAGGAAAATTTAAGTATAGTTCAGATCCCTTACTTAAATTGGAATAGCTAGACAACCCCTTAATGGCTCATTTCACAAGAGTGTATTCAAAGTGCAATAGGGGAAGGATATTTTTATAAAAATTCAGGTTGGCTATCAGTAGGAAATACTATCTGTAAGACCTGCAATTTATATTCACAAAAACATATTTACCGGACATGTAACTGGGGATAAACAGGTGGTTGTGAGAATGAGTTGTTTACATCATGCTCAAACCAATATAAAAGGTTTTATACAGAATCAATGTGCACTAGTATACATCATTGATCATAACACGTGTCAAAAGTGTACAAAAACAGTGTAGCCAATCGATTCTAGTCCCCAGCACGCCGTTAGCACAGTGATGTAAAACACATGTTAAAAGCCGGTCCTGAAAACCCGTTACGAAGCAACATGACATGAACACCGGGACGAATACAATTTAAAAAAGTAAATAAAGAGTAGAGAAAGCGTGTGTTGCTCAGTGCGGATGTTACGACTTACTGCGCCAACAACAAACGGAGGCTCACCCTTCCCAAGGTGGAGGAGAGGAGGATCCTGAGGTGACAGGCCCAGGCCAAAGGGTGTGATCGCTACGCAGGGATGGGGGACCTGTGTAAGCTGTGATCTACCATGTAACATGGCTTTGTGGCAAACGGGATTACAGGGATCGGACCCGCTATTGCGAGAACTACCAGATGGGACGGCAGACCTCTTTCAAGTGGGCAAGCCCACACTTAGCTAATGAGCAATAGAGCCGTCACACAAACTATGCTATGACTGCGCTACGACAGGTAAGTAATAACTTTAGGTGTATTCCCAAGGGTATCATGAACAAAAAGTTGTGATTCTAGGCGAATTCAGCCCAACATCATGTGGTCAGGCAGCACCCTGGAGGAAGCTGTCAGGTCAGATGCATGATGTTAATGTTGATAGAATACACAATGTGGGACTCCTTAACCGCGTACTGTCAGGCGGACACGGGAGATCCCATGAGAGGAGAAGAGAAAAAAAATATAAATAAAAGATAGTGGCTGACGGTTGGCGCTCTGGGTTGATTATCAATAGGCATCATGTGAATAGTGATCTAGATCAAAAACAGAAGAAAAGTAGTATTATTTAATGCAAAAAACATATGTCAGTAAAAAAAGGATTTTTTTGTACTTCCTTACAACATTCATTGTGTGATCGTTGAAAAGCTATGTTTTCAATCCATTTAATGCAACCAAAAAATACATAAAAAAAAAAACCTTATACAATAAAACATAAAAATACATATATTTACTTGAAAAAAATCTATAGCCAGACCCATCATGTCTGCTTCAGAATAACGTGGGAGGAATCTCTTTGGGGTGCATCGGGACATGTCCAGATTCTGTGGTATAAAATACATACATCCTGATATGACGGGGCAGAAGTCTTGGCCTTCTCCTCCCTGCTCCCAACTCGGAGAAGGTAGTTGTCAACAGATCCACCTGCCTTATCTTTGTGGGTCTGAAAGGTTGTCCAGAAACTGTCTCCGCTCCCCATCGCCCGCTCCTCAGTCACATTTAAGGTCGTTAGCTTGGTTTGGTATTCTAGCGGCAAAATTGAATGGGTATTGTGGCCCACTGCATGCAATCTGAGAAAAAAAAAATACTTAGGTGAAAACGTTTGGTTGACGAAAATTACGTATGTACAGATTCCCATTACTTTCTTCTTATATTAGCCAACCCCTGTTGACGGGCTTCATGTCACAAGGAGTATCTTTTTTTTCCCAAAAGTGCACAATTATGAAATGGTAATTTTGGATAACATCATATTGGTTTATCAGTAGAAAATAGTATCTGTAAGACTTATTAGGCAATTTTAATTTATTTCCACAATAAAAAACCTATACTGGGACATGTAATGGGGTTAAACTAGACTCATTCATTTTTTTTTTTTAATCACAATTTAGCTGTAATTTGAGGAATTGAAAAAAACAATACAAGGAGTGATAAAAGGACTGTAAGGAATGGAAATGGCTATAGTGGTATACATTGGAATATAACAGCCAAAATGCCAAAAAATTCAAACTTATTTGAATATAGCCCAAATGTATCCAGGTTGTGAGGAAAGAAGCAGAGTAAAACGTAATGAGTAGCAATAAAGTGAATCTTTCACTACCTGATTCCATAGTGTTTCTGAAGAAGATGCCATCCCACCATTTCAATGTAAGAGTGGATAGAAGTTTTTATAAGAAGACAAAGATATTGTGGGCTTTATATGGTAGATGACACACCCCCCCCTCCCTTTCTTTACTGGTCAAAATGCAGATTGCGTGTAGCTCCTCCTTTGTTGGAAACCAAAGACATTGCTTGTTGGTCTCTATGGACATGTAGAATGATAGTACATTTTTACTGATTAAACTTTATGGTGTGAAAAGCAAAAGGTTTAAGAGTATCCATGTAGTTTTCATCTAACATTTTTAATTTTTTCCTATCTTTCTGCTAGTTTTGTTTTTGTTTTTAATAAAATATTTTTGTCTTCTGCTAGATTTGTAGAAATTGAGTTTTTAAAACATACATTTAAATAACTTATCAAAGTGATTTTGTCTAGATTGGTGCAAACTGTCTTGGAAACAATTCTAGCAACTTATTGAATGTTTACATATTTGAAAATGTACAGTGCTTTAGATTTTTTTTTCTGTGGAATAGATAGATGTAAAATAGAAGCAGCTTTTAAAAGAGGAGAGCTGGAAGTAAATCTTATACAAGAAATTGTAAGGAGCAAACACAACTATTTTTTTTGAAGTTATCTCAGTCAATTACAAAAAGAAATATTTATATATTTTTTAAATGATGTGCATGACTTTTTCACCAGTATTAATAATAGCACAAATCGTGTTGAAGAAGAGCTAAAGTGTTGAAAAACCTAAATCAATATTTATTATGTAATTTCATCCATATTTGAGCTAAGGGGTAAATGCACTTGATCAGGTGGTTTAGCCAATCTTTCAACTTAAATATTACTATACACTGCCAATTCATTTACTTATGTAGAAACTGGGAGGGGGGTTGGGGACTCTGGACTGGATTTATATATTCAACTTATGGTATAGGTAATTCAAGGTCAGTGCCCCTCCTCTACACCAATTTAAAACCCAGGACCCTTTCACTTTCTTATTGTTACCGTGGTAACTGAGGTCTACCAAATCTCAGACCCTTTCTGTCCTTTACTCTGTGGACCTAGGGATAGAAAAGCTTCAAGAGTAGTTAAAAATTTGCAAATGAAATGGCTACATTTATAAGTGCTTTAAAAACAGTGGCCACTAGTATGTAAAGGTCAAACAATAAAATATAATGAATATATATTTAAATGTGTAATGGATATGGAACATTTGTTGCCAGTTGATTTAGGAGGAACTATATGACTATCTTTTTGGGCTACCAAGAATTCCCCGTTCCCCCTATAAGACACAATGCAACGTTTTCAATGGGGTTTTACCTATTTTCTAAAATAACATTTATTTATATGAAATAAATGCCTGTAGCAGACACCCTGTAGTTTCATCCATCACCCAGAGGGACCCATTGTGAGCACCAATCGTACCGATTGGCAAAATTTGCCTCTGTATAAGCAAATAGACAAGATTGAAATCATAAAAAAACTGTCTACAATCGGTCAAATAGGTAGTGGCTTATTCTTTGAAATGTGCATTAGGGTCACATTGGAATTCACTACAATCACCCTGGAAAGGTATGTGATGGTATTGTTTAGGGTGTAGACATGGCCCCCACCCCCCTGGCATTCCCTGAAAAGGCCACCTGGTGGGAACTTTTCTTTACAGACCCCCAAAGTTAACATATATGGCAGAGAAACCTATTTTAATTGGACTCACGGTATTGTATCTTCTAGAAAAAAACAACAGGATGTTCTGGAGCAGTGTCAACTTTTATTGATTAATTTGCCTATTAAGGCATCCAAACTAAAGAGAAGAGAAAACTGCAGTCAACTAACTGTAATTCTGCAATCTTTTGAGGGATGAAAATATCTGTGATTTTCTTTGATTTTATAATTAAGTAAATTTAAACTGGGCAACCATTTATGTATAAGGGTCAAAGATAATAGAAACAATTATCTGGGGTTTTGTCCTTTTTTCCTAATTAACTAAAGGTACACTGAATCAGGAACCATGAAAATAATATTAGGTGGACAGGAAACAGCAATTCATTTTTTTAAGATAAATTTTGATAAATTGGTCAATTTTATTCGGTATAGTTAAATGAAAATGGTATATTTTTTATAAATCCCACCCTCATGAGCTTTATGTTTGCATTTTTCCACACAATTATGTATGTTTACTTTCTTTTCCTTCTTTTTAAAATCTATATTTTTTACTGGATCTTTCACCTGACGCAGGGCAATCTAGCTGGCGTCGGGCTCTTGGGTCGTAAAAGCCAACGGTTTTCGAAGTACTGCATTGTGAACATTATCATTTTATGGGCTTTATTACTTACTTTATAGGTTTAATCCATATAGCATGGAGCTAGAAGCAGTATATGTGTTACATTAAAATGGTTGGTTTGTCACTTGTCATGGCCAACGATTCCTGATTTGTTGGCTCACTTAAGCTTCCTTTTTATTGATACTCTTGAAATTTGTCTAGAGTATCACCCAAACCAAGCAACAAGCTACCACATACTACTACCTGCCATCCTCCCTTAGCTAGATGAACACACACTGTATTATATTGATGTTATGCCAATGCTGTGGCAAGGTTAGAAAACTTTAAATAAATAACGTAAAAACCAGTAACACAAGAAAAAGCTATGTTTTTCAATCCATTTTAATGCAAAAAAATACCATAAAAAAACTATACAATAATACATAAAAAAAAAATACATAATTATTTACATTGAAAAATCTAAGAGAAATCATGTCTGCTTCAGATAACGGTGGAGGGAATCTCTTTTGGGTGCATCGGGAATGTCCAGGATCTTTGGTAAAATAAAATAATACACCTGATATGAGGTGGCCAGAAGTTTGGCCTTACTCCTCCTGCTCCAACTCGATACTAGAAGGTCAGTGTGTACAGATACCATCATTCGCCTTTCTTTTGTGGGTCCTGAAAGGCTTGTCCAGAACTTCTCTCGATGCTCCCCTTCATGTCCTGGCCTCCCTCAGTCACATACGGTCCGGTTAAAATGGTTGGGATCAGTCGGCAAAATTAATGGGTATTGTGGCCCAATGAAGGCTGCAATTCTGGGAAAACGAAAGCGCATTGGGATGAGAGAGAAATTGTACGGTATAGTGTCAGGATTCACCTTACTTTCATTTTAATAGTTAGGACAACCCCTGTGATGGCTTCCAGTTCACAAGAGGTGCTATTGTTCACAGTGCCAATAGAATGGAATGGTATATTTTGGATGAACATTCACTATTGGGTTTATCATCAGTAGAAATACGTATCTGTACCAGACCTTATTAGGCAATTGTAAATTTTATCACAAATAAAACCTTTTACTGGGCATGTTAATGGGGTTTTAAACTAGACTCATTCATTTTTTTTTTTATCACAATTAGCGTAACTTGATGGAATTGAAAAAAAAACAATTACTAAGGAGTGATAAAAAAAAAGGGACTGTAAGGAATGGAAATGGCTATAGTAGTATACATTAGAATACAACAGCTAAAATTAGTGCAAAACTTCAAAATATTTGAAATCCACCCAAATGTATCTAGGCTTGGGAGGAAAGAAGCAGAGTAAACATGTAATGAGTAACAATAAAGTGAAGGTTTTCACTTACCTGATGTCAGGACCTAAGGTTGTGGATCCTCTGTACCATGGCGAGCGATGGTGTAAACCGACACTTGGGAGCAGAGCTCTAAGTGGCACCTGGTTTTCACCAGCGGGATGGACTTGCTGTGGCAGGGAACCCCCAGGTCACTCCACAGGCGCGACTTTGCCCTCGGTGGAGGCCAAGGTGTGGTACAAAGTCGTGAGGCAGAATCGTGGTCAGGGACAGGCAAGAGGTCGAGTCAGGCAGCACGGGATCAACATCAGGAACAAAGCAGGAGGTCAAGGCAAGCAGCATGAATTAAAAGTCACTAACGGATCCGGGGTCACAACGGGAAATCAGCAGACAAGCACAAGACAATGAAACAAGCTTTTTCTGAGGCAAGAAGCACAAAGACCCCATGGGAATGCAGGTAGTTGCCAGCTTTTATAGAATTCCTGGAAATGGCCAGCATTAATTAGTGGTGTGCTGGCCCTTTAAATCTTCGAGCTGCAGGAGCAGGAGCATGGAGAGGTAAGGAAGTATGGGGAGAAGCTGAGGGCCTCAGAGGAGCTGAGGAGCTGGGGACTGGAGCGAGGCACGGGTGTGGCCGTGACCCAGGATGTAGGTCACGTGGACACCCGTGACAGTATATTTAAAAAAGAATGCAACACTGACATTGTTTTTTCAAAGAAAAATGTTCTGCCTTTATCTTCAAATCTAAATTACATAAAGCCTTTTTCTCTGGATCAATTACATATAGCGATACCAAATTTTTAAGGTTTTTATTTTAAAAATGAAATTGTTTTAGGGAATAAAAAACACTTCCAAGTGCCATAACTTTTGAAATTTTTTTCAATGCGACTGCGTTTTTGGTAAAAAGACCTGTAGATTTTATTTGTACACACTTAGGGTTCATAAAGTTATTTAATAGCGAGTGAATGAGTTTTTTGTGAGATGGATTACAAAATTATCAATTTTGGCATTGTTTATTTTTTAAGTTTTTGTCTTACAAAATTCATAATATTGTACTTTTGTGGCCTGGGTTGGTGCAAGTGTGGAGTTATATGCTTGTGATTTTCCTTTTTTTTAAAAAGAGCTTTTAATTTTTGTGTGTTTTGGTGTTTTTTCCAGAATTTGCCAAACACAAAGTAAATAATTCCATATCTACACTTTAAAAACTGAACTTTTGATAGTATCTACACGTATTAAAAATATTTCATGTGCGTAACATCACATTTATATGCAAGAGTGTGCCAGCGTGGGCCAGATTCAGAATTTCTGGCGCAAGTTCTGCATGAATCTGGCGCTCCCTGCACGGCCCCAACAATGTGAACCATTTTTTTGGGTGCACCTTTAACATAGGACGTATGACAAATTTGTGAGAAATATGTGTTGCATGAAAAATAGTGCAGTTGTACCACAAAAAGGTTGCATGCGACACAAATGTGGTGCAGACACTCCTTAACCCCTTCCCGACATTTGACGTAATAGTACTGCATCGCGGGAGGTGCGTTCCCGCAAAATGCAGTACTATTACGTCATGCTTCTGGCACCGGCTCCTGAACGGAGCCCGCGCCAGAAGCTGCAGGTGTCAGCTATATATTATAGCCGACATCTGCCTCTAACACCCGCGATCGGAGATTTCTCCGATCGCGGGTGTTAACCCCTGACACGCCGCGGTCGCGCTGACCGCGGCATGCAAGGGGCATTTTAGAAGAATCGGACCGGGGCTGAAGAACCGGGGCTGCGCGATCCTCCTTCCTGTAGCCGGGTACTGCCTTCTGACAGGACCCGGCTGTAACAAACTGAGCATGCGCAGCATGCTCAGTGTGTTACATTACACAGTGTAATACATCACTTGTTCAAGCTAACCTGTAAAAGTTAATAAAAATGTTAAAAACATTACATAAAATAATTTTTTTAATAAAAATAATTAATTAAATAAAGTTAGAGTCCCCTAAACACAAATATTCCCTTGGACTTGTTTGATTTATCTTAGAGGGTGAGATATGATATATAAAATGTTATAAATATTTATATCATTACAGATTTATTAACTTTGTTATTGATCAACCTGTTATTCAACCATATATTGTAGATGACGTTACTTGTGGCTCTGAGGAACATCTGATATCTTCATATATTAACCCCTTCCCGACATTTGACGTAATAGTACTGCATCGCGGGAGGTGCGTTCCCGCAAAATGCAGTACTATTACGTCATGCTTCTGGCACCGGCCCCTGAACCGAGCCGGCGCCAGAAGCTGCAGGTGTCAGCTATATATTATAAGGGGCATTGCAGAAGAATCGGACCCCCCCGCGGCGCTTACCGGGGGGGTCCGCTGCTGCGATCGCAGCCCCGGGACTGCCGGTGCCCGGGGCTGCGCGATCCTCCTTCCTGTAGCCGGGTCCTGCCTTCTGACAGGACCCGGCTGTAACACACTGAGCATGCGCAGCATGTAATACATCTGTATTACATCTGTATTACACTGTGTAATGTGAAGAAGAGCTTGAACAAGTGATCAGTGGATCACTTGTTCAAGCTAACCTGTAAAAGTTAATAAAAATGTTAAAAACACTACATAAAATAATTTTTTAATAAACATAATTAATTAAATAAAGTTAGAGTCCCCTAAACACAAATATTCCCTATACACATGCAATAAAGTGAAAAAAACACAAAATCGCCAAGGTTTTACACCCATAAAGGAGAAAAGTGTTCCAAAAATTCTGAAATAATTTGTAACCACTTTGCTTCCTGTTTTTTTGGGGTTTTTTTTGTCTTGACTTTTTTTGGCTTGATTTTTACGGTACCGGTCAAAGTATTTAATATGATCCCTGTACGTGACCGCATAAAGTTTTACACCCAAAAAAGAGTAAACTGTTTCAAAAATTCGGAAATAATTTGTAACCACTTTCCCTCTTGTTTTTGTTGTTTTGTTTTTTGTTGTTGTCTTGACTTTTTTTCAATGTTTCCAATGATGTAACTGTACGGGGGCTTGATTCTTGCGGTACCGGTCAAAGTATTTAATATGATCCCTGCACCAAGTTTTACACCCACAAAGGAGTAAATTGTTCCAGAAATTCTCCTATAATTTGTAATCACTTAACAAGTCGTCCCTTGTAATCATTTTTGCTTCCTGTTTTTGATTTTTTTTCATTTTTTGCCGTGAATTTTAATAATTTTTCCTCCGATGTAACTGTACGGGGGGGCTTGATTTTCACAAGACAGGTCAAAGTATTTAACGTTTCCATTTTTGAGAACATTTTTACCTGGTTGATTTGTTTTGATTGACTGTTTCTGGGAGAAAATAGAAAAAAACTTAAAATGTTGCACTGTTCAATGGAACTATGCTACATTTATATACTTGCTTCTAATTTTTAGGGTTTTTTTGTCCATAAAACAATATACACATTTAAAAAAAAAAAAAAAGTATTTTATATTATTTCCAGGACCTGTAACTTTTCAGAACTTTGCAGTCAAACTCAAGGGGCTCATTTACTAAGGGTCCGATTCGCGTTTTTCCGATTTGCGACGATTTTCCCTGAATTGCCCTGGGATTTTGGCGCACGCAATCGGATTGTGGTGCATCGGCGCCGGCATGCACGCAACGGAAATCGGAGGCGTGGCAGTAAGAAAACCCGACGGATTCGGAAAAACCGTCGTATTTTTCTTCCCGACATTTGACGTAATAGTACTGCATCGTACTGCAATAGTAATGTGAAGAATAGCTTGAACAAGTGATCAGTGGATCACTTGTTCAAGCTAACCTGTAAACGTTAATAAAAATGTTAAAAACATTACATAAAATAATTTTTTAATAAAAATAATTAATTAAATAAAGTTAGAGTCCCCTAAACACAAATATTCCCTATACACATGCAATAAAGTGAAAAAAACACAAAATCGCCAAAAACCCCACATATTTGGTATCGCCGCGTCCGTAACAATCCGTACAATGACTCAGAAACATTATTGGACCCGCTCGGTGAACGCCGTAAAAACAAAACCCGAAAAACACGCCAAAAATTTACATTTTTCATAAAATCTCTACACAAAAATGTTCTAAAAAGTGATCAAAAAAAGTTACGTGCGCAAAAATGGTACCACTGAAAAGAACAACTCAACACATAAAAAATAAGCCCTAAACTTGCTCTGTCAACCAAAAAATATTAAAGTTACGTCTCCGAAAAGATGGCGATGCAAAAACAAATGAGATTTCCTCTATATTAGTTTTTATCCAGTAAAATTGTAAAAATATATGAAAAACTATATAAATGAGGTATCACCGTAATCGTAGTGACCTATAGAATGAAGATAATATAATATTTTTAGTGTACGGTGTACGACCCCCAAAAAATATAAAAAGAAAGTAAACCAAAATTGACAATTTTCTTTTCACCCATACATTCAAGAGTTAATAAAATCTCATCAATAAGCTAATGACCCACTAGAATGAAGTATTTGTAAAGTGCATCTCATGTCGCAGAAAAGAAGCCCTTAAATGTCCAAATTGCCCAAAAAATAAAGATTGTATAGCCAATAAAAAGTGACAATGCATAATCTGCTCTGAATGGCGCAGCTCCCCCCTCAATGCCCTGGCGTGTGCCCATACAGCAGGTTACCACCACATATGGGGTATTATTATACACGGAAGAGATTGGGTATCAAATTTTGTGGAGCGTTTTGGTATTTTATCCACTGAGAATTTGTACATTTTTTGAAAAACATATTAATTTAGCCAAAAAAATTTTACTTTCAAAATTGCATCCGATTTTGTTTTAACCCCTGTAAAACAATTAAAGGGTTAACAAACTTCGTAAAAGTTGTTTCACGTACGTTGAGGGGTGTAGTTTCTATAATGGGGTAATTTATGGGGTTTTACTTTTATTTAGGTCTCTCAAAGTGACTTGAAACCTGAGCAGGTCCCTCAATAGCAGGATTTTGCGTTTTTTATGAAAATGTGAAAAATCTCACCTGACGTTCAAAGGCCCATAACATCCTACAAAAATAAAAGTATGCATAAAAAACCATGTCCACATAAAGTAGACATTTAGTGAATATTAGTTATTATGTTTTTTTGCGGTTATGACTATGTATGGGAAAAGTAGAACATTTTGAAGTTCAAAAATCAAAAATTTTTCCAAATTTTCACCAAACATCTGATTTTCTCATAAATAAATGCAAAACATACCAACAAAATTTTTCAAATAACCTGAAGTACAAAGTGTCACGAGAAAACAATTTTAAAATCACTTGGATATGTTAAAGCGTTCCGAAGTTATAACCACTTATAGTGACACAGGGCAGATTTGAAAAAATGGGCCGTGTCAGGAAGGTGAAAAGTGGCTTCAGCGTTAAGGGGTTAAAAAAAGTGTCGCTGGACTCGCACTTACCCGCACCGAGCGTAGAACGGTGAACTTCAGTAAACTCTGACGGACTTCAGTGCAGCAGCATCACCTGGTGGATGTCGGAGGAACTGCCTTAGTGAATCGCTGGAAGACCCGAATCCACCGCACAGAACGCGCCGCTGGATCGCGAATGGACCGGGTAAGTAAATCTGCCCCAATGTTTTTCTTAGTTCCATTCTGAGGGGAGATTTTAGTGGGTTAATCTGTTTTTATTTCTAATTAGGCAATTCACAACATTGGGTTATTATTGTTGTAGCAATATGCAATATATATTTTTTATTTTTATTCTTTGCATTGTGTGTTTGTGTGTTGGGTATTTGTGTGGTTTTTATTTTTTATTTATTTTTTATATTTAATTTTTGACAAATTTATCTCTGCGATGTATTACTGTGTGTGGAGTCTTCATTCACCACTACATCCAACATGTAACAAAGCTGTAACCTGTCATTATTAGGGTGCTAACGCCCAATTCTGGGTGCTAATGCCTTATAGACGAAGGTTATTTGCACTATAACCCTGTTGATGGTGTGGACGCCATAGACCGTGGCATCTAAGGGGTTATACATGCAGGATCAGTGTTCCTTAGATACAAAAGCAGTGCTTTCTCTTTTTCCTCTCTTTGCTAGGCTAAGATTGGAGGGAGTTTAGTATACAGTAGTTGGTCATTTAATAAATTTTTTGCATAATGGAAGTCTACTGGAAGCCATTTAGGTTTGTGAGAAAGTTAAAGTCGTTGTTATTCCCGATCCCCAGGATGATTGGTGTGGAGGCAACTGTGGAGACACCCACACATCATGAGATACAATCAGCAGCTCCTTATGTGTTATGTTTGGCTGCTGCCAGGTAATCAACCTAACTAGCACTAGGACCTGGTGGCTGCCAGGCTGCACTGATGAATGTACATGGAAATAGCAATAACTAAGATTCCTGTATTTTGCTGGAAAAATCCAAAGTCTCTGATATTATATGTAACACAAAAAATATCACTTCACTGATGAATCCACCGCGCACCATAATATAATAAAGAACAAACCTGAATATTGTACACAGAAAACATCAGCGCCGGATCAGCAGATGGTTTATTAATCTATTATTTCTGTAAGCCAATTAGACTTAAATCATACAAATGACAATAAATTAGGAAGTAAGAGACGAGCTTCTGCTTATTAACCCACACACCCTGGAGAAATGCACTATGATCCCCGACCTCTACCGCAATATGTATCCACACTGTATACCGCTATCATTATTATACTAGTTATATCCATGTACATAGGGGGCAGTATTATAGTAGTTATATTCCTGTACATAGGGGGCAGTATTATAGTAGTTATATGTCAGGAAGGTGAAAAGTGGCTTCAGCGTTAAGGGGTTAAGGAAGCTCGGGAGTTGGGTTACATACGGCTGGAGATAGAGGTCGACAAAATGGGAAATATTACTGGTGATGGACCCAATCCCCGATATAATTGGGCGTCCGGGTGGTTTTTTCTCATTTTTATGGATCTTGGGGAGAAAATAAAAATGAGACATAGATGGAAATGGTATAAAAAGAAAGTTTGCTTCGTTTTTAGAAATGATGCCGGATTTTTCGGCGTGATCTAATATCGTTTTTATATTTTTCTTAAGTGGGGGAATCGGATCGCCTCTCATTATTGTATAATAGTCCTGGCCCGATAAGATATGAAGAGATTCTTCCTCATTATATGAATATGAGAGGATTACTAGACCGCCCCCTTTGTCCGCAGGGCGGAATACTAGGTCCCTATTTGATGAAAACTATGTCTATGCTGCCCAAATATCAATCATGGTGCTACCTATTTTATATCCAATACCACCCAAGAGATTTTTCAGGTTAAAACAGATATGACATGTCAAACAAGTTATGTAATCTATATGATTGAATGCCCTTGTGGTTTACAATATATAGGCAGGACAACACAAAAACTTCATGATCGTATAACTGGGCATCGAGGTAATATTAAAAAAGGTTTTCTTAAACATGGCCTATCAAAACATTTTTTATGTAAACATCAAAAAAATGAGAAATTAATGAAAATCAGTCCCATTGATTTTGTTCCAGACAATATTCATAATCGATATCAGACTCTCTGTAGAAGAGAAATTTACTGGATATACAAAATGCATACCCTAAGTCCAGATGGCCTCAATGAAATGAATGAGGCTGTTATATAAAAACATCTTTCCCTTTAACATGATCGTCCTATAATTGAGGTCCCCCACTATCTACGGGACGTCCCATCTAAACAGAATCTTCCTATTCTATTACGGCCATCGAATCTCTCATAATTGAAGAACGCAAATCTTTGATCGCTACCTTGCGTGTCACTGTGCTCATTATATCCCGGTATTTTGCATTCCACCCATCTTCTCCTTTCATGATCCAGCACTTCCGGGTCCACCTATATCTCTGTCTCCACTTGATACACTCGCAAATTCGATACATTTAAGATACATAATATTGTGGTTGTATGCATACGATGTGTTATTTGTTTATTTACTTGTATTATATGATGAATTATTGTTTTTAAATATGCATTTATTGACATGGTTTACTGTTGAGAGACGCATCAATTGATTGGTTATGTCATTTAGTCCTATGACATCACTTCCTCTTAGACATACTTATAAGAACTCATAACCCTTAAAACATCATTTAGACCTGAAGAAGCGTCCAGTGAGGACGCGAAACGCGTTGTCTTTTATCCCCTTTTTATTCTAATGTTTTAAACATCGACCTTTTGTATAATAAACGGCATCACAGATGCTTTAAACCTAAATTGGGTTGCGCCAGAAGAAAGTCCGTTTTTTTCTACATCCAACGGTCTGGAGAGAGTGGAATCCCAATCTTCTTCCCCTTGGATCATCTAGCATCTCAATGACTAAGGAGAAGAGAAACTGCAGTCAACTAACTCTGACTCTGCAATCTTTTGAGGGATGAAACTATCTGTATTTAGATTTTTATGATTTAAATAAATTTAAACATGACAGCCCTTTTTATATAAAGCAGAAGATAATAGAAACATTCACCTGGTATTTTTTCTTGTTCTTTTTTTCATATATTAACTTAAAGGTACGCTTGAATCAGGACCATGAAAATAATTAGGTGACAGGGACTGTAATTCATTTTTTTAAGATAGCTTTTGATAAATTAGTCAATATTATTATATATATTTGAAATAAAATGATATATTTGTTTATAAATCATACCCCTCGTGAGCTTTATGTTTGGATCTTGCACTGCTAATATAGCAGGCATTGGCTCTTGGGTCTAAAAGCCAACTGTTTAAAAATACTTGAATTGTGAACACTATCATTTTATGGGCTTTATTACTTGAAATCTATGTAGCATGGAGCATGTGTTATATTAAATGGGTGGTTTGTCACGGCCAACGTTTCTCTGATTTGTCGGTTTTAAAATGAGAAAACTGGTAGTAGATTTTTTACATTTTTTTTTTACATGCATGACTTTTCACCAGCATTAATAATAGCTAAAATCATGTTGAAGGGGCGCTGAAGTGTTGAAAAACAAAATTTCAAATATTGTTGCGACTATGATGGTTAGTGATTTAATGGATTAAATAAATGTGATTGCTGGCTTATGCCTTTCTTTCCATTTAGATCATACATGCACACTGCCAATTCATTTACTTATGTAGAACTTGGAGGGGGGTGGGGGTTGGGGACACTGGCCATGATTTCATATATGAATTTATAGTATAGGTAATGGGGACACTGGCCATGATTTCATATATGAATTTATAGTATAGGTAATCTAGGTCAGTGCCCCGACTCCCCTACAACAATTTAAACCCAGGAAAGCAAAAGGTTTAAGAGTATTCATTAGTTTCTCATCTAACATTTTTCTTTTTTTCTATCTTTCTGCTAAGTTTTTTTTTTTTTAATAAAATATTTTGTGTCTTCTGCTAGATTTGTAGAATTTGAGTTTTTTTGAACATACATTTTAAATAACTTAATAGAGTGCTTTTTGTCTAGATTGGTGCAAACTGTCTTGAAAACATTCTAGTAACTTATTGAATGTTTTACATATTTGAAAATGTGCAGTGCTTTAGATTTTTTTTTTTCATGTGGAATAGATAGATGTAAAATAGAAAGCAGCTTTTAAAAAGAGAGAGCTGTAAGTAATCTATATACAAGAAATTGTAAGGAGCAAACACAATATTTTTCTTTGAAGTTATCTCAGTCATTTACAAAACGAAATATTTATATAATTTTTAAATGATGTGCATGACTTTTTCACCAGTATTAATAATAGCACAAATCGTGTTGAAGAAGAGCTAAAGTGTTGAAAAATGGGGTTTTACCTATTTTCTAAAATACATTTATTTATATGAAATAAATGCCTCTAGCAGACACCATGTAGTTTCATCCGTCACCCAGAGGGACCCATTGTGAGCACCAATCTGTACCTGATTGGCAAATCTTTGCCTCTGTATAATCAAATAGACAAGATTGTAATCATAAAAAAAACTGTCTACACTCCGGTCAAATAGGTAGTTGGCTTATTCTTTGCATAAAAAAACTGTCTACACTCCGGTCAAATAGGTAGTTGGCTTATTCTTTGAAATGTGCTTGGGTCACATTTGGAATTCACTACAAATCATGTCGCCTGGAAAAGGCCACCTGGTGGGAACTTTTCTTTACAGACCCCCAAGTTAACATACTGGCAGAGAAACCTATTTTAATATTTTAATCTGGACTTCACGGTATTGTTCATCTTCTAGAAAAACAAATAGGATGTCTGGAGCAGTGTCAACTTTTATTGATTAGTTAATTTGCCTATTAAACTATCTGTGAATTTGAGTTTTTATAATGAAAAGTAAATTTAAACATGGCAACCATTTATGTAAAGGGGAAAAGATATAGAAACATTTTATCTGGGGTTGTTTTGTTCTTTTTTCCTTATTACTTAAAGGTACATTGAATCAGGACCATGAAATAATTAGGTGACAGGAACAGCATTCATTTTTTAGAAACTTTTGATAAATTGGTCAATTTATTCGGTATAGTTTAAATGTGAATGGTTATATTTGTTATAAATCCACCCCTCATGAGCTTTATGTTTGGATGTTCCACACATTATGATGTTTACTTTCTTTCCTTCTTTTAAAATCTGTTATTTTACTGGATCTTTCACTGATCGAGGGCAATCTAGCTGGCGTCGGTCTTGGGTCGTAAAAGCCAACGGTTTAGAGTACTGCATTGTTGAACATTATCATTTAGGGCTTTATTACCTTACTTTATAGGTTTAATCCATATAGCATGGAGCTAGAAGCAGTATCTGTGTACATTAAATGGTTGGTTGTCACTGTGTCATGGCCCAAGATTCCTTGATTTGTTGGCTCACTTAAGCTTCCTTTTTATGATACTCTTTGAAATTTGTCTAGAGTATCACCCAACCAAGCACCACAGTCATGATCCTCCTTAGCTAGATGCCACACATGTATTTTTGAGTATGCATGCTGTTGGCAAGGTTAGAAAAGCTAAATTAACTTAAAACCAGTAACACAAAGAAAGCTATGTTTTTCACATCCCATTTAATGCAAAAAAATACCATAAAAAAACTATACATAATCACATAAAAGACCAATATACATTGAAAAATCTATAGAGAATCAGTCTGCTCAGATAACGGTGGAGGATCTCTTTTGGGGTGCATCGGAATGTCCAGACTTTGGTAATAATACGTAACATCCTGATATGAGGTGGCAGAAGTCTTGGCCTTCTCCTCCGCTCCCACTCGAAGGGTCAGTTGTACAGATCCACCTGCCTTCTCTTTGTGGGTCTGAAGGTTGTCCAGACTTCTCCGCTCCCCATCAGCGCCTCCTCAGTCACATTACGTCCGTTAAATGGTTTGGATCAGTCGGCAAAATTAATGGGTATTGTGGCCCACTGCATGCATCTGGAAAAAGAAAAGCGCATTATGAGATGAAAATTGTACGTATAGTTCAGATCCCTTACTTAATTAATAGCTAGACAACCCCTTATGGCTTCATTCACAAGAGTGTATTCAAAGTGCAATATGGAATGGATATTTTGTATAACATTCATGTTGGCTTATCAGTAGAAATACTATCTGTAGGACCTGCAATTTTAATTTATTCACAAAAACATATTACATGTACGGACATGTAACTGGGGATAAACAGGTGGTGTGATAATGAGTTGTTACATCATGCTCAAAACACATATATAAAAGGTATATACAGCATATCAATGTGCAATATTATTACATCATATGATCATAACACCGTGTCAAGTGTACAAAAAACAGTGTAGCCAATCGATAGTCCCCCGCATGCCGTCTAGCCACAGTGTGTAAACATCATGTTAACGCATGTCCTGAACCCGTTGCTAAGCAACATGACACTGCACAGCGAATACAATTTAAAAAAGTAAATAAAGAGAAGCGTGCTCAGTGCCGGAGTACGACTTACTGCGCCAACAACAAACGGAGGCTCACCCTTACCAAGGTGGAGGAGATCCTGAGGTGACAGGCCAAGGCGGTGTGATCGCTACGCAGGGCTGTGACCTGCTCAGCTGTGATCCACCATGTCACATGGCTTTGTCAAACTCTCAGGGATCGGACCCGCTATTGCGAGAACTACCAGATGGGACGGCAGACATCTTTCAAGTGGGCAAGCCCACATTTAGCTAATGAGCAATAGAGCCGTCACACAAACTATGCTATGACTGCGCTACGACAGGTAAGTAATAACTTTAGGTGTATTCCCAAGGGTATCATGAACAAAAAGTTGTGATTCCAGGCGAATTCAGCCCAACATCATGTGGTCAGGCAGCACCCTGGAGGAAGCTGTCAGGTCAGATGCATGATGTTAATGTTGATAGAATACACAATGTGGGACTCCTTAACCGCGTACTGTCAGGCGGACACGGGAGATCCCATGAGAGGAGAAGAAAAAAAAAAATACAAATAAAGAAAGTGGCTGACGGTCGGCGCTCTGGGTTGATTATCAACAGGCATCATGTGAATAGTGATCTAGATCAAAAACAGAAGAAAAGTAGTATTATTTAATGCTAAAAACATATGTCAGTAAAAAAAGGATTTTTTTGTACTTCCTTACAACATTCATTGTGTGATCGTTAAATGAGGTATAAACTGGTAAATCTAATCCAGAATTTGTCCATTAAAATCAACATTCAAACGCAGCAGGAGACCAGCACTGGGGGATCCCCTCTAGGAGAAGCCCCTGCTGAGGAGGTCACTGGGTGCAGGGTGTCACACACCTGGGTGCTGCTGTGAGTGTTATCTTCATGCTGGGATGTGGGAGAAGCAGAGAGGAGCTTGTAGCAGGATCACATGTAAGTGCCCGAATCTAACATTGCGCCGAAACTGCGCCAAAATTGCGCCTAAACTGTTTTAAAGTTAAGTGATTAATAAGAGGCAGAAAATATATTTATCACAGATGGTTGTAGCTTGTGATAATTCTGGCAAAACAGTGCGCCAGAATTTAGGCGCAACTACTACACTTAGGCGCACAAAAGTGATAAATGTGGCCCCAAGTTTTATAAACGTGCCTCATTATGTTTTTTTACACCAGCATCTGAACACACAAGTATTCACAAATTTTTACGCTATACCGCCCCTATATGAGCTCTTCAGTGTAGACTGGGATAAGATGAGCAGAGTCATCTCATTATCATTTTAAGGTAAAAGATTAAATGGAGGTAAATTAAGAAAACCACAGACCCCATGGTTATTCTTACCTAGAGATGAAGTGTATCGGACACATTATTGAGGTATCTGTGTGTTACTTCAGTGAATCCGATGTAGTCCACCCAAGCTCACATAGGCTGTACATATGGCATTAATCCAAGGTGGACTATGTCGGCTTCACTTAATTACTGTGTAAGCGGTGAAACCTCCAGACCAAGGTAAGTATAAGGCCTCATGCCAAGACCATGAGGTCGTGCAGGCTGTAACCTAGACACACAGCCGGGTGGATGATGGAGGGGTGCTGAGCACTCCTCACCCCTCCCCTCTCCATAGAAAGCAGATCGATCTGTCCTGTATTTTGCATGACGGTTACCCCACTCGGTCACGGTTTAATGAGATGATGTGTGCCCAGCACATTGCGACTAGGTGCCATAAACCTCTATGGGGGCCGTGATACAGCCGCTAATTGTGTGTCCGTATCACAGGCCCCCAAAGGGCCATGAGCATAGAGCCTAAGGGATTTTTTTTATGAACCTGTCAGGGCAATTTAGGAAACTGAACCACCAATCTAAAAGTACTTGTGGGCGGTTTAGCGTTCGCTTTAAATAACCTATAAATAAAATTTCTAACAGAAAAATTCAAGAAAATACACAACATAAAATCAGGACAAAAAGAAAAAAAACTTTTTTAAAATCTCCACTTTTCTTACAAACTTCTAGTAGCTTTTCTGTTGTTAGATCTTTAGTAAAATGAATTTCACACTTGACCCGACTTCACCTGGGTCACGTCTGCCTGTGTGAACACGTCCGAAGAGTCCTGGAAAGCCACAGTAATTACATTGGAAGTTGTAGGCCACCACCTACGACGGGGGACATGCCCGGGCCTTAGCTGCAGCTTATCTGAAACATTATAGTGCACAGCTTTGAGCGATGAAGATTTTGGAGATTGGAGCAGATGCTGTATTACACTCCTGGTGCTGATTATATAATTACCTGTCAGTCTAGTGATCGCTGTCACCCTGCCAGACACCTGCTGAAGCCGTCCTGGCATTAGTCCTTTATTTCACCTATGCTGTCCGACCGGCACTGATGCCAAGCAGTCAGATAACCCGCGCGCAAGAGGCCAAGCACTTGTCCTTTACCACCTGCTTTCATCCCTGTTGCTGGGATTTAAAGCTCTGTAACTATGGTATATACAGCTGATTGCAACTGGGGTCCCCACTGCTAACCCCTCCACCAGTGGGAGCTAAACTTGACCCCTTGCCACCATAGACTGTTTTTTGTTTGCATTTGCATTTTTTTCCCCTCCTCCCAAATGCCATAGACCTCTTATTTTTTAGTATGAGGGCATGTTTTCTGTGGGACATATTGTATTTTCTTGTAGCACCACTTACTAATCCATATAAATTACTGGAAAGCTGGAAAAATAATTGAAGTTGATGGAAAAAATTTTTTTTAATGGTGGCTTTGACAAAACTCCCACTCTCGAGTGAAGTCAGTGGATGCACCTACAATACACAAATTTTGCTCCGAGCTCAACTTCTTCTTTACTATAGTATTTTGTAGCAAAGATTGGGCCTTTTTTCTTATTTGTTTGGAGGCTCCTTCACTATATGCCTGCGGACTTCCCTTTGTTTTCATGCATGTTGCAGAAGGTGCACCTAAGATCCTCAACTTAAGCACATAAAGCCCCACCCACCTATGAAATATGGCACCTTACTTTATGCACCTTACGCTCTTAGCCATAGCACTCACTTTCCTCACTGCCACCACCTACCTTTCTATTAATAGTTACCGTAATATTAATAAGGCACCTTTATAAATAAGTCCCTTAACAGGTTAAAAACCCAAATTACAGATTTACAATTATGCAATTATCTATGTGATTACTAAAGAATAAGCTCCTAATAGCGCCATCTATTCAGAAACTTAGATTTTCTAATGCTACAATCAGAGACTTATTAAAGAGAACCCGTCATGCAAAATAACCCGCCTAAACTAAATATATTTTCATAAACTGCCATTAGAGAGCATTGCCTCTATCCCTTCATTGTCCCTCTACATGCCTGTAAACCTAAGCAATGAGGTCCTAAAGCTGTATGCAAATGACCTGTGAAATGTCCAATGAAGCATTAGCATATTCAAGCTGTCCACTCTATTCATGAGTGGGAGGCACAGCCACACCCCCAGTGCATGACTGACAGTCTGTATAATGATGTGAGGCTGTATAATGATGTGAGGCTGTATAATGATGTGCTTCCTGGTGCTGGTGGCCACGCCCCCTGCAGCCTGTGTGTGCATGTGTGTGTGTATAGGAGAGATACAGCAGCTCCAGGCAGCCATGTTACAGCAGAACATGTCAGATTCATGTGTAGCTGATGTCTGTGTCTCTCACCTGTATATTAGGAGGATGCAGCATGTCAGCAGATGCAGCACACACACTAGCCATGCTTTACTATACATTACACACAGACATGAGCAGGGGGAGGAGAGGGGAGGGGGAACAGGGGTGACATCACTGCCTCTGACCATGTGACCAGCCTCATTTACATGATAAAGAATAGATGATTTTACAATGAATAATGTATGAAATAACTAGATAAAGGCTGTGATGGGATCCTTGTGAGCTGCTCCAACAGGTAGAGGTGACAGGACTAGTGACACAGACCTGATGACAGGTGTCCTTTAAGTGTTAAAATTTAATATACAAAAAACACAGTGCATACATAAAAAAGCCTGCAATTGTCAGGTAAAAAGGTTATAAAACAATATACATACAACACATACACAAACAGTTGCAAAGTAAAACGAATATCCCTACTAATGAAATAGTAGCAGATATCCGCTGCTGTGAGACCCATCTAAGAATTCCTATGGGCAGCCTTCCCATAATAACAACAAATGTGTCTCACTGAGGGGGGGGGGCCTCAGTGAGACACATTTGTTGTTATTAAATGCCATAACTCTGGATAGGAGGGTGGAACAATTGCACCATTACCTCCAATCCACTGGGAACCTCATTACCTTTTGCGACATACCACTCAAGAGGGCGCTGTGCCCAGGAATAGGGGTGTTAGTGGAGTTCCTAGAGCCCCACCTATTCAAGATTGGCAAGGACGATGAAGCTAGCCTTGATCCTATACTGTTGGTTGGACCTTATAACTAAAGATGTGACTAAGTTATTTGATAAATAAGAGTTTCCATTGTCTCTGGTTTTAATTTCTGGCAGGATAAAAACACACCAACATTTTCCATCTTTTGTCCCTGGCCCAGGATATGTGCCTGGGCTAGGTGTGACTCATCACACTCCCCTCAAGACTTTTGCTTAGCATGGAGCACCTGGTGTAATTGGGAATTTCTTCCTGGCAGATCCCGTCTGGAATCTAAAGTGTAATGAATATTTGCACTGCAAATGGGGTGAGACTTTGGCTGGCTATGGCTAAATGTGAATGTAATTAAAACACGGCCGGGGGCTTCACTTAGTAAATCATGGCCGTATTTCATACTTTTACCACAATGTATTTCACTCTGTGCTCCAAATGACACATAATGTTTTTATTGATGCGAGTTTGGTCACTCTTTATTCTGTCTTTCGTAGGTCCTGAAATGCTGAAAAACTGGAGTTCCGCGAAAGTGCATTGTCCGACGATGATGCACTGTGCCGCGATTCACTAAGATCGTGCGCCCGATATCCTGCATGTGTCGCTTCCCCGCTCAGGTCCCCGGAGTTCATCTTCTTTTTAGTGGTGCATGTAAGTGCATTGTCCTGCAACACAATTTGAAAGTTAAATACAGTGCTCAGTCCGAATCAGTCTGATCGTCCGACGGCACGCCCCCCAATTTGTGTCGCATGGAAGTCAGCACAGCCGCGCCACAATCCCACCGCGTGTGCCATAATCCCAGTGCAGACACTTGCTAAATACCTGTCCAAGCCGTGTAATCCCTGAAAATGGCGCACAGTCTGACGAAAGTGCGATCTGCGACCCTTAGTAAATGAGCCCCACCTATGTTGTCGATATAGATCTCAAAGGTCTGTAGAAACTATTGAAAGACAGAAGAAAAAAGTTACATAAACTAGATTCAAAAATTGTACTGCTAGTAGAGATGAGCAGACCTGAACTTTAGGCTCGGCGTCCTCTGTTCAGTTGGACATTTTGCTTAATGGGCTGCACATCAATTCTTTTTCCAATTGCAGAATTTGACAGAACAGTCTTTAATTTAAAGTTTATATAATAAAAAAAATGTGATGTTTTATACATTTTAGTTGATATAAAAACATGATTAAAGATAATGGTGTTTATTCATGTTTATAGATATAAATACTGTATGGGGGGACATTAATCATAGTCTGTTAGACTGTTTTGAGCATCTTTTAGCGCTAAAATCTGGCGCATCTCGTTAATTTGGCACGGCAAAGTTCGGCACTTAGTGGTTCTGAGTCCCTGCGCCAGGCATCATGTGAATAGTGATCTAGATCAAAAACAGAAGAAAAGTAGTATTATTTAATGCAAAAAACATATGTCAGTAAAAAAAGGATTTTTTTGTACTTCCTTACAACATTCATTGTGTGATCGTTAAATGAGGTATAAACTGGTAAATCTAATCCAGAATTTGTCCATTAAAATCAACATTCAAACCGCGTGGTTGTAAAGAATTAAGCTTGTGAATCCATTCGATCTCTCTTTTTAGCAATAGTTTCTGACGATCACCCCCTCTCCTAGGCGGTGGTTTGTGGTCTACAATGCAAAATCTGAGCTGCTGAACACTATGTCCATGATCTGAAAAAATGTCGAGGTACAGGTAAGTCGTGCTTAGATGTGTTGATAGATGACCTGTGGTTATGTAGTCTCAATCTACACTCAGTGGTGGTCTCACCAACATACAATTTGGGGCAGGGGCAAACCAAGACATAAATTACATGATCTGACCTGCATGTCAAATGCTGGAGGATCCTATATTTTTTACCAGTAAGTGGGTCAGTGAATGAATCTCCCTTAATCATGTGACTGCAGTTCTCACAGCACATGCATGGATAGGATCCCGGCTTAAGACTAGAGGCCAGGTTCTCTTTTCTGTCGATAGGGCCAAAGTCATAAGACTAGAGGCCAGGTTCTCTTTTCTGTCGATAGGGCCAAAGTCACCTTTCACAAGATTGTCCCTTAGATTTCTGGGTCTTCTGTAAGAGAAAATTGGAGGTACCTGGAATTCTTTAATGTCACTATGGTAACAGGAAAGGGTTGTCCAATGTTTGTGAATCAAATTTGATGCAAGCTGGCTATGGGGGCCAAAAGTGGACACGAAAGGTATCCTATCTGGTGCTTTAGTGTCCCTCGTGTTTGGTGTCAACAGGTCAGTTTTAACAAGTCTCCTTACCCTTTCCTTGTGTCTATTAATCAGCTGAGTAGGGTAACCTCTAGCTAGAAATTTTTTTGACATTTCATTAAGTCTAGTGTCCACCCGGTTAGGGTCATCCACAATTCTCTTTCATTAAGTCTAGTGTCCACCCGGTTAGGGTCATCCACAATTCTCCGAACCCTCATAAGCTGGCTGAGTGGGAGAGAATTCACTGTGCATCTAGGATGTGCGCTGTTATATCTCAGTAAATTATTTCGGTCAGTCTCTTTGACAAAAAGATCAGTCTTCAGCTTTTTCCCCTCAATGTATACATCTAGGATGTGCGCTGTTATATCTCAGTAAATTATTTCGGTCAGTCTCTTTGACAAAAAGATCAGTCTTCAGCTTTTTCCCCTCAATGTATACATTGGTGTCCAAAAATTGAATTTGTGATTGAGAAACAGATTTGGTGAATTTAATATCTGGATCCACCGAATTCACAAAGTCAAAAAAGTCTCAGCGTCACCTGTCCAGATCATGTCCAAGACATCGTCGATATACCGCCACCACCCCAAAACGTGTGTAAAGAGTGGTGACGTGTATATCGACGCCTCCTCCAAGTCCGCCATGAAAATATTGGCGTAAGTGGGGGCCATATTGGCCCCCATCGCCGTCCCACGTAATTGCAAGAAGTAACTGTCACCAAACAAAAAAATTGTTGCATGATAAAATAATGTCCAAAAGATCTGGAACAAAACCCTGACATTCCTTTGAATGAGTTGAAGTGGACAAAATTTCTCACACAAGACATACCCCGTTCATGATTAACCCCTTACCACTCTGCGCCGTAGCTGTACTGCGCAGAGACGATGCCGGTTCAGCGCTGCACAGCAGCCGAACTGGCATCGTTAGCCGCGGGATTTCAGCGGTAATTTACCCAGCCGAACTGGCATCGTTAGCCGCGGGATTTCAGCGGTAATTTACCGCTGACATCCCCGGCTAACAGCCGCAGTCGGAGTGGGCTCCGATCGCAGGCGTTTAACCCGTTAAATGCCGCGGTCAACGCGACCGCGGAATTTAACATGCCTTCCAGGGGTCTTTACCCCACGATCGCCCCCCCATGTGTAGCTGATGTCTGTGTCTCTCACCTGTATATTAGGAGGATTCAGCATGTCAGCAGATGCAGCACACACACTAGCCATGCTTTACTATACATTACACACAGACATGAGCATGGGGAGGAGAGGGGAGGGGTAACAGGGGTGACATCACTGCCTCTGACCATATGACCATTTACATGATAAAGAATAGATGATTTTACAATGAATAATGTATGACATTTACATGATAAAGAATAGATGATTTTACAATGAATAATGTATGAAATAACTAGATAAAGGCTGTGATGGGATCCTTGTGAGCTGCTCCAACAGGTAGTGGTGACAGGACTAGTGACAGAGACCTGATGACAGGTGTCCTCTAAGCTGTAAAATGGCTGCGTCCTTGAGGGGTTAATGCTGGTATATAAACTGCAAACATCAAGAGAAGCTAAGAGGGGTTAATGCTGGTATATAAACTGCAAACATCAAGAGAAGCTAAGATGGCCTGTGGGGGAACCTCTATATCCTGTATTCTAATGAGAAAATCTGAGGTATCCCGAATATATGACTTAGCTGTCGTGGCATACTCATGTAACATCTTCTCTACAAAAATGGCTGCAGGGGATAATACCGAGTTTCTCCCGGATACGATAGGTCTGCCAGGTGGATCCACTAACCGTTTGTGGATTTTAGGTAGACAATATAATACCGGAGTGACTGGTTTTACAGGGATCAAGAATGAATGCGTAGCTTTGTCAATAACATTGTTTGCATATGCATTATCAATAAGTAATCTGAGCCTTTTAGAGATCAATGGGAGAGGATTCTCAGACAATACACCTCTGTGTCTGACAATTGGCGCATTACTTCCTTCAGGTAACTATCTCGATCCTTGATAACAATTGCACCACCTTTGTCGGCCAGTTTTATGGTCAACCTGTCATCATGGATGAGATTGGAGAGCGCCACTCTAGCAGAACCGGAAAGGTTGTTACGCATTTTTGGTAATAATGACTGGCCCTATTGTTGACGTAATAACAAGACATCTTTTTTTCACTAATGAGATAAATGTTTTCACAGCACATGAATTCACAAAGGGTGAAAAATCACTTTTGTTGTAGAGACCCAGGTCCTTCAAACATAACTCTGGGCTCGCCTGCCTCCTGATAGTTGGAACCTGTTGTGATTTTTCGGATCATGGACATAGTGTTCAGCAGCTCAGATTTTGCATTGTAGACCACATACCTCCTCCTAGGAGAGGCGGTGATCGTCAGAAACTATTGCTAAAAAGAGATTCACAAGCTTAATTCTTTACAACCACGCGGTTTGAATGTTGACTAATGTACACATTCTGGATTAGATTTACCAGTTTATACCTCATTTAACGATCACACAATGAATGTTGTAAGGAAGTACAAAAAATCCTTTTCTATTGACATATGTTTTTTGCATTAAATAATATTTCTTTTCTTCTGTTTTTGATCTTGATCACTATTCACATGATGCCTGTTGATAATCAACCCAGAGCGCCGACCGTCAGCCACTACCTTTATTTATATTTTTTTCTCTTCTCCTCTCATGGGATCTCCCGGGTCCGCCTGCGCGGTTAAGGAGTCCCACATTGTGTATTCTATCAACATTAACATCATACAATTGACCAGCATCTGACCTGACAGCTTCCTCCAGGGTGCCGCCTGACCACATGATGTTGGGCTGAATTCGCCTGGAATCACAACTTTTTGTTCATGAAACCCTTGGGAATACACCTAAAGTTATTACTTACCTGTCGTAGCGCAGTCATACCATAGTTTTTGTGACAGCTCTATTGCTCATTAGCTAAATGTGCCCTTGCCCACTTCAAAGATGTCTGCCGTCCCACCTGGTAGTTCTCGCAATAGCGGGTCCGATCCCTGAGAGTTTGACAAAGCCATGTGACATGGTGGATCTCAGCTGAGCTGATCACAGCCCTGCGTAGCGATCACACTGCCTTGGCCTGTCACCTCAGGATCTCCTCTACCTTGGTAAGGATGAGCCTCCGTTTGTTGTTGGCGCAGTAAGTCGTACTCCGGCACTGAGCGCGCTTCTCTTTATTTACTTTTTTTGATTCACTGTGCAGTGTCATGTTGCTTAGCAACGGGTTCAGGACATGTGTTAACATGATGTTTACACAATCGTTAACATGCTGTTTACACACTGTGGCTAGACGGCGGGAGGGGGAATATCGATTGGTTACACTGTTTTTTGAACCCTTGATACTGTGTTATGATCATATGATGTAATAATATTGCACATTGATATGCTATATATACCTTTTATCCAAGACCCCTGCTCGTAGTGGGAAGGAAAGACTGCTCCCCAACCCGAGCTGCTTGCATCTGTTACAATGGTAATGTTTGGGAGGAGGTGCCAATGAACCCCTTTTTTCAGGTTTGTCGATTCTGTCCACCACAGTAGGTCCCTCTTTACAAAAGATGGGATCCGGATCTTTTTGTCTAGTCCCGAGCATCTCCTGTTCCAGAAGCTTAAGATCCAGTTCTGAAGGATCCGAGTATGACTCTGACTCCATGCGACTGCAGGTAGACATGCTGTAAGGAGCCCCAGGGTCTTCATCGTCTGTCTGACTGATACAGAGTCCTTCCTTCTGAAAGAATGAATTTGGTCCTTTATGTTGATTATCTTTTCCTGGGGAAGAAAAGACATCTGGTGAGTTGAATTTAATATAACCCCCAAAAAAGTCTTTTGAGTGGAAGGTGTTAAACTCGATTTTTTCAGATTCATTAACCATCCCAACTCTGATAAAATTTTTAGGGAAGACTCTCTTGCCGCTAACAGGCTTTGTTTGTCTTTCCCTATTATTAGCAAGTCGTCTAGGTAGGGTATAATAGATATGTTTTGTAGCCTTAAGAAGGCTACCACCTCCACCATAATCTTGGTGAAAACCCTCGGGGCAGATGAGATACCGAATGGGAGTGCACGGAATTGAAAATGTAAGACAGAACCCTCGGGAGAGAGGACTGAGAACCTGAGAAATTTCTGAGATGCAGGGTGAATAGGTACATGGTAGTATGCATCTTGTAGATCTAATGTGCACATGTGGGAGTTTACGTGAATAAGCTGGGTAGCAGTTCTTACCGACTCCATGCGAAATCTTCTGTAAACAATGAAGCGGTTTAACTCCTTTAGATTGATGATCAGGCGGTTTGACCTGTTCGGCTTTTTTACAAGGAACAACGGGGAGTAGAATCCTCGTCTTTCTTGCTCCCGAGGAACTGGTACCACAACTCCCATGTGGACGAGGTGAGATACTTCCTGCCAAATGAAGGAATGTGTAGAGAGAGAAACAGAGGGTAAAGGAGGGATGAATCTTGAGGAGGGGGTAACATAAATTCTATCCTGTAACCAGATTCCATAATGGTCAGCACCCAAGGATTCGTAGTAATCTTTGTCCATTGGGATAAGAACCCCATAAGACGCCCCCCCACCTTGGCGTCATTGCTTCTTGTTTCCTGAGCCATCCGGGGGGGTTGGAGAACAGGAAACCCCTTCCCCTTCCTCCTTTAGGGTAACTCCATCGCCCCTGCTTACCTTTCCCATGGTAAGCCTCTCTGGTGTCTCTAAAAGGACGAAAAGGAGTCTTTTTGGGGATTGTTTTACTCTCCGGAAATCCCCTTTTCCTGTCCGACGCTTTCTCTAATATGGTGTCCAGTTCAGGCCCAAAGACAAAGGCACCTAAGAAAGGAATACTGCACAACTTTGATTTTGAACGTATGTCTCCACTCCATTGCTTTAGCCACAGGGCCCTTCTAGTGGCATTGGTCAGGGCTCCCTCTTTAGCAGCGAAGCGTATCCCTTCTGCTGATGCATCTGCCAGAAAGGCTGTAGCGGATCTTAATAGTGGTATACTCTCTAGTAAGGCGTCTCTGGGAGTGCCCTCCTGCATATGGGATTCCAATTTCCCCAGCCAAAAAAAGAGTGTTCTTGCCACTGAGGTGGCAGCTAAATTCGACTTGAGACTTAACATAGAGGTTTCCTCGCCTTCTTCAGCAGGGCTTCTGATTTTCTATCCATTGGGTCCCTGAGTTGTGCAGAATCTTCGAAGGGAAGATCCATTTTCTTTGAGACTTTGGATACTTGCACGTCTACTTTAGGAAATGAGTCCCAATCTTTTGACTCTTCTTGATCAAAGACTAAACGTTTCCTGAAGTTCTTGGAAACTGCGATCTTTCTCTCAGGATCTTTCCATTCTTCACTGATTAATCCTCTCAGCGTATCGTTAAGTGGGAAGACACGATGTTTCTTAGCTTTAAGCCCACCGAATAGTTCATCCTCACGAGATAAGGGAGGTACCTCGTCTTCAAGGTTCAGTGTATCACGCATGGCTTTTAAGAGATCGTCCAGATCGTCGTTCTGAAATAAGTAACGGGAACTTGTTGCCTGTTCGTGATCCTGGTGTTCCTGATCTTCAACCATAGAGCAGGATGGAGAATCTGAGATGCAACCCTCTTCCTCCTCGGATGAGGAGACTGATACGGGTCTTGCCCTTTTTTGCGGGGGGGGCTCCCTGAGTGGCAGCTGCAACCGAAGAACCCACTTTCTCTTCTATAAAGGTTTTTAGTTCATCCATAAAGGACGTTTTTTCTTCCCGCATGAAGTCCTCAATACAGGTTCTGCAAATAGGTTTCTTATAACCTTCAGATAGAGTGTGGAGGCACATATTACATTTTTTAACAGGGATTTTACTTTTCTCAGGCTTCTCTCTACTAGATTTCTCGGATTTGACCGATTTATCTTCTTTGCCTTTCCCCTTAGACCCTTGCTCCTAGGGGAGGAAGGCAAAGGAAAAAATGACTTGGTGTTCTTTATCAAACATAAAAAAGATATAATCTGCCGTACAGCACCACTCACGTAAACCGGGGGGTGGAGTAGGCCCAAGTCTGCCTCATCAGCCATTTTATGTCTGGGACGGCCAACACCTCGAATCGATGTCATAGACCTCTGATCAACTGACTACCCGCTTTAGAGGATTTAAATACCTTTATGGGGAGCCCATCCCCCTTGCAGGTGGCCTCCTCCATGATCCGCACTGTCCAAGTGTATCCGGAACGACGCGCGGTGACTTCCGGTCGCGACCGGAAGTCGTCATCGGCCACTAGGGATTATGGGAAATGTAGTTCTTCGCGTCCGCGCGAGGGCCCCGACATGCCAGGCCACCGGAGAGGACGAAGACCGGACCGATGCCAAATCCAGGGAGGGCCCGCACCGCCGAGCCAACCGAGGACCGTCCGGAGGGGAACTTAGACCGCAGTCAGCGTAACCCCAGGTAAGACATGTATCATTTTTTTTTTTTTTTTTTTAGATAACGTCCCCCCCCCCCACTAGGAGGAGAGAGACCCTCTCTTGACCTGACCCCTGTAGGGACAGGAAGACACTGGCGGGAGGATGAGGGGGGGGGGGGGGTTTTCCACGCTCTTTCCTTTCTCTCCAGAGGTCAAGGGTCATCCTCCAAGTGGGCCGTCATGGGGGACGTTATGGAAAAATCACTTTTGTTGTAGAGACCCAGGTCCTTCAAACATAACTCTGGGCTTGCCTGCCTCCTGATATCAGTTGGAACCTGTTGTGCAAACCAAATTTTAAGCTTGATTGATCTGAAAAAACGGGCTAAATCCGCCTCAAATCTCAGCTAATCAGTATCACTGGTAGGGCAAAATGACAGTCCCTTATTTAACAGTTCCATTTGTGTATCAGATAGTGTGTAAGAAGAGATATTTACCACTAAGTCGCTGTGCATTGTGCTCATTTCTTCAATGTCGCTGTTTTCGATGCCTTTACACTCCTCGTCATGGGGCTGTTTTCTATGACGTTTACCGCCACGCCGGGTATTTCTCCTCCTCCTTTCAGGCGAGCTTCGCCAGTCTCTAAAAAAGAAGAGGAAGTGGAAGAGGGACCCTGTCTGGTAGCGCATTTTTGTTGACTTTGCTGGGCTGCTTGTGTCTTGCCTCCTTTTCCACGGTTTCTCTGGCTCTGTGTTCTTGATTCCAGTTTCTCATCCATTTGCCAGTTATAAATCTTGCCTGTCTTGTAGTCCTCTGAATCCCTGTGCCATTTATGTCTTTTAGTCTCCTCCTGCTCGTGTTTGAATTTCAGGAGAATCTGTGATGATTTTTCTTTATATGATGTAAATTCCGCTGGTTCCATCAACTGTTGCAGCTGTGTCTCATGTGTGGTTACTTTATTGGTGATAGTGATAACTTCTTTTTGTAAAACGTCAATATTTAATTGAATGATATCAAGTGCATACTTGTTGGAGAGTCCTTCAAAAATACAACAAAAATCTCCATTATTGGGAAAAGGGTTTGGTCTCAGGTGTGGGCACAGACCACGAGGGATCATCTTATTTCTATAGTATTCGCCCAGTAATGAGAGATGCAATTGCAATGTGATTAATCTCCTGGAACCGGCTTCATACATTCTTTTAATATCAACCTTAGACGGCATACTTAGAAAAGATCTATTTCCCAGAGGTCCCCCAAGTATACAATTCACATCATCAACAGTGTAGGAAAAGACCATGGGTGGGGGTGATTCAGTCCGTAAAACATATAAATCTTCACTCACGTGCACGGCTCCGCAGTCCACTGTGTCTGATAGATAGGTAGAAGGAGCAGCACTGTGGATAACCGGATTAAATCCTTGGAACCTGTTGTGCAAACCAAATTTTAAGCTTGATTGATCTGAAAAAACGGGCTAAATCCGCCTCAAATCTCAGCTAATTAGTGTCACTGGTAGGGCAAAATGACAGTCCCTTATTTAACAGTTCCATTTGTGTATCAGATAGTGTGTAAGAAGAGATATTTACCACTAAGTCACTGTGCATTGTGCTCATTTCTTCAATGTCGCTGTTTTCGATGCCTTTACACTCCTCGTCATGGGGCTGTTTTCTATGACGTTTACCGCCACGCCGGGTATTTCTCCTCCTCCTTTTCAGGCGAGCTTCGCCAGTCTCTAAAAAAGAAGAGGAAGTGGAAGAGGGACCCTGTCTGGTAGCGCATTTTTGTTGACTTTGCTGGGCTGCTTGTGTCTTGCCTCCTTTTCCACGGTTTCTCTGGCTCTGTGTTCTTGATTCCAGTTTCTCATCCATTTGCCAGTTATAAATCTTGTAGTCCTCTGAATCCCTGTGCCATTTATGTCTTTTAGTCTCCTCCTGCTCGTGTTTGAATTTCAGGAGAATCTGTGATGATTTTTCTTTATATGATGTAAATTCCGCTGGTTCCATCAACTGTTGCAGCTGTGTCTCATGTGTGGTTACTTTATTGGTGATAGTGATAACTTCTTTTTGTAAAACGTCAATATTTAATTGAATGATATCAAGTGCATACTTGTTGGAGAGTCCTTTAAAAATACGACAAAAATCTCCATTATTGGGAAAAGGGTTTGGTCTCAGGTGTGGGCACAGACCACGAGGGATCATCTTATTTCTATAGTATTCGCCCAGTAATGAGAGATGCAATTGCAATGTGATTAATCTCCTGGAACCGGCTTCATACATTCTTTTAATATCAACCTTAGACGGCATACTTAGAAAAGATGTATCTCCCAGAGGTCCCCCAAGTATACAATTCACATCATTAACAGTGTAGGAAAAGACCATGGGTGGGGGTGATTCATCTTCACTCACGTGCACGGCTCCGCAGTCCATTGTGTCAGATAGATAGGTAGAAGGAGCAGCACTGTGGATAACCGGATTAAATCCAACGTGGGTGCAGGCTTCAAGGAACTGACTCAAGATCCCATATGCATACAAACTCCAAGGAAGGAAGCAGCACTCCAAGATAAGTAGTGAATGTTTATTCCACCAGTGGTAAGTGCTACGTTTCGGCTGACTCTATGCAGCCATTCTCAAGCATAGTGAAACAGTGATACAGGGCGGGTTTAAATCCCCTGCAGGATGTGACATCATGATTACAAAAAACAGGTGGTGTGATAATGAGTTGTTACATCATGCTCAAAACACATATATAAAAGGTATATATCATATATCATATGATATTATTACATCATATGATCATAACACAGTGTCAAGTGTACAAAAAACAGTGTAGCCAATCGATAGTCCCCCGCAAGCCGTCTAGCCACAGTGTGTAAACATAATGTTAATGCATGTGTAAACATTATGTTAACACATGTCCTGAACCCACTTTATTTTTTTTTAAATGCAGCGGGTTTCCCGAATCCGTCGGTTTTTTTTTACGGCCACGCCCCCCCGATTTCCATCGCGTGCATGCGGCGTCGATGCGCAACAATCCGATCGTGTGCGCTGAAATCCTAGGGCAATACAGGGAAAATCGCCACAAAACGGAAAAATTTGGTTAACCCGTCGCAAAAAACGCAAACCGGCCCCTTAGTAAATGACCCTCTTTATGTATGTTTTTTTAAAAAAAAAATCTGTAATTGTAATGGATTGTTCATCTGATCACAAGTAATCTATCTGGCATTGGCTCATGGGTCTAAAAGCTAATTGCTAATCTGGCAGTGTATTTTCGCTCATTTCTCGCTCTCCATCTTCAAAAATCCAGAACTTTTTCATTTTTCCATGTACAGAGCTGTGTGAGGGCTTATTTTGTGTGTGATGATAAATTTTGCTTTCCCCTGATGTTATTTATTATTCCCTGCCATGTAGTGGGAAGCTGGAAAATATGTGGAAAAAAAAAACCGCTTGTGCATCATGTTCTTGTGGGCTCAGTTTTTTACGACTTTCACTTTTACCTCTACTTTATTCTTTGGTTCGGTATGATCGCAGTGATACTAAATTTATACAGTTTTTATTGCGTTTTAATACATTTTCAAGTATATATGAAGGGGGGTTTTTGGAGAAGAGGGAAAAGTTGTGAGTGTATCACTTTAAAATGTAACTTTTATTTGTTCTTGTATTAAAATAACCAAGACTCGTGTGCGTCTACATACACCATGAGGTTCCAGTGTGGTAATGCAAACCACACTTAATCAATGTCACTGTGGCTATATACTGTAAGCCTGGGACAGTAATACAGGAGTAGGTCCCCTTAGTTTGAACAGTCCTCCTGTAATCCAATGTCACGTCCTCTTAATAATTTTTATAAGAGGACAAGAGGAGACAGTGGTATATCGTTTGCATCATCCAGCGGCAGGTGCTAATATTCTGCAGGCCGCCTGAGAAAATTATACTACTGGGGGCAGGCTGGGCAGTGCTGTATACTACTGGGGGCAAGCTGGGCAGTGCTGTATACTACTGGGGGCAGGCTGGGGTGGCTGTATACTACGGGGGACAGGCTGGGATGGCTGTATACTACAGGGGGCAGGCTGTATACTATAGGGGGCTGGCTTGCTATATATTGGTGGGGGGGGGGGGTCTGTGACCAATCCATTTCCCACCCTCAGCTTATACTCGAGTCAATAGGTTTTCCCAGTTTTTGGTGGTAAAATTAGGGGTCTCGGCTTATACTCGGGTCGGCTTATACTCGAGTATATACGGTACATTTTCAAAAATTAAACGAATGTGTACAAAAAAGAAAAAAAATTTTTTGCCATATTCTGACGCTAATAACTTTTTCATACTTTGGCACACAGAGCTGTTTGATATGTAATTTTTTGCTAAATGAGCTGATGTTTTCATTGCTACCATTTTGAGGACAGTGTGACATTTTGATCATTTTTATTACATTTTTTATGTCATGTAAAATGGTGTAAATGTCGTGTTTCGGACATTTGGGTGCCATTTGCCGTTCTGGAGGTCACCGCCGCCCGTAACCGTTTTTATATTTTGATAGATCTAGCATTTTGGGATGCAGTGATACCTAATGTGTCTGTGATTTTTACTGTTTATTATGTTTTATATCAGTTCTAGGGAAAGGTGTGTGATTTGAACTTTGGTACATTAACCCTAGATGGTCCGATTGTTCCTACTATATACTGCAATACTACTGTATTGCAGTATATGGCATCTTTGCACACGATTCATTACAATGAGCTGTGGGCTCATCGTAATGAATCCTCAGAAGACATTCATGGCAACCGATCGCTGTCCCCCGATATCATTCGGGGGAGCAACAATCGGAGGTAAGATGGCGGGCCCTTGCCCAACTTTGCCGGCGGCAAACAACACCCTGTGAGCCCTCTTCATACACCCTTCAACCCTCCATGAAGGGTGTGAGAAGGTACAAGGGGCCATTATTGATGGCAGATATGTGTCACCGAGGTGCCTGGCCTCAGTGAAGTGAGCCGGTTAATGTTTGGTCAGGAACCTTAGGTTTCTGACAATATTAATGTAGCAAAGCTGCTTAATGCAGTTGATCCGGGCCGGCTTTCATTGGAGTAGGGTGGGGGACTACTCCCACATATCCAGGCCAGGTTTTGGCTGAGAGATAAAGCTAGGAAGCTCAGGTGAGCTGGGGGGATGTGTGTTTGCAGTCTGGAAGTCTCTGCTATACTGCATGCAGAGCTGGAGGTGTTACACAGCCAAGGATCAGCAATAGTGACATTGTTTGGTTATGCTGCTGGATGGAGACACAACCTACAAAGGACTGTGAGTCAAGCCTGTTTATATGGACTGTATTTTCTGTTATATGCTGAAGCAAGCTATTCTGTTTCGTTAAACTGTTTTGGAAAGAAATAAAACAGCTACCTGGACTGTTACTGAAGTTGCCATTTGAGTTGATCCCCTACAAGGGGTTAAAAGTTCTTATAATAATAATAATAATAACTTTATTATCCCAAAGGGAACTTAGTGTCACATCTGCAAAATACACAGTACAACAGAAGGCAAAAACAATAAGACGTACATGCAACCACATGCACAATAAAAACCACTTTATAGATTCCAACTATATAGCATGGAGCTAGAAGCAGTATATGTGTTACATTAAATGGTTGGTTTGTCACTTGTTTTGGCCTACGTTTCAATGATTTGTCGCCTCATTTAAGCTTAGTTGTTTATGATGCCCTTTCAAATATGTATAGAGGGATAAATAGGGATATGCAGTTTAGCATAGATTACCATGACATTACTAAGCTCAGAGGGCCGAGCTCGAAGCTGTTTAGACTGTTCCGATAATTTATGAGAAAGAAAACAAAAGCCCTTTGGCCATTTATAGTGACATCTGATATGTTGTGAGATCTCTCAGACTTCTTACAAATGTGGCCCACATTAGTTAACCATAGGAAACAACAAAGCAGATGAGCTAGCTAAAGAAGTAGCTACAACAGGTGAATTGCTACCCTGTTTCCCCTAAAATAGGACATCCTCCGAAAATAAGACCTAGTAGAATTTAGTTCAAACTTAGAAATATAAGGCCTCCCCTGAAAATAAGACCTAGTGGCAGCCAGCTGGGTTGCACAGGGTGACCCCCAGAATGCAGATGATCTAGTGGGACTGGTGGAGAGGTTCCACACTATGGAGAAATCCCTGGGAGGGCCAGGGATTATGAAATCTGTATACTGGGAGCCCCAAATAAATTGGAACTGTCAGACCAACCCGTTACTAGCATGGTGTACCTAATAAAGTGGCCGGTGAGTGTATATGTATTCATAAAAGAGGAAAAATCATAACTCCTTGTTAACTGGTTCGCGACCGCCCGCCGGGCTGAGCCCTCTCCATAGCCGGTAAGTCTTTGCTGCATATTGCTAGCACCGATCGTGGGTGTTATCACAGCAATGGCTGCCAGCAGCCTCAAAAAGATAGCGGCGCATAGCGCCCAATGTCGAAAATGGCATTTTTTTTGCCATTTTGAAAAATATAAAAAAAATCTGTAAAAAGTGATTTATAGGCCGAAAAATACGGTAAGTTAAAAAAAAGTCTTAATCAACTTCTAGAAATATGATTTCAAATTCTGTAATAGTATTGGAATCACATTTCTAAGACCGTACATTGGAATTGACTCAAAATGAGCAAAAGTCACAAGCAGTAGGTAGATTATTATTCACAACCTTTGTTTGGAGAAAGCTATCTGTATAATGAAGCTGATATGGAGCTTCAAGGTGAAAATAAAGGTGCACAGGACTCTCTATTTGTGGAATTCTCCAGTACTTCCGTTTCCATTTCACTGATTTTTCAAGATGTCCAAGATCTCAGAATACCAGAAAAAAAAAACATAGGTATTTAATCCAAAGGTTTAAAATCCACATTAACTTCCACAAGGAACTTGCTCTGAATTTCTCCCGCACGCAGGACTTCCGAATGGCGAGTCACCAGAAGAGTCATGTCACACATACTATGGGCCGTCCAAGAAGATTCTTCTTATCTCAACGCATTTCAAAAGAACACTGCTTTCTTTGTCAGAAAATAGAAGGTTGATGGAATCACAAGTACTTCCTTATTTAGAGTTTCATTGCAACTGCTAACATTGCTGTGAGCTATAGTTCTACTTGCCTTACTATCATTTCACTAGTTTTACATCATCTATACTTAACTCCATGTAATATTAGTTTAATTTGTATCAGGGTTTAGAATTTAGCTCTCGTTTTCATAAAAATTCATAGTGATATATTTTATATTTTAAAAACAACTACATTTTAATTTTATTTTCTTTTTAATATACAAATATACACTCACCGGCCACTTTATTAGGTACACCTTGACATGGTCAAGACAATCTCCTGCAGTGATCAGTGACCGAGCATCAGTATGGGGAAGAAAGGTGATTTGAGTGCCTTTGAACGTGGCATGGTTGTTGGTGCCAGAAGGGCTGAGTCTGAGTATTCAGAAACTGCTGATATACTGGGATTTTCCGAACAACCATCTCTAGGGTTTACAGAGAAATTGTCAACGAAATAAGAAAACTCCAGGACGGCAGTTCTGTGGGCGGAAATTGCCTGTTGAGACCGAGGTCAGAGGAGAAATGGGCAACTGTTCGGACTGAAGAAAGGGCAACAGTGACTCAAATTGCCACCCGTTACAGAAAACCACCGGAGTCTCAGAGAGCATCTCTTGAATACAGTTACAATCGAACTTTGAGGATCGGGGCTACGCTAGCCGAAGACCACCCACCCGGGGTTGCCACTCCTTTAGCTAAGAACAGGAAACTGAGCTACAATATTGCACAAGACTCATCGAATGGACAGTAGAAGATTGAAAAACGATTGCTGTGTCTGATGGGCGACATTTCTCGACTTCTGACTGCGAAAGTTCGTGGATGGTAGCGCGTCTAGTATTTGCACGTCAACAAACTAGAATAGATGGATCCATCTGCCTATGTATCAGATTGGTTTAGGGGCTGCGTGGGGTGGTGTCATTGTGGGGGGAAAACGTTTGTTCTTGGCACTCTTTGGGCCCCTTGGTACCCCCAAATTAGTGCATCTGTGAAATATCACATGCACCTACCTGATTTGTTGCTGACCAATCGTCCATCCTTTATGACCACAATGATGATACCCACATCCTTGTGGCTAACTTCTAGACAGGATGATGCGCCCATGTCATAAAGCTGGGTATCATCTCGACTGTTCTTTTCTTGAACTGACAAGGAGATAATTCACTGTACCACATGTGCCTCCACAGTCACCAGGAATCCAATAGAGCATCTTTGGGAGTCGTGGAACCGTGTAGATTCCAATGTTGTCGGAGCCGACAAATCTGCGCACTGTGTGATGCCATCATGTCAATATGGACCAAAATCTCTGAGGAATGCTTCCAGCACCTTGTTGAATCTATGCCACGAAGAATTGAGGCAGTTCTGAAGGCAAAAGGGGGTCCAACCCGTTACTAGCATGGTGTACCTAATAAAGTGGCCGGTGAGTGTATATGTATTCATAAAAGAGGAAAAATCATAACTCCTTGTTAACTGGTTAGCGGCCGCCCGCCGGGCTGAGCCCTCTCCATAGCCGGTAAGTCTTTGCTGCATATTGCTAGCACCGATCGTGGGTGTTATCACAGCAATGGCTGCCGGCAGCCTCAAAAAGATAGCGGCGCATAGCGCCCAATGTCGAAAATGGCCTTTTTTTGCCATTTTGAAAAATATAAAAAAAATCTGTAAAAAGTGATCAAAAGGTCGTACAGTCCTAAAAATGATATAATTGAAAATATTATCAAATGTCACAGAAAATGACACCACCGCCAGCCCCAGAAGATGGCAAAATAAAAAAAAAATTGTACAGGAGGTTTTAATTTTTGTAAATGCATGAAAACATTATAAAACCTATACAAATTTGGTATCCACGTAATCATACCAACCCAAAGAATAAAGTAGACATTTCATTTGGGGTGCTCAGTGAAAGCTTTAATATCCAAGCCCACAAGAAAATGGCGCAAATGGTGTTTTTTCACCATTTTTACTGCATTTGGAATTTTTTTCCCGCTTCCCAGTACACGCCATGGAATATTCAATACCATCACTATGAAGTGCAATTTCTTACTCAGAAAACAAGCCATCAAACAGCTCTTTACGTGTAAAAATAAAAAAGTTATAGATTTTTGAATGTGGGGAGGGAAAAATGGAAATGAAAAAACAGGAAAGGGCCCGGTCCTTAACCGCTTAAAATAAATATTTTAAGTTATAAAAAGCTATAAAAATATTATTATTGAAAATCAAATAGTTCAATTTCCTGATTGAGACCATTAGGGGCTAATGTATCTTAATCAAATATCCATTGACTTTACATCCTGGACCTCTGTTGGATTTAGTCCCCTAACCTCCAATTTTGTCGTATTTTTTCTATGCCAAATACAATGTGTTTATTCTTGAAATGTTTAACAACAAGAGTAAAGAAACATACGCAGAACATTAAAAATAGTTTTGCTGGCCATCCTCTCTCTAAAGAGCATTTAGTCCTCCCTATATATAACTTCCAGCAAGGGCATTGAATGCAATAAATAATACCTCTTGTATGGCAATATTGTGGTTTTTGAACTTATATTAATCTTACATTAAACAATGCTTACAAGGATAGAACCCTTGTTTATGCAAAAAATATTATTGTTGTTTTCCATAGGTTCTCTTTTTATTTGTCTTTTTTGTGTAGTGGGGGCAACTACTTCCCAAATTTCCTGCATTTCTAAATAGAAATCTATGATGTTTTGGTATTAATTATCATATCCATTTATCCTGTGTCAATATGTTCCAGTGTTTCTGAACTATCCTTTTAACCCCTTTTAAGGACGCAAGGTTTTTTTGCTCTTTTTGATTTTTCCGTGTACAGAGCTGTGTGACGGCTGATTTTCTGCGTAAAAAAAATAATTGTTCAAGTGTGAACCGTATACATTCCAAAAAACATAATATACCTGCATCTCATGGAAGTCACAACTCTTTTCTAAAAAAAATATTGAACTTATTGACAACCTTTATTATGCTCTATAACAACATAAAGTGAAGTTGTGTCTAATGTCCTATCATACAATGTCTTTTCCATTTCAACTCATTAAGAATCTGTAGAATGTGTTTAGCATCACTTAAGTAAGCAGGGAGAATTTGCACATACTTCTGCAATTGATGATCTAAATATTCAGAAAGGTTTGGTATCCAATCCCCAAAATAATCACTACCCGGGGTTATGTACAAGAATTATTAATCTTAAAATATATAACTGAAATTCTCAGTGATTGACAATTAATATAAAGAGATTCTTCCTTATTTAATATTCCAATTATTTTCCCTTTTTTTTTTACCAACAAATCTAGATCTTTTTTAAATATCATGGTGGAATCCTTTTTCAATTTTCTATTTTTATAATTTAGGACTGCAATACTCCACCCTTCGCTGCTGAATGGATAATAATTTCTTTCTTTTTCTCTAAAGATAAATACCATTCTTTTCTTTTCTAGTGAGATTTTCTCCTTAGGTCTGTTTGGACTGGTAACTTTCCTACTGTTCCTAGTTATAAGAAATTGGAATGTGTTAATAGCTTCTGAATATTTGTTAAGGGGATGACTTCCGACTCAACGATGTATGCTTAACGGTATTGGCTGATGGTTGTGTATTTGTTTGTAACTTGATTTGTTTTGTTTTTTTTTATATTTTTAATGGTTCATTTTCCCATGAATTGTTTTAAACAAATAGATGCATTGAATTTATTGAAAGTATTTGTAGGGGCAAATTTCAAGCCTTTTTGTAAGAAGCATTCTTCTTCTGCGGTTAAAAAATAACGACTCGGATCATAAATTTTCTGTTCTGTTGATACATTTTATTCATGGTTTTTATTTAACTATTGTTTCTTCTTCTTTTGGGTTAGTTTCTCTCCTCTACATCCCCGTTTCCCCTTCTTTCGGTTGCAGGAAAAAAATCTTAATTTTCTTGTATTTGTATTCTTGATTGCCTTTTTTGTTTGTTCTATTGTTATTAATTTTAGTAGCATTCAGACTTTTTTTTAATTTTTGTTGCTCATTCTTATTCTTGTTGGGATTACTCCTAATCGTATTATTATCTTCATTTGACTCTCTTCGGATTTCATGAACACTGTCCCTGTCTTCTTTGTCATGATTCTCAATATCGGTACTTTTTATAACTTTTGTTTTACCAATGCATTACACCTATTTTCTATTGGTATAGAGATATCTTTCTAGTGGTTTGTGACAATTAAAATTTGGGGATTTAGAGGTACATGTAGTGCTAAAAGTATTGGAACAATTGGACATTAATTCATTATGGCTCAAAATATTGGAACGTTCATGTGGGACTAAGTCTCGAAGGAATTTAGAATTTTTTTTTGCCTCAATAATTTTTTTTGCCAGATGTACAATTTCAGGATGTTCTTTATATGGTATTATTATTTCAAACAACTGTAGAATTTGTTCATTCACTTTAAATAGCTTTTTTAAAAACCATTATCAATAGTAAATAGCACTGTTTGTTTGGAGAAATTATGGCACATATAGTCCCATTCTCAAATGACCATTTACTCCCCCATATCATGTGCTAAGGTTTTATAAACCACAAGACCTTTTGGAATAATATCATATTCTAGGTACTTTTACAGAGATGAAATTTCCCATAAGCTTTTCATTTCAATGTTTAAATATTTTTCAAGTGTTTTAATAAGGTCATAGCTTAATAGTATTAAGTCATTATCAATATTATTTTTTTCTTTGAAAATTTAAAACGAGTGACATTGTTCTTCCGGAACTGTAAGCAATGATTAGCCACTGGCCGGGGCAATCCCTCGTGCGTGATACTTTCAGAGCAAGTTCCTTGTGGAAGTTCATGTGGATTTTAAATTTGGATTATCTTCCTATTGTTTTTTGTTTATTATCTGGTATTCTGAGACCTTGGACATCTTAAAAAATCAGTGTGAGAGAAACTAAGTGAAACAGAAGTACTGGAGAACTCCACAATTAAAGACTCCTGTACACCTTCATTTCACCTTCAAACTCCATCTTGGCTACATCGTACAGGTAGATTATTATTCTCAACCTTTTTTTTGAGAAAGCTATTTACTGCTTTTATTTGCCCTTTTCCACCGCTGGTTTTGATCTTCTTTATACATGTGTTTTATAAAGTTTTGGGGGGAATTAAGTGGGTTACTCCTCTAGAGAAACCGGCGAAGGTACTCACACCCTATTTTTTAAGGTCTTTTGCGCCGATAAACCATATTTTGTTTAAGAGTCACAAGTAGCCAGAGCTTGTATGGAAATTCAGATAGAATATTTGACTACTCTACTAATTATGGCTCAGGCTTTACAATGTGTAGTTACTCCACTTGGGGCTATCCTCACGTCCCATTGATTCACCTACCACCCGATCTACTTTATAGGTAGATTTGTGGTGGTAGGTGCCCTTTAAACTCTATATTTTAAAGAGGAAAGTAGGGGGGTCGTCTTATACACCAGGTCGTCTTATACGCCGGAATATACGGTATTCAGAAAGGTTTGGTATCCAATCCCCAAAATAATCACTACCCGGGGTTATGTACAAGAATTATTAATCTTATAATATGTAACTGAAATTCTCAGTGATTGACAATTAATATAAAGAGATTCTTCCTTATTTAATATTCCAATTATTTTCCCTTTTTACCAACAAATCTAGATCTTTTTTAAATATCATGGTGGAATCCTTTTTCAATTTTCTATTTTTATAATTTAGGACTGCAATACTCCACCCTTCGCTGCTGAATGGATAATAATTACTTTATTTTTCTCTAAAGATAAATAGCATTCTTTTCTTTCCTAGTGAGATTTTCTCCTTAGGTCTGTTTGGACTGGTAACTTTCCTACTGTTTAAGAAATTGGAATGTGTTAATAGCTTCTGAATATTTGTTAAGGGGATGACTTCCGACTCAACGATGTATGCTTAACGGTATTGGCTGATGGTTGTGTATTTGTTTGTTACTTGATTTGTTTTGTTTTTTTTTAATATTTTTTAATGGTTCATTTTCCCATGAATTGTTTTAAACAAATAGATGCATTGAATTTATTGAAAGTATTTGTAGGGGCAAATTTCAAGCCTTTTTGTAAGAAGCATTCTTCTTCTGCGGTTAAAAAATAACGACTCGGATCATAAATTTTCTGTTCTGTTGATACATTTTATTCATGGTTTTTATTTAACTAGTGTTTCTTCTTCTTTTGGGTTAGTTTCTCTCCTCTACATCCCCGTTTCCCCTTCTTTCGGTTGCAGGAAAAAATTCTTAATTTTCTTGTATTTGTATTCTTGATTGCCTTTTTTGTTTGTTCTATTGTTATTAATTTTAGTAGCATTCAGATTTTTTTTTAATTTTTGTTGCTCATTCTTATTCGTGTTGGGATTACTCCTAATCGTATTATTATCTTCATTTGACTCTCTTCGGATTTCATGAACACTGTCCCCGTCTTCTTTGTCATGATTCTCAATATCGGTACTTTTTATAACTTTTGTTTTACCAATGCATCACACCTATTTTCTATTAGTATAGAGATATCTTTCTAGTGGTTTGTGACAATTGAAATTTGGGGATTTAGAGGTACATGTAGTGCTAAAAGTATTGGAACAATTGGACATTAATTCATTATGGCTCAAAATATTGGAACGTTCATGTGGGACTAAGTCTCGTTGGAATTTAGAACTTTTTTTTTGCCTCAATAATTTTTTTTGCCAGATGTACAATTTCAGGATGTTCTTTATATGGTATTATTATTTCAAACAAGTGTAGAATTTGTTCATTCACTTTAAATAGCTGTTTATAAAACCATTATCAATAGTAAATAGCACTGTTTGTTTGGAGAAATTATGGCACAAATAGTCCCATTCTCAAATGACCATTTACTCCCCCATATCATGTGCACAAGACCTTTTGGAATAATATCATATTCTAGGTACTTTTACAGAGATGAAATTTCCCATAAGATTTTCATTTCAATGTTTAAATATTTTTCAAGTGTTTTAATAAGGTCATGGCTTAATAGTATTAAGTCATTATCAATATTATTTTTTGCTTTCTTTGAAAATTTAAAACGAGTGACATCACTCTTCCAGAACTGTAAGCAATGATTAGCCACTGGCCGGGGCAATCCCTCGTGCGTGACACTTTCAGAGCAAGTTCTTTGTGGAAGTTCATGTGGATTTTAAATTTGGATTATCTTCCTATTGTTTTTTGTTTATTATCTGGTATTCTGAGACCTTGGACATCTTAAAAAATCAGTGAGAAACTAGAGAAACTAAGTGATACAGAAGTACTGGAGAACTCCACAATTAAAGACTCCTGTACACCTTCATTTCACCTTCAAACTCCATCTCGGCTACATCGTACAGGTAGATTATTATTCACAACCTTTATTTTGAGAAAGCTATTTACTGCTTTTATTTGCCCTTTTCCACCGCTGGTTTTGATCTTCTTTATACATGTGTTTTATACAGTTTTGGGGGGAATTAAGTGGGTTACTCCTCTAGAGAAACTGGCGAAGGTACTCACACTCTATTTTTTAAGGTCTTTTGCGCCGATAAACCATATTTTGTTTAAGAGTCACAAGTAGCCAGAGCTTGTATGGAAATTCAGATAGAATATTTGACTAATCTACTAATTATGGCTCAGGCTTTACAATGTGTATTTACTTCCCATCACTCTTGGCTACTGGGAAAATTACCCATTATATAATTTAAAGTACTAGACAATTAGATTATAAAGTGCTAATAATATGGTAAATAAGTGTTAGAGTGTAAAGAAGAACATGTCTTAGCCTCTATGATTCCAGGATAGGAAGCAAATGGTTGTTCAGTTATGTTTGGGAGTGCATTTAATGATTGTAAATAGGTTGAGTTTTGCTGACTGGTTTTCCATGTAGAACATTTGGCCATTTGTGGCTTTTCTTCTACAGTTCTTTCCTGAGCTTTAAATGAAACACATGTGTCTGAAGCACATGTGTCGATTCTAACGAAGTGGATTCATTTAGAATTTCAGGAAACTATCAAATTATTGGCACAAATCCAAAGTTACGGTGATTCGTGGGACACACCCCCCCCCTTCACCCCTTAGGACATGGCCCTTTTTTGTTTTTGCATTTAATTTTTCAACTCCTCACCTCTTCAAAAATCTGTTAACTTTTTATGTTTCCATGTAAAGAGCTCTGTTTGGGCTATTTCTCTGCGTAACATTGAACTTCTAGTGATGGTATTTATTATTCCATGCCGTATACTGGGAAGCGGAAAAAAAAATCAGAATGCAGTAGAAATGATAAGAACGCATTTGCGCAGTTTTCTTGTAGGGTAGGCTTGATTTTATGCTTTCACTGAGCACCCCATCACATGTCTATTTTTATTCTTTGGTTTGGTATGATCACAAGGATACCAAATTTGTACAGGTTTTATATGTTTTCATACATTAAAAAAATTAAAGCCTTCTGTACAAAAAAAAAATTCTTCTTTTGCCATGTTCTGGCACTATAACTTTTTCAGACTTCAGTGTACACGGACTGTGGGTGGTGTCATTTTGGTCATACTTGAGTGATGTTTTTAACGCTTTCATTTTTAGGTTTTAGGACTTTTTATACAATTTTTAATATTTTTCAAATTGAAAAAAGTGGCATTTTTTGACTTTGGGCCCAATTTCTGTTACGGGTTATAACGCTGGAAAAATCGCTAATATATTTTGATGGATCGGACATTTTGGGACGCAATGATACCTAATTTGTTTATTATTTTTACTGTTTATTATTATATTATATCAGTTCTAGGAAAAAAGGGGTGATTTAAACTTTCCTTTTTTTGCTTATTTTTTATATTTTTTTTTACAATTTTTTAAAAAATTTTTAACCATGATTTTTAGATCCTCCAGGGTAATTTAACCCTGCAGGGTCCGATTGCTAATACTATATACTGCAATACTACTGTATTGCAGTATATAGCTATTTTGCAATGATTTTTAATAGCCTGCCCTCTGGTGGCTATTAGAAATCATTGCACCTGGCAAGCCTACAAGTCTCAATGAGACTCTAGGCTGCCATAGCAACCGATCGCCGCCCTCCGATGACGTTCCAGGGGGCGGCGATCGGGAATCCAAATGGCGGCAGCCATTTAACTGTAAGTTAGGTGCCGCGGTCGGGTTCGACCGTGGCACTTAACAGGTTAACTGCCGGGATCGGTGCCAGCACCAACCGTGGCAGTGACAGGAGGGTGTTGGCTGTATTATACAGCCGTTACCCGCTGGGTATGAAGAGAGCTCAGCTCGTGAGCTCTCTCCATACACCCCTTGCCGCGCGAGGACGATATAGTTCGTCCTCGGTCGGCAAGGTGTTTTAATTAGCAAAATGGCAGTGAGAGCAACGTGTTACATGGGGCAGATAACTCTGGGAAGGAGAAAGGAACACCCTCGATCACCTGTGCAGACATGTAAGCCAATCAGCGACCGGCAGGCTTCTGTGATGTCACAGCCCTATAAAAACAGACGGCCAATTGCAATCCCAATTTCACACTGCATGTGCTGTCTCAAGCATCTAGCTGCTTGTACTCAGTAGCTGATAGAGTGATATTTGCTCAAAGTCCAGAGTGTCAGTTTTTGGGGTTCTGTATTCCCCAAATTTCAATTTGTTTTTGTTGCTAAAGTAGATATCAATAAATCAGTGTCAAATCCACATAGTTGGTGGAGTGATTTTTTTCTCAAAGTCCAGGGTGTCAGATTTTGGGGTTCTGTATTCCCCAAATTTCAATTCTTTCTGCTGCTGCCGCCACTTCCACACTGTCATTCTGCCACTCTGTGGCCTACGATGTTGCTGCCACCTCTATAATTTGTCACTGTGCCACTCTGCGGCCTACTCATGCTGCTGCCAACTGACCGCTGTCTCCCTGGAACACCCTGTGATTTCCATAATGCTGTTTCCAGCCTCCACAACTCTATGACGTTGCAACTGTGTTTGGTTTTCCCCTGCATTTCATCTGTCAGAAGGAATGAAAAGCTTTAGGATTGATAGCAAAAAGTAGGAGTGGATATAGAACACAGATGACATGCAAATATCCCATTTACTGGTCATCTCTGTTTTGGATCAACTCCTGTTTGTTTTTGGCTTTTAGCAATGCTGATGGATTATTGACCGATTGAAAGCGGACACTGACGGATGAAAAGAAGGGCAAAATGATCAGTGACGTCAATGAAAAATTACTGCCGACACCCTCTCCACTCTTTAGGGGGGTTTCTACATGTATCAGCATTTAACAGAACAGGTTCTCTTGTTATCTATGGAATCATCTGATTTCCGTGTAAAAAGAGTGCACTCTTTGATGTTATAGTGGGATCTTGGCCCTCAACTCATTCCTGTCGAGCTGGCACAGACGTTACCTTGTCAGGCTGTGTTCCCACTTCACTTATTTGGTCAAGTAGGCCCCTGTAAGTGCCCATGAAATTGAAGAGTGAAGCGATTCTAAGAGCGGCAGCTGTCATGTGCGTGTCATACTAAAACACAGCATTTTGTGAAGACCAAACCATGCTCCCTATGCATATTTGAGCATGGTACAACATTCTACAACACCCTACAGGCTCTCTGCAACCAGGAAATACCTGTTTTTTAATGTGATTTGCCATTATTTAATTCACGTCAAATCGAATTCTGTCAGAAAATTAATCAAACTCGGCGAATCAAATTTTTGAAAAATTCACCCATCTCTACTTGTAGGTTTGCTTCAGCAGCAGGATTTAAGGCAGGCTCTTGGAAGTAGTCACTCATCTCCAGGCTGTGAGTAAACGGACACCAGTTGCCAGACACCATCCAATCAGCTATCTTGAACCAATTGGTTATCTGCTGTTGTGGCCGTTGCCGTTTTCTGGAATAAGGAACTATAAGTTTATTATTGACATCTCCTATCTCTGTGATATCCCTGCTGCAAGCTGATAATATCAGGGGCACCAAATTTACCATCACCCAGGGATCCTTACCCCTGTCTTTGAGAATGCCCCAGGGAGAACTATCAGCCATCTGCAGCATCTCCCTCTTTTCTTTCAAATCTACCTGCTAATACAATGGGTTAAGGCCACTATTGTGATTTGAACTTTGCTATCAGTCTGTGTAACTCTGTTGTTCCGTTAAATGCTGCTCCGGCACTGAACGTGTAAATCCTTGCAAAGCAATGCAACAAGTTGTAGTCCTACAAAAGTTACTGGCAGGAAAACCAGTCTGTACATGCTTATCCTGCCAAAAGTTACTGGTGGGAGAGAAAAGAAAATTCAGCCCTCCAAAGCTCCTGCCGGGAAATACACCGGCCCCGCCCTACTGGCATGAAGTGCCTCAGAGGAGAAGATAAGCGCTGTAGCTATCCGGCAAGGAAAAGGGTGTATTGTCCATCTTGGATTCCTCCACATGCTGTCTCCTGCACTACCAGTTAGACGAACATCGGCCAGAGTCAGGGACCATGTGTCACATGGCCTGCCCAGTAGCATCAGGCCCCTCTGTCTGGTGCACCTCTTGCCACCATTTCCTGCATTAAACCTAAAATGACGAATTTCCAGCAACAGCCATCTGCTTCAATTGAGACTGCTATTCCCCCAACTTACAGAGCCTCTTCTTCAATGGGGCTCCTCCCTCCATTTGCCCTGGAGTTCTTCTGTTTCTGCTTCAGGGACTCAGGAGCCGGAGGACCCTTCTACTCCCTGGATCTATCCACCAGTGGAGCTGCAATAAAAAAGCTCAAAACTCCCTTGGCAGACCCTGACCAGTCTGAAAAGTACCCAGGAACACCTGCCAAGAAGCCGGTGCTGATGGGTGTGAATGGCCTGCTAGCTAAACAGGTCACCACTGCAAACTCCACAGCGCACCCAACAGCTGCAGGTTAGTCCGGGAATAACCCTCCTCCTTCTGTCAGCAATGGAGAAGAATCTAAAGCTACTATCATGTGCTCTACAGTGCCCCCAGCTACCGAAGTTCGGTCACAAAAGAGCCTGCCTCCCTTTTTCGCTGAGCTGCCTACTGTCGCAGATAACCTTACCGCTCTTCCAACTCCAGCTTTTGGAAGTCCCTTGTCAGCAGTTCCAAAGCCCACCAGTGTTTTTGATGTTCCTGCTGAGATGATTCCAGCAAATGACACTTCAGGCAGTGAGAGCTTGTTTCACAGGTTTACCCTCCAGCTGTATCAGTATGTGTTCCAGCATCATACCCCTATAGTATATGTTCCCACCATCTGAGGTCCTGCTACAGCCACAGCTATGTCAGATGACATCCTGGCTGCTCTTGCACCTATTGCTGCTGTTTGAGTTTATACCACTAGCTGTGACCGGGTGAACAGAGGACAGATCCAGCCACTGCTGTCTGCACCCGGGCTGATGATGTCCATGCTGCAGTTCCTGCTCCTATGCCTGCAGCTTCCATTTCAAGCACCAGATGCTGATGAGGCCTTATCATGTACTTTATTACTGTGTAACTATGACATTGCTTTCTTCCAGGTTGGGTTGAGCCCATAATTCCCTAATTGTATCCAAAGCCCGAAACTGTCCTGAGACTCTTATATTTTGTACTGAAAGCCAGAGACATTGCTGGACTCCTCCCGCGTTGTGCTTTAAAGCACCCCTCTTGGCTGAAAGCAGAGCGTAACTAACTACCAGTGAATGGACTCTAATGTATCAGAGCACTCTAAAAGAATTATAGTCATTACTTCTCTATGGAAAAATGACTCAAAATATTGGTATAATTATTGCCATTATGAGTATTTGCCTTTCTTTTCCAGAAAAATGACTCTAATTATCATTACTGTCAAAAGTAATATTGCTATGTAACATTAAACAATGTCTTACAAAAGCCATGTACTCATTGTGCCATTTAATGCTAATAGGTGTTTTGCACATATAGTAAAGTTTACTTTACTACATATTGCACTCACCTTTTTACCAGGCTTTTCAGCTTTGTGGAATGGACTGTATTGGACTGTCTCTGTCTCTAATGTATGGAAAATATATAGCAATCCTGAGCTCAGCATTCATGTAGGGGACTAGGGTGTCTAAGCAGTGACACTTAAATGTTGCATGCTAGGGTAACACCACACGATGACAGGTGACAGATGTGTATTTCATGTGTATATGATTGTCACCTAGGTGAAGTGTCTTAAAACTAATTTTCAGGCTTTGGTGCACGGAGTGGATTTCAGGAAATTACACCACACCTTACCCGAAAAAACTGTTGGTTTAATGGAAAGTAGCTTCCAACTGTACTTGTGCTATATGTACTGTACCTAGTCCGATACTTCCCTGGTGCAAATAACCTGGACCGTTGGCGATTTGTCTTTCACACTTGGGTATACTATACCAAGTTTATTGCCTAGTCACTTTACAAAAGTGCACTTTATTTTACCCTTCCAGGTTTGTTGCATTCCTTGACCTCGTTGAGGCTGTGCCTCTGTTTTCCAGCCCCACTTTAACTCCCAACAGGTCCATAGCTGAGCTGTGGGAAGCTCATTCAATTACCAAGGAGGTATGCAACACCCCTGTCAATGCAGTAAGTTGTGAAATACAACTCCTAATAGATATAATGGGAATCATTGAAACTGATTTCCTCAGCGAGCCATCTAGTGTCTATAAACAGTAATGCAGCTAGTTAATATCTGCCTGTTATTTATTCTGACAAATTAAGTGTATTGTTAATCAACTCTGTTAGAAAGGTTCTGGTTGGATGAGCTTGTCACCTCACAAGGTGAGTTTTTAAAACCCCATGTGGCCTGAAAGTTCTCCTGAGTTTCAGATGAAGAAAATGTGTCTAAGGCCTGCTGCCCAGAAACATGACCTGCAGAAATACCAGGCCTGTAGGTCTCTGCCTTTAAGAGCCTGCCTAAAACCCTGCTGCAAAAACAGTCACTTATCTCCAGCCTAAAGCTACCTAACCCAGAATGTGAGCAACCTTTGCCGGACATCATTCAACAAGCTACCTTGAGCCAGTTGAACTGTTATCTGCAGTTGTGGCTGTTGCATTGTTCTGGAATAAAGGAACTGTAAGTTGCGGTTGACATCAAGGACAACCCATTTACCATCACCTAGGGATCCTTACACTTTTTCCCTGGGAGAACTATTGTCCATCCACAACATCATTATCTTTATTTGCAAATCTACCCAGTTACCATGACCCCGACAAGCACCATACTGCACTCAGACAGCCACTCAGGTTCCAAAGGGAATCCAGGGGCCTCCAAGCCCAAAAAGACTAGACCCTGGTGGTATTTTGCAGCTGCAGAAACTCTAGTGCGGTCTCTTGAAGTTGGGAAGTTTGTTCAAGAGGAGTGAGTGTCTTCTTGAACAGGACTTAGCACAGCATCGGAAGATGGACCAACAAGTCCGTTAAGTTATCTGTAGTGCTGTAAAGGGAAATCAAAATTCAAAATGTGGCAAGCATTACCATTAACAAAGTTATAAAAGAGTGTTTCAAGGAAAAAACTTTGCATAAGTGACAGGCTCCATAATATCTTTCAAAAACATGAGTTGCTGGAGGGAGACATATTTTGTTTGCCCCCCCCCCCCCAAACCATTTTTCTTCGGAACAAAGTAGCACTGAAATTGATCGCTGCAGGATCTCCATCTGGTCAATATAGTACTGATTTTACTCCAACAGGCAGGGCACAAGAAAATATTTCTGAAGTCTATGCCATCACCATTTCCATGTAAGATATGATAAGATGTAAGATGAGAGTAGTAAGAAGACAAGTGTATGGTGGGCTCTTATATGGTAGATGACACACCCCCTCCCTTTCTTTACTGGTCAAATGCAGATTGTGTGTAGCTCCTCCTTTGTTTAGAACCAAAGACATTGCTTGATTGGTCTATATGGACATGTAGAATGATAGTACTTTATTCTTGATTAAATTATGGTGTGAAAGCAAAAGGTTTAAGAGTATTCATTAGTTTCTCATCTAATATTTTCATTTTTTCTATCTTTTACTTAATTTTAATAGTTTTTTTTTTTTACTGAATTTAAAGCATATTTTCTGCATATTTTCACAAATGTATTATTCCATGCCGTATACTAGGAAAAAAATTCCAAATGTGGGGAAATTGGCGAAAATCGCATGTCCACTGAGGTTTTGACAAACCAGCAGTCTAAGATGATGAGAATGATCACAGCCAGTGGATTTTAGTCCTTAAACTGTGATTATGGATCATGGGAAGTTCTGTGTTTCGGGCTGACCACATTGCTGGCAACAGAACTCTGTGTATTATATTGATGTAATGTATATGAGTTCCTGCTTTCCCAATATTTAGCAGATCCAAAACTGTGATCATGCCCCTAGGGCAGTGGTGGCGACCTATGGCACACGTGCCAGAGAGGACAGGCAGAGCCCTCTCTGTGGGTGCGCGCACAATGCCTGAACCACTGCCTCAGGCTTACTGAAACTGACCCTGCTGAGTCGATGTTCCAGCTGTGAAGGTGTCAGGTATCTATGGAGTTTCCTGTGTGCCAGTGCTGCTGTTTGCTCACAGCTTACACATGCTTCAGCAGGCAGCACCACAGAGCCGGCCAGAGGTCAAAGGTTGCATGTGGGCGGAGTCACTGATGCTGGACACTCACACTGCTTCTCCTGTCTATCCCCCTGCTTTCTTCCCATCTGTCATCAGAAAGAACTGAAGAGGAGATAAAGATGCAGCACAGGAGTCCTGGCTGGATGATGGATGCTGGGTAATGGGTGATGGCAGCTGGGTGAGCTCTCAGTTCTGCTCATTCCACTTACATTTAGCTTCCTGTGTCACCTGATCCCACAAACAGCCCTGATACTTATTCACTCACTGTACATAGGACTGCAGGATCCCAATCTCTATCAGACACTCCTGTGTATAGAACTGCACTATTGTACTTACACGGGACTGTCTCCTTGACATGGAGGGAAATGCAGCAGTCCTTTGTAAGTTACATACATAGGACTGCTGCCTCACCCTCCCTCAGGCAGTCTTGTAAAAAATCTAAAAACATTTTACACTGTACTGTTTGTGTCACATTGAGGGAAATTCAGCAGTCCTAAGTAAACTATGGAACAATAGGCTGTAGCAGTCCTGTGTAAAATACTGGAGTATGACTGCTGCATCTTATTGCTCCATAAGTTACACAGGACTTCTGTTGCTAGACCGCTTTCTTTCGTTACATAAGACTGCTTGACATGTTGAAAAAAGTAGCAGTCCTATGAAAAGAAAGAAAGCAGGCAGACTGCAGCAGTCCTGTGTAATATATACGGTATGGTTTCCTAGCAGTTCTGTGTAAACTTAACATTGGACTGTTAAACCCAGTGGCTCCTTATGTATGTAGAGAAATGGAAAATTCAGAGCCTCAATATATACTTATGGAACAGGCAGCAATCCCAGTGCTCCCTATGTATGTATTTATCTATTTTTTTTATTTATTACTAACATAGGACTGCTGCATATTTTCTAATTATTTATTTTGGTATTATTGGGCAGTTTGCATATTAAAACGCAATTCAATTTAAAAGCACTAGAAAGGAGTTACTACTGATCAGGAACTAGCCCTGCATATTTTCCATATAAAATAATGCAGAACATGTAGTACTGATGCATGAATTTCCTCCCAAACTCAGATATGATTGGTAAAAGGTAAAAAAAACTTCTTTATTGATCCATCTTCTAAAAAATTGCCTGCCCGTTGCAGGACATTATAGTAGTTATATTCTTGTACATAGGGAGCAGTATTATAGTAGTTATATTCTTGTACATAGAGAGCAGCATTATAATAGTTATATTTTTGTACATAGGGGCAGTATTATAGTAGTTATATTCCTGTACATAGGGAGCAGTATTATAGTGGTTGTATTCTTGTATATTGGGGGCAGTATTATAGTAATTACATTCTTGTACATAGGGGTCAGTATTAAAGTAGTTATATTCTTGTAATAGGGGGTAGTATTATAGTAGTTATACTCTTGTACATAGGGGGCAGTATTACAGTAATTATATTCTTATACATAGGGGGCAGTATTGTAGTAGTTATCTTTTTGTACATAAGGGCAGTATTATAGTAGTTATATTCTTGTACATAAGAGGCTGTATTATAGTAGTTATATTTTTGTACATAAGGGCAGTATTATAGATAGTTATATTCTTGTACATAAGGGGCAGTATTATAGTAATTATATTCTTGTACATAGGGAGCAGTATTATAGTAGTTATATTTTTGTACATAGGAGCAGTATTATAGTAGTTATATTCTTGTACATAGGGGGCAGTATTATAGTAGTTATAGTCCTGTACAAGGCTAGGGCAAGTACTTAAAATAATAACATAATATAAATAAATTACAACACAAAGAAATAATACTAAACACATTAATAATAAAATACTGGTAATGTCATAGTAGTTAAAGGCACTCTGGGTGTTGAGACCGAGGTATTTACATAGAGCATTAAAGAATCAATGGGAAAACCACAAACCCTTCCTCTCACTGTGGTTAAAATACAGCTACTGCATTATTTGCCTAATTCAAGTTTGAATTTAGGTACTGTGGAATTTGACAATTAAAAGAGCAACTTTCACCAGATTTTAATTACCCTGACTAACAATGCTTGCTGATAAAGGGTTACAAGTTCTCCCCATATCATCTAGAATTAGCTGCCAGTGGGGCACTGTACCTTAACTACAGACGTCTGATATGAAATTAACTTTAGTAACTCATGCCTGGTATCTGTAACTCTTCTCTCTTTCAGGTTGGGAGTGAACAATGCCCCATTATTGTGACTAACAGCTCTGTGTCTCTTCAAATTACTGCCCTGCCTCCTTGTACTTTGGGACTGTCTGCTAATATTCAACTACAGACATATAAAGCTCTATGTACAGATGGGAAATATTTTGTACATTGTTTTACACAGTGCCTTGTGTTACATTCATGACATGTGAGCATGGTGATATCATTGCAGGTCCTTTAGCCTTCTAATAATAGCAAACTGTACACCTTGTATGTGATTACATGAAATCACAGCAGCCTCCATGGAAGATGGAGAGGAGTAAAAATCCATGGACGCTGCAGTGACTTTATGTGGACAGCTACATGTATGTGGTACAGTTTGCTATTATTAAGAGGCTAAGGGATCTGAGATGATGTCACACTGGTCCCATGACATGAACTGTGACCAGTAAAGAGGCATAAGGGATGCGGAGTATTAGATGGAGAGGCCGGATGAGCAGGACACGCCCCCTTTGATTCCAGGTAGCATATGATAAAAAGTGATTTATGTGGATGTTAGCGAAACAATTTTTAGCGTAAAGAAGGGGGTCAGTCAGTTAGGAAGCTCTATAGGAAACTGTCACTGGCTGCATATATGGAAATGCAGTGACCGGTTCCCTTCAAATTCATTTAATGCAAAATTACAGGATAAAATTCTTGTACTCCAGAATTTGACAATCTCACGTTCCATCATTATCTGCCATTTTGAGGTATTTCTTGCGAGCCATGTTTAGTTAATCTATTGCTGCTTTCATACAACCGTATGAATTTTTTTTACGGGTTGCAATAGATCCAACCATTTATATTGCTGCTATTAACACTGTACTATACCATACGGTATATTAGCCATATAAAAATATAGCAATACATAGAAAAATACAGATGTAATGACAAAAATGTTCCTAATGCTGACTTGAGAGGTGCCCCTGGTGTATCGCCCGCTAAATGTAATATTTGTACATTTAAAAATATAGATCATGTCCTATTTTCTCCCATATTTCCGTTCCGTATGCCCTTAGAAGTCTATGGGGACGTATAAATAGGAGTTAAATACGTGCTGCATACGGATGAAAAACATCGTGTAGCCTTAGGCTACATTCATACGAACGTATGGGGGACGTATATACGGCGTATATATGGCGTATATATGTCCCCCATACACTTCAATGGCCTCACACACTGTACGGGAGCCATACGGTGCAGCACACGTGTGGCACCATACCGCACCGTAGCCCGTAGAAAGATAGGACATGTCCTATCTTTTGACGGAACAAGGCGCCGGGCCCTATGTTACTCTATGGAGAGGGGCGGGAGTAAGCAGCGCTCATCCCCTGCTCCTCTCCTCAACGCCGATGTTTGGCCGCCATACACCATGTGAATGTAGCCTTAAGATGCATTCACACGTTTCCCTACACTGTGCTAAGTAGACCCAACCAGCACTGTCTAAAGTTGAAAGTCTGTTCCTACTGGAATAGATATCAAGGTTTGGCTTAATTCCACATCATGCTCTATATTTTTATACGGCTTGCTTACGCCATAAACTATATCGCGGCACGCTGTATGTATTATATACTATATGGCAGCACGCTGTATGTATTATATACTATATAGCGGCACGCTGTGTGTGTTATATGCTATATAGCGGCACGCTGTATGTGTTATTTACTATATGGCGGCACTCTGTATGTGTTATATAGTATATGGCGGCACGCTGTATGTGTTATAAACTATATGGCGGCATGCTGTATGTATTATATACTATATGGCGGCACGCTGTATGTATTATATACTATATGGCGACATGCTGTATGCATTATATACTATATGGCAGCACGCTGTATGCATTATATACTATATGGCATTACGCTGTATGCATTATATACTATATGGCATTACGCTGTATTATATACTATATGGCGTCACGCTGTATTATATACTATATGGTGGCACGCTCTATGTATTATATACCATATGGCGCCACGCTGTATGTATTATAAGCTATATGGCGTTTGCGCTGTGGGGCACATTTACTAAGGGCTTTGCACCAGTTTCTTGGTAGACTTGCATGTTCTTTCTAGTGTAAACTGCTTGCACAGGTATTTAAGAAGTGTCAACCACAAATATGTTTGCGACACAAATTAGGGGGCGTTCTGGTGCTCAGTTGGAATGTTTGCCGGATTAAACATGCAAGTTCGAAGCCCTATATTAAAGATGGACCAGAAAGAGAGTTGGTGCAGTCTGTCAGGCCATTTCAGGGAGCGCCAGATTCATGAAAAACGTGTGCCAGACATCATTAATTTAGCGCCATCTGCATTATACACAAGCAGCCACACTGAGTGCAGTTTGTACCATTCTTAGTAAATGTGCCCCGGTATGTATTATATACTCTATAACAGCACGCTGTATATATTATATACTCTATGACAGCGCGCTGCATATATTATATACTCTATGGCAGCACACTGTATGTATTATATACTCTATGTTGGCATGCTGTATGTATTTTACTTGGCGAAATATAATGTGTCTGTGTATTAAGGGGTGTGGTGCTGTGTATACTGGTATATGTGTTACTGGGGGTGGCGCTGTATACTGGAGAGCTGTATACATTCATTACGGGGTTGCATACATTACTAGCAACATTTACAAAAAATCGTGAGGGGGCCCCCACCAGTTTGCGCTCAGGGACTGCAACTTTAGAAGATTTGACAGCAAAATGCCTCACCTCTTTATTGGTGTAATTGCGTTTATGCCTCCAACATGTTTGACATTCATGTGCATTGTCTACAAATGAATTATTTCCCTAAATACAGTAAATTCAAGCTGTTTTCATAGAAAAGAATGAGCTTTTGTGTATGTGTTGTGGGGATAAAACAAGATATGAGAACAAAGGGTGAAATTGTTGTAGGAGAAAGGTGAACGGTACTCATATTTAGTTACAGGACACATAATGCATCATAATGAAACATGATGCAAGGAGTCCCTACATTCCTGAAGAACAGTACCGCTGAATTATAATCATACTAAACACTTCTGCTCTGCTATTATGAGTAACAAACAGACTCCTTGCATTATATCTCACTACAATGCACAAGTCCTGTTCTCTGCACTACGCTTTTTCTATGAAATCCAGCAGTTTTAAAATAGGGGGCCTTGAGCCCAACAATGAAATTTATTCTGAGGGCCCACCTACTGCTATATCATTTTGCAGCTACATTTTTAGTCCATGTTTACACAATTTGTTTGCATTATATTTTGAAATGAAATGTGAACACATTCCAAAATGCCTCAATTTTGATTATGTTAAAAACGCATATGTGTTTTGAGTTGCGTTTTCCCAATATGTCTTTATATTGTATGAGGGCAAGATACAACTGAATTACATTTTGAAACACATATCAAGTGCATCTGGAGTTTTTAGACCCTGACCTAAGCACTAGCATTCGATAAGAAGCAATCACTTTTTTGTGACACCCTTCTGCTCCCCTTTCATTTTGTGGCTCCCCCTATTCTCCCCCTTGATTCATGTCCCCCATCTCTCTTTAAACTAGTGTCCTCCCCTCTCATCTTCCCCTCATCTTGCGAACCCCCTCTCATCTACCCCACATATTGTGGGCCACTCTCTTCCACCCCCTCTATTTTCTCGAGTATAAGCCGAGGGTTTGGAAATGCATTGGTCAAGCTTCCCAGTATATAGCCAGCAAGTCCCCTGTAGTATATAGCCTGCCAGCCACCAGTAGTATATAGCCTGCCAGCCCCCTGTAGTTTATAGCCTTCCAGCCCCCAGAAGTATATAGCCTGCCAGACCCTGTAGTATATAGCTTGCCAGACCCTAGTAGTATATAGCCAGTGAGCCCCCTTAAGTGTAGAGCCAGCCAGCCCCCTTTACTCTACAGCCACCCAGCCCCCTTCAATATATAGCCAGCCTGCATAAAAAAAATAAACTTACATACTCACCTTCTGTGTCCCCGATACTTGTCACATGTCCTCTTCTGTCTTCTTTCTGCTTTAACAGACGACAGAGATGCGTACATGCGATATGCCAACCAGCGCATACTATGACGTCACCAGCGGCCACATCATAAAATGCGCCGGCTGGCAGATTGCATGGCTACGCCGGCTGTTTCAGCTGAAAGAAGACAGAAGAGGACGCAAGGCGAACATCGGGGGCACCGGAAGGTGAGTATGTAAGTTTACTGTTTTTATTGACTCGTGTATAAGCCGAGGTGGGATTTTTCAGCACATTTTTTTTGCTGAAAAACTCAGCTTATGCATGAGTATATACCGTACTTTTACAAAAATGCACAAGATTCAGCTTTAATGTACCTTTTGTTTTTGCTTCGGTTTTCCTTTAATTTACCACACTATAAAAAGCAGTTAAAACAATTAAAAAAAACCACAAATCTGGAAAATAAATGAAAGAATAAGGATTCTTATGCGACTTAATAATGTGTGAAATTGTACTTTGCCATTTCGTACTGTAGAAGAGCACAGGAAATGCTCAAATTATCTCGGAAATCGCTGAGAGAAATCAAAGTCTGATTACTTAATCCTCTGGGGAAAGTTTGCAGTGCAAATTTTTCTATAGTATGGTCATTAGTATTTCCAAATTATAAAAAAATATAAGACTATAAATACACAGAGTCTCAGTGATGTCCGATGTACCCCTGTCACACTTCTTGTCACGCCCTGAGATGACTATCTCTATGGAGCTGATGGAGATTGTAGAATGCCGTACTTGTCAAACTCTGTCAGCTCTATAGAGGTTATGATTAAGACGCTATTGCGTTGAAAGGCGTAAACCAGACTGTCTCCTCATGTTTTAAGATGTCTTTCATGAAATACCGGAAGTTCGTTTTTGACAAAGAACACTCGTGGATGATCTTTTATGTTGTCCCGGATCCAAGTCTTTTTGTATAGAGATGAACGCTGCAGCCCGCCCATGCGTGATCGGTTGCTCCGGTCGTCTTGGGGTGCAATGAGGGCTAGATAGGGCTTAACTTGCTTTGTGATAAAAACCGCTTCAAGGGTGCAGGTTTTATGAGTTAAAGGTGTAGCTATGGGGATGGTAGCTGTGTGATAAAGAAGCTGACGGGTACAGAATTTGTGAGGAAGGATAAATGGGAGGACAAGCTTTGTTAGAAGGATCCAGAATCTGGAACTGCTGATTGTTTCCCAAGGAAACAGGGGAGATGCAGGCTTCATAAACCATTAGAGAAAAGAAGAATGTAAGATGTATGGGAAGAATGGGGATGGAGGGGTGAACGCTGCTGGAAGAGAAAGGAGATGCAGGCCGATTGAGCAGGGAGGGAACAGGCTGCAGGCTATGTGAGAAAGAGGAAAAATGGAGCCACAAACTATGTAAAGGGGGCGGGGATAGGGATACAAGCTGTGTGAAAAAGGTGGGGTGCACCTAAGCATGCTATGTACAAAGGAGACAGACATTGGGATGTGGACTATATTATAAGAAGGTAGAGGACATGAGGATGGATGCTGTGTAAGAAATAGGAGACATGAGGTAAAGCTGTATGAGAAGGAGGAAACAATGGAGTCTTCCTGAAAATGAGAGAAGCAAGGGGATGCAGACTGTAAAGGAAGAGGGTAAAGAATATGGATGTGGGATGGTGGTTGAGGATGAGATGTATGAACAGGAGCAGATATTGGAGATGCTGACTGCAGGCTGTGTTAAAAGCAAAGACCATTGGGGTGCTGGCGATGTGAAAAGTAGAGGAACATGAAGAAGGGGACATGTGGGTGCAGGATGTGCAAGAAGGTGGAAAGACCATAACTGACTTAATAAGCCATACACATTTGCCGTAACATGTAGTTTATAATTGGACATAATTGGCTTAATCTTTGAGACAAGCATATAGCCGGTAGCTGGTCTGAGCTGGACATGGGGCAGGCTTTGTGAATCGGAATGGGAATGTGGGTATAGGCTGTATGAGAAGTAATAGCACTTGATTATGCAGGTCTCGTGGTAATTCCCCAGGCAAGTATATATGCAGTATATTATGTGTGATAATATTATTGGAGGAAAATGAACATCATTATCATATGGTCGAATGATATTGTGATTAGGTCTTATTAGGTTCATCCGAACATAAAGAAAATCCATCAAAATCCATCATGACAAACCAGGGACATTTATTCATAGACCCAGGCACTGTGACTGTGGTAAACTTCTTCTTCATGGTCTCCTTCCTTTTAAAATCAACTTATAAAATTATGGTAAAGAAACTGAAGGGCTCCTGGGGTGTTACCACAGCCTTTCCATGCTTCAGATTCACATGCTGTTCCAGTGTGCAGGAACAATTAACCCCTACCACTTTGTGCTGAAACTTTCTCTTCTCTATTAGATTACATCAGGCAGAGAGATGGGGGAGTGGTGAGGGAGCAGAAGGGGAGGGTCAGACACTATAATCGCCTGTGGAGCTGCAGCACAGAGGGTCTCTGGAAATGCCCCCAATAGCTGTTAGGCTCATTAGCATAATTATAAAAGGTGATACTGGAAGGAATGAGGCCATGGAGAACAAATATATGAATATTACCACAGTCACTGTGCCTGGATCTATGAGGAAGTGTTCTTTGTTTATCATGGTGGATTTTGGTGGTAAATTTTCTTAAATTGAGCTTAAGATATTGATTTTCAGTGGATCTTAGTGGATGTGAAGCATTGAAACAGAAAGGCATTTTGTGATGGTTTTGTGATTATTTCATGACATTTTCTGTCCATGTTTATGGGGGCTTTTATAGGCTTTGAAGTCAGAGTGAAAATGACCAAATATAGTACATATAGATAGTTACATTTTGTAGGGAGTTTTGAGATTTTATTTCTTCATGTATGCATGTACGTATGTTTTGTATATGTTTACAATAATAATGGTGCCTGCTTTGGGCAAACTCTATATCCAAAAGATCTTCTGACACTGTTAGGCCCTTCCACACTTTCGTTGCAGATCACGTCAGAGTTTGATCAGGGTTTGGTCAGTGAAAAACGCACATTTTGCATCCGAGTGCAATCAGTTTTCAGTCAGTTTGTTCAGTGTCTCAGTTTTTCACGCACGTTTTCAATGCAATTTCAATGCGCTTTTCACAGAAAATGCGCGTGAAATTGACTCAGGGCTGAGCTCTATCTTTTCTATGGCAACTGATGCGTGAAAAACGTATTGCACTTGCATTGCACTTGCTAGTGTCTCAGAGTGCAATGCGTTTTTGATGCATCTCCATAGACTTGTATGGTGCGTTTTTCACGCGCGTGACTTGCAAAAGTAGAGCAAGTCAAGATTTAAACACACGTTGAAATAAACACGCGTGTGTGCGTGAAAAACAATGCAAGTCTGAAAATACCCATTGATTATAATGAGTCAGAGTGCAATGCAAGTTCTGTACCACAAAAGCACGCGCAGAAAACGCGCGTGAAAAACGCAAGTGTGAAAGGGTCACCAGAGATCAACTGCAACCTTTGAGTAATCTCAACTTATTCAAGCTTTTCATTCTTTTTGTAATGTTTGAATATAGATTATTCTCAGAACATATATCCACATTTACACATAAACCGCAGATAAAAGCTGAATGCTAGGAACATCCAAGCAAGAAATCTCAAATGAATAGTTTGTCACCTGCTGCAACAGTAAATGTATTACTCCGTAATTTATAGGTAAAAAACTAATTTTCCTAAAGCCAAGATTTTGCAAACATTTCTGTTCTTGTAGAACTAGGCAATCCATCATATGAATCTGAGGTGTCAGCTGTGGTGAACTAGAAAGAGCATACAGGAGACATATGCCAATATAATGTCAAAAGTCCAGCCAAAAGGAAATCAGCAAAATTTTAAAGGGGTTGGTTACTTTTCCTCATGTTTTTGTAATGCATGTGTAAGTGTGAAGCAAAGTATATTAGGTAATATATTAATAGGTGTATATTGGTAAATTACCTAATATCTTGCCCCCACCCCACACACACACTTATACACATTACAAAAAACATGAGATAATGTGGCCAAACCCTTTAAACCAACAAGTAGATACATTTTCTTTTAATCAATATACATTGTTCAGTTCCCCTTGTTTTTAAAGTGTTTAGGAATTGCAGAAACACAGTCGTTTGGAGTAGCCAGCTCACCTGTGGATCTGCAGGGGTTTAAGCTAAGAAAGAGGAAGCACCAGTACATTTTTGCCTTTTGCTACATTTAGAAATTGCAGAAGGTTATATATTGAAAATGGAAAAGAAAGAAGGGGGATGCATATAGGTGAAGTCTTTTATTGTAAGACATATACATAGACACAATTAAAAACCATTAAAAAAAAGTCCTAAGACGGACATGTTCAATAGATCAATCAGACAATGGTAAAGGGTTTATATATAAGGGTGTAAAAATACACATGTGCACACAATATAATACGTAGCTATATATGTAAGGAGGCCAAAGGCAATGTTTGTAATAAGGTCCTGATGAAGCCAACCTGATAGGCGACACGCGTCGGGTCCTCCTTCTCAGACGCAGGTTGGGTTTGGGAAACTCTTTTATGTACTTACTATGTGCACAAATTATGTCTAATATGCTCACTAACTAGCATTTCTATGGTTTGTCTTATAAACCTTATGGAGACCAATGTAATAGATTTATATTCATATTGATTACCTGCAACCCTTATTGGGACCTTATTACAAACATTGTCTTTGGCCTCCTTACATATATAGCTACGTATTATATTGTGTGCACATGTGTATTTTTACACCCTTATATATAAACCCTTTACCATTGTCTGATTGATCTACTTATAGGAATTCCTCTATGACTACCTTCTTATATCAGAGTATCCCAAAGTCCAGGTTCGGCTCCAGGTTTCAGCAGGCCCCTGGGTGACAGAGCCTCAGTGGGCCCCTTTGCAGTGAACTCACATGGCAGCATTAAAAATTCAGAAACTAAAATTGTCACATGTTCCCTAAAATATAGTTTATCATACCAAACAGCCCCTTTAGTGTTATTTTAAATAAAGCTCTCCTCAACCCCATTGATTTATTAGATACAGCCTCACTCAGTCCATGGTTTCCTTATGTACAGCCTTATGTGGGCCCCCCCAGCAACCCCTACTTGCCCAAGTATGCCCAGTGCTGGCGCCGCCCCTGCCCAAGTCTGTTATCAAACACTGTGTTCTATAATATACATCAGAGATATTTCTCACCAATGCGGCGGGTGCCCCATATATTTAATGCACTGTTGGTGGAGAGCCTAAGGCCTAGACATATTAGCGTATACAGTAGGTCAGGTTGATCAGAATAGCATTAAGGATCGTGAGCCACATCAATAAGCCAAAGATTCGCTTAATAACTCATTACAATTTCCACCCAAGGAATGGTGGAGGCGCTTTTCTACTATATCATTTAGAGCCATTTATACCAGCAGTGTGTTTTTGTCACATGTCCAAATTGCTCAGTACTCATTGGTTAGAACTAGCTATATCACCAGAGAGAGAAGCAGGTACTATCTGCAGCGGAAGAGCAACCACATGCTACCTGAGAGTGATTGGTTGATAGTTTCAGGAAGGGTTCTGGTGTCGCATCCCGATTCTGGATTCACAGCTAAACTTCTCAGGAATGCTGTGTAATATCCTCCTGCTGATCATAAGGGTGTGCTACAGAAATAAAAAAAGCAGCACCTCCCTTTCCATACCTTTTGTACTGTGTATGGAATAACAGGCAGTATCTCTATAGCAACTATGAAGATTAGTGTTTGAACATTGACAATTAAAGGGAGCCTGTCATCGGGATTTCCCATTTTCAACTGATGACAGGTTCTTATAGCCTTTTTAATTCTGATTCCCAATCTGCTTTTATAATTACTTTAATGGTTCTACTCCCTTTTAAAAGTAGATAAAAATATACCTGCCAACCAGCAAACTGTCAAGGGTTTGGGGTTTCTGAGACCCTGTATCATGATCATTATCTCCTCTCTGCTCTCACAACTCTCCTCCCCCTCCCTCAATGGGGAATGGAAAGCCTGTGGATGGGAAAATTGGAAAAATTGCAGAATTCAACTTGTAAAATTAGGTAGCTTTAGCATACCTTCTAAAATCTTGTTTTAGTATTATGGTCATTGTTGTTAATTTTTTTATAGCACCATCATCTCCATGATGCTATATATCTGCATCTGCAAAAACACAGGATAAATCCCTCTATAATATATCTAGTGTATGAGACCTCGGATAATAGTAGCTAACTTAAAACAACCTTTGTGTATAGGCACATATCACAACCATGCCACTGGCATTCTAAGTACCGAGAGATTATATCGGTCAATACACAACTGGTTTATCGAATGGAGAGAGTATGTATTTCCTAAAGTTAGTGATTGGATTATCTATTCCATTAACTGTTTTGTTAAATAGTCTAGACGGTCAGTCAATTGATCTTCATTGCAGTGTATTCAAACTCCTACCTGATGGGAACCTTAAGCTACAATTTTTGAATCACGTTATAGAACTTTGGTATCATGGCTTGGCCCCCACTCTTAATAATACCCTGTGTCTTGTGATTTCAATTCAATAATATCCCCCTTGTATGGCCCCACCCTTAATGCCCCTTCTCCTGTGGCCCTACACTTATAATGTTCCATCTTCTGGCCCCACACTTCATAATGTCCCCTCTCCCCCCAAACCCTCACTAACAATTCCTCCTCTTGTGGCACCCAGCTAACGATACTCCCTCTTGTGGCCCTCCTTAATAATTTCCCCTATTGTGGTCTGTACTTGTAATGTCCTCTATCCTGTCACAATGTAGTGACAACAAGAAAAAAAGAGAATGTTATGAGGTCATGAATTAACCTTCCCATTGCAAATATTGGATTCCACAGCCTGAATACGAGGCAGTTGTTAACCCATTTCTGCTGCAGGTTTTTACACCAAAATGTGAATGAGATATGTATAAATGCAATCCACTATGCTGATCAAATAGTTTCCCATGGATTCAAGTTAGGTCCTAAACTCAGTGATGAGACCCCCACAGATCATGAAAATCAGGGGTCTGATGGGGTCCCAGGTACCACAGTCAGACCCCTTTTCTCTCCCGGAAACTAATGAAGCAGATGTCCGTGCATGACCGTTACGCTCCATATATCTCAATTGATCCGACGGAAACTGCTGCCAAGCGCCATCTGCTCCATTACTTTCATGTAGTGACGAGGGGAGGGGTCCGATTGAAGTACATGGGACCCCATCGGAACCCTTATTTTTGTGACCTATGGAGGTCTCATCACTGAGACCCCCACCGATCAGCAAGTTGAATTTGTGCGAAAACCCCTTTAAGGGTATTCGGCAGATGATCCTGCTGCAGCCACCCCGCCCTCTGTGCCCCTGGCTGACCACAGTAATAGGTTTTAGAAAAGGTCAATATTAACTATTCACAAAATCTTTTTTTATTAGTTTTGTTATTAATAATCCAGTTTTTAGTTAAATTGCTTTTATGAACCAGATAAATCTCAGGTTTTCCCACTGCTATTTTCTCAGGCAGGACCATAAGGAATAATAGAATACAATTCATTTACCAATGTAGGCACATAGCCTGCCCTTTCATTCATGGTTTAGAACACAACAATATATCAAGAACGGCTTAACACAGATATACTTCAGGCTCAAGCCCAGTGCAGGAAGTAAGAAGAGCGAGATTTAAGCATGTAATTTTGTTTGGTATAATGCTCAGTCATTGTTCTAAATTGCTTTTTATCTTTTCCTGAGGGTAAAAAAAAAATTTGCAATTACCACACAATGTTTTTCGAATCCATTTGTTTTATGGTTCGGATTTTAACCATGAACATAAATAGTGAGGAGCATAATGGTACAATCAAAAGGCGACGCTGTTGTACTGGAGATAGAACTGTGGTGCATACAAGAAGGTTGAAAATTCAAGATTTGCAATAAATGTTAATGTGCAAAATAAAATAGTGGAAGTTATAATATCACTGGTATCATTTTTCGATTAAGATGGATCGTCTGCCGGCTTTCCTAATCCAATATTCAACTGCTAATTGTAGAAAATAAAAAGAAAAAAATATTTCATAAGTGCTTGAAAGAAAAGAGGATGAAACATTTTGCTAAATGCTTTAGGATAGTGCAGACAGATTACAAGATCATTCTGAATTCATAATTAAACACTCATCTATCAGGAAAAAACTGGACAAATTCCTAGTTGTAGGTCATAGATCACACAGGAATAATTGGAATATTCTCACTGCCAGCATCTACTAAAATTGGAGATCAACTGAAGCCTGAATGCAAGCTCAGAAATCATGGGACCACATAGAAAAGGAGGATTTACACATCCTAGCGTAAGCCCAGACACATTCACTAATTATTTATAAAGTTATAAAGCAGTAATAGAATTAGGTAAATGTTAAAATTCCCTCTCCATAAATATTGGTTGGCTGATTCAGGAATATTGCACTAAGGCCTCATGCACATGTTAGGGGGGGCCGCAAATTGTGCAGCTGGGTCACAGCTCCCGTAGACGTCTATGACATCTGGACATGGTGCAGTGCGCATACGCTCTCTCGCAAAAATATAGAACATGTACAATATTTTGGCATGTTATGGCACCAGGAGAGGGAAGGGTTGGGGATGGAAGGGTTGTGCTCACCAGGGCTAAAACCTGCGAAAGCTTCCATTCGTGTATTAACCCTAAATCTGAATTAATATGTAATAACCTGCAAAAATATCCTTAGAAATCTCCATGTAGCAATTGCCTAAAAGTCTCTATAAACCTGAAAATATGGCTTTTTTTCAAGGAGTTGCATCCACCCCCTAGATAAAAACATCAAAGAATATCTTCACCGTGGTGCACCTCGTGTTTGTTGGGTCCCAGAGCAAACTTTGAACTTTCACCTCTCCCATTCCGGCAGCATACATTCAGGAGACCTAGAGAAGGCATGCTTTCTAACAAAGCCCCACTTATTTGTGCTCCATTCCTGCAAAATTCAGTTAGCCAGCACCCAACTCATATGATGTAGTTCTCACTGAAACAGCCAGAAGACCCATACAGCTGCCCATACAGATGCCTCTATGCATGGTGCTGAAGTTTGGATTGGAGGACTTCTTTTCCCCAACCGTTCAACATTTTTATGAAGAAATGAAGCATCACCCTTATCCCAAACTCGCTGTACACAACAGCTCTGCCTACTTCTGAATGCAAGAGGGATGCAAGGTGATCTTGTTCTGTCAGATGTGCACTGGATAAAACCTTACAATACTGTTTTGGGCTCAATCATGGTTGGTCCAACACCCAATGCAACCATGATCTTTATAACCTTTCACATATATGGCTTGAGAAAGGTGATTGACAAAAAACCGTTGCCACAGCTTCATTAGAATTCACCTCCTTTGAATGTTTGGAACCTTGGGCCTTCCAAAAGTTAATACAAAAAATGCAGACAGGACTCTAAGCCAGGAGCTGTGGATGTTCCCCATCCTTCTGAGGAGCATTTACACTGCGCAGACTTGTATTTCAACTATATCATCTGTTCTAAAACTTTGATTTCAACTGTCCGCTACTTGTAGTGACTGCAATATATTGTTCCATTTTGAACTGGGCTCCTATTTTGCCTAAGCTTTCACAAAAACAACGCAGTATGGGACTATAGTAAGAAGGCCACTGCTTAAAGGTATCTGGAAACCAATGTATAAATTGTGGATTTGTCGTGCAATAAAGTACAGTATATGGGATTGTTGACAATGCAGATTTTTCATTTGCAGCAAATAAGTAACTTGTCAGTTTAAGATCAATTTTTATATTGTTTGAACATTTTTGGAATATTCTTCATAAACAAATTCTTAGTAAAAAAATTTTTTAAAAAGATTCTCCCTCCCTTAGAAATCTGTATTTCAGCCTGTAAAGTACAATGTATGTCTATGGAGGCTGTATTACCTCACGTCTAATCTCCCTATGTTTGGTTCAAAAGCTCTACGAAGAGAGGATTAACCTATTCACTTTTAGCTTTATGTTTGAAAATACCTCTCATAGCATAATACAGCCACAACTGACATCAGTGGGAGAAGGAGGAGCTGTTCAGGAGCACAAACAAGAGCTGAGCAGCACAGACAAGTCATGTGTTGTTTTTTGAAATGCATCCAAACCAAAGCCCAACCCCTGTGACTACACAGAGGATTCTGTCAGGGTGCAAGGTAAGTTATAAAAAAGCTTAGAGAGAGCAAAAGGTATATTTGCAATGCAGTTGTAATGGGCTTTTGCGACTGTCTAGTGAAAATGATGTCTCTGGTGACAGGTTCCCTGTAATGAATGAGACATGGTCAGCCATTCCTGGCTTCTTCATGCATTCTTTATTTATATAGCGCCTACAAATTACACCAATTGGGCTCATAATCTAACAACCTAACAGTATGTTTGAGAGTGTGGGAGGAAACCCGAGGACCTGGAGGAAACCCACGCAGACACGGAGAGAACATACAAACTCTTTGCAGATGTTGAACTGGGTGGGATTTGAACCCAGGACACCAGTGCTGCAAGGCAGAAGTGCTACCCACTCATCCACCATGCCGCCCATACATGAAATCACAGTATGCCTCCATGGCATGCTACTCCTCCCCATACCTCTATAAAGACATGCTGTGATTTCATGTGATCAGATACATACTTGAGGTAAATGTTAATATTACTGGGTAAAGCAAATGTTGCTGGGTAAAGGACCATAGATTATATTACCCTGGTCACATGACATGAGGTAACAGAGCTCTCTCTCAAGCAAGGCACCATGTACAACATTTGAAACAACTTTTTCTACCCCTAATGATAAGTAAATACAGATTTATGTCTGGAGTTGAATATTGGCAGACAGTCCCTCAGTATTGGTTCCATACAGCAGCAAGTCCTAGTAGTGAGACATGTCAATCTGGAACAAGGAGGCAGGGCAATGCAAGTAGAATTTAATATGCAGGACTCCATTAATATCATTTGACTCACGTCAAGCGAGTTGCATATGAGTTTACAAACTGATTTGTTAACATTGCAGCAATTGAAAGGAACCATTTAGGGATCAGAGCAATGCTTTTATTCATAGTTTTTTTAATTAAATATTTCTTTTGGGTAGGTTAGTTTAAATGACAGGTTCCCTTTAATTTGTCTAATAGACAGAGCCCATGAATAAAAAGCCAAAATTAAATTTTCATTTCTATTTCCTCTTCCCTTTTTCAGTTCATTTTATTTCCACAGCGCTCCACTCATATATTCCACATTATCCATTAAAAATCTGATAACATGAATTTGAACAGCTCCATAAATATTTGCCGTGCACACTCTGTCAACTACATTCTACACTAAAATGTACTTCTCATATATATCACTTCCCAACCTCTAGTGTATAATTGCTACTGTAAATGTGTCAACAATTTCTTTCAGGCCACAATCCCAGTAACATAAATTTTCCTTCCCATATTTAATGCATGATATAAAGAATCTCTCTGAATATCACCAAGCGCATACATCGAGCCTTAAATGTGCCCGGAATGATATCATTATCCCTCCGTCTATTTTGAACAAGTGACAAAAAATTATTCACGTTATGATCCAGTTATTTTTGCTACGATCCCTTCAGGAACCATCTGTTATTCTATTCATTCCCATATATCTGTGTTCTTGCTCCAGAACGGCAGTGAATCCAGGCTGAGGCTGTCCTCATTTAGCCATTTACTGCACAAAACAGCTGATACATTACAGAGATGTTCCGTGTAGCTGGAATTACTTTCTCAAGAACTGTGTTTTGTAACACATACATAAATTACCCCGGACAGACCTATGCACTTCGGGTTTTTTGAGATCCAATATTTCAGCCGGCTCATTTAGTGTGGATGTAGTACAAGCCTTTTTGACCTGGAAAACAAAGAACTGTAACATTTCAGCTATCTATATTATTTTCTCGCTATGCTACAACATGAAAGTATCATTTTTCTGGGTATCATTTGTTGGGAATGTTTATTGACACCTCTACGTTGTCTGTTATTTCGGAACATGTAACCATTATTGTACCAACTCAATTACTGCATTCTGCTTGTTGCCACCTTCAGATAATCAGGCACTTTATTCTTGTCATCTAAGATACATTCGTCTTCCGTTTCATTTTCCAGCCCTAATGTCGGAGAAGATAATCTCACTGATTGTGGCTGTCGGGATGTACTGCAGGAGAATTGATGGCATGGCAGCTTTTCCGCTTTCTCTCTCCCTTTGCTACAGAAACACTGTGAATATATGTAATTACTGTTCAGTCACTGTCATCACCTTATCACCAGTTACCCTATCATCTCCGTGTAGCCTTTGTTTCCCTATAAGAATGTAAGACATGCCGCCTGCAGTTCTTTACGTGGCCTATTCTCCTGGAGCTCTTTTTTTCAGAATCTTCTTTTTATTATCATAAGATTAATCTCGTTAAGCTTATCCTCCTTTCGTATTTGGATTTATAAATCCTCAAGACAAAAGTAACACTTTGGTGACATAAAAAAAGAGAAAGTTTCCTTTCCCGTGAATTTTAACGAGAACTGCAAATTTTTCTTTTTACAAAAAGACTTCACAGAACTTACCACGCACTGAAAGGACAATTATAAATGATTGTAACGTAGGCTTGATGAAAGCGAAGATCGCTGTGCAGATATGGTTTTTTCATCTCCATTATTAACTGTATGCCTTATAATTTCCCAAAATACCATATTTAGACACATTAGCATTAAGGGGCCTTACATACAATAACAGACACAGTGGACACATAGAAATTGACAATTTTATTAATTCCTAATTACACATATATTCAAAAGCTTGTAACACTTTCATCAATAAAAGAGATACACACAACCCTCAAACAATGGCATTGTCACAAAGTCTGAATGGCACAAAGTCTAAATTAATTTGGCACACAGTTTATTTTCCACCCAGTAATGCCCCTTTTCCAGAGAACCCACCACCTTTTCATAGACCATGCCCCTTTAATCTGACAAGACAGAAAGATGTTGAAAAGAGGTCTTAAAGCCTTGATAAATTTGGCATATGCATTTTCTGACGCAAAGTATACAAGAAGTCTGGAAAAATTGACCTTTTATGTAACATTCAGCTCCACATTCATGAATGCTGCAAAAAATACTCCTAAAAAACATGTAAACAATGTCTGTGAAACTAGCTTGGGGGTACAGCCACAGGAAAACTTTGCTACATTATTTTTTTCTTTTCTCTGAACAGATTGACAAGACGGTGTACTGTGCCCCGGTCGCAACAGAGTCACCAGCCTATGTATCAGAAATAAGGTGAATGTGGCTTGTAGTTTCTGATGCTTGTGAAATACTTCCCAAGAAACAAAGGGGAAAAATGGGAGGCATTTCTGAGTATGTCAGTAAGTCCTTAGTCATACCCAGAGGAGGATTAAGACTGCCATGTGCCCTCAGCTGTATGAATATTATAGCCCCTACAAGTCTGGAATTCACTTCTCACTTGAATCAAGCTTCTTGAATGCATTCCTGCTTCTGCCTGCTTTCAAGGACCCATTTGGTGGGTGGTTTGGGTGACTAGAGACCCCTAGAAGGCATGAGCCCCGGGCTACCACCCGAACCACCTATATTATAATCCACTAATGGTCATACTTAAAAGACAATGACGGTTACAAAAAAAATATATCATGTAGATGCCTCAGTGGGTGTAAACTAGAAACTGCAACACGTCATGCCTCATGGGGAAACCCCATGATACGTCACCACAAAAAAACATTGCACTCCATCCCTGAAGAAATTATCTACAGGGATCGAATGGCATGAGACAAAGTGTAAAAATCCAGGGAGAACACGCATAGAAGTGATATATAAACACCAATTTTGACAAAGGTAAATAATTAATAAAAGTACATTAAATCATATTTGTAATTTAGTCCCTTTGAAAATCTAGTTTCAAGAATTAAGATCCAGTCAGCTTTGCAAGTAAGCAAAGCCTTGCGTCTCTATTCAATAGCTGTGACATAAATTGTACTGATCCCAAATGGTTATCTCTAAAATGTTTAGAGACATCAGAGGTGTATTACCACTGTATAGGGAATGGGAACTTACCCTAGTAATATGTTCTGCAATTCTTGTTTTTAGCCTACGGGTAGTATAGCCCATGTATTGCAGCTTGCATTGTATTAAATACCAAGTAGGACTTACAATTCATATGCGTCTTGATGCTGAAACTCTGTTTAGTAACTTGGAATCCAAAGCTAGTATTCTTATACACATAGTGGCATATGTTACACAGGGACCCTCTAGAGCAGAAACTACTTTGCTGATGGAGTATTGATGCAACATTCCCCACAGGGGCCTAGCCTTTTTGGTGGCTTGGGAGGAGCCAAAGCCCTAGGTACCTGAGTGGCTGGCTGAGTGTGGCTTAGCGCTCGTTGGTGGTCATGGTACTTGGTAACAGGAAACAAAGGACTCGTCCACAGCCTGGCAGGTCTCTGATAGGTGGAATCGTAGTCCTTTTACTGGAACTTGGCAACGGCCACAACAGAAGAAAGTTCAACTGGATAGAGTTGGCTGGATGCTCTCTGCCTTGTACAGGTAGCTTCATACTGGAGACAATTGATGACTGCTTCAGCAGTAGTGTAAGACTGACTCCTAAGGATGGAGCCTGCTTGGGCCTGGCCTCCACACAGGCCAAATGTATCAGGGCAGCATCTGTGCTTTCTTGAAACTCTGCCTCTAGAACTCTCTCCCTCTGGAAGGACTTTCCAAGTCTGGAACTTTCCAGCCACAAGGGGTTTTATCAACTCACTTTGTGAGGTGGCAAGCTTGTTGTCCAACCAGCTCTCTCCTTGCATTGCAATCATAACATTGCATCTGATTGGTCATCTTCAGTAACATTCCTTCACCTGCAGATATTGAGCAGCTGCAGTACCAAATAGGGTCATTAGATGGAGGTGTTGCTAAGTGAAGGACATACCACATTATAGGAAGTCTACCACCAGGATGAAGGATTGAAAATGAAGAACACTTACGTCTTATGCCCTGTTTTTTTTTTAAAGGTTTTTAAAATTATAGGCCTGAGGGGCTCCAGGTTACATAGGTATTAATGGAGACTGGAGCCCATCAGGCTCATTTGCATAATTTGCATAATTTGTAAAGCCTTTTGTTCCCTGCTGCCTACACAAATCAGTATGTTTGTGTGCTTGGTTTCCAATTCTTGATTCTATTGGTAGATGTCCTTTAAGAGAAGAAATACTCTTTCTTAAAGGTGTTGTCCTATGGAACCTATACAGATTACCGGATTAGTGGGCCCTACTACCTAAGGTTCACTGGGTGGGATGTTACATTGTCTTCCAATGTATTCACTAAACAATGGGCCAAAGGGAAAGAATGAGTAGACACAAAAGAAATGCCATGTTGTAATATTTGTAAGATTGAGCGTATTGTCACAACTCAATCTAGGTAAGTATCTGTTAATAATTTTAGTGACGTCATGATATTGTTCACTATACTGTTTGACAAAAGCTTTTTTAGAGTTTAATCAGTGAAAACTGACTATTTTCCATCAGATTTCAAACACTTTAATGCTAGATTGTGTTCAGAATAAAGAGGCATAACATCTTTCCTTTATATTTTATATCTCTTTTGAATTCACTCCTTTTGTGAATTCCCCCTTTTTTGCAGCTCTGCCCTCTTACAATGGGTGGAGCTGTTTTTCCTACAGCTGCCGCCTTATAATGCCCCTTTTTTTGTGGCCCATCCTTATAAGGAGGGCATTATAAATGCATTGAAAATGAAAATGGGGCATTATAAAACCTCCTGTCTCTTGCCCCACTTGTCTGTAGCCTGTCTATTTACACTGCCTTTCCTGCAGTTTAATGCAGGTTTTTTTAATGAGTTATTAATGCATTTTTTTAAAGATGAAGCTGGTCTATGTTTCCTATAGAAATTGATCACCGAAAAATATATTGCTTTCGCGTTTGTCAGAGTTAAGGGATATTCCCATGAAGACAAGTTTCTTAAATGTACTCAGGATAACAAAATAACACATTCTCTAATTCACTGTTATTAACAAAAATGCAGCATTTCACAGATATAACCCCAACCCGTCTCTATCAGTCCTGGTGTACACAATTTCAGTTGCCCCTGGATCTTCTGACTTTAGGGTCGACAGCCATCTTTCCTGAATCTTCACAGAGCTTGTCTCTACCTCCCTCTGCTTTCTCTGCAGCGGCAGCTTCCTCATGTATTCCAGGATGGAGGTCTCACAGATACTGAAAGGGGAAGACAGGCACATCAGATCTAATAGTGTGTGTGTAGCTAAGGTGCAGCAGAGCTGGAGAGTGCCATTTTGTGTAATATGGATCTCATCATCTCTCATCTCTGATCTGTCTCATATTTCTATGTGTCAGATACTAGTACAATGTTCAGAAGGTAAATGAAAGTGTATAAAAACCTGTACCCTGATAATCTAACCACATTGTCAGCTCACAGAGCTAGATGGATCTAGATGGCAATATTCACAGGACCGTATGGGGAACGTATACACAGCCAATGGAAATACGCCATATATACGTCCCCCAATAGACGGCAATGGGTACATGGTGCAGTATGAGAGCGGTACAGTGCCGCACACGTGCGGCACCATACCATCCCATAGTCGTTAGAAAGATAGGACATGTCTTCTCTTTCTCCAGAATACAGACTAAAATAAGACTGTGAGGAGGTGCAAAAGTAGACTAGACAATATTGTTCTCTGTCAGATTTATCATCAGATATTTTGATATTCAAGCTACGCCAAAGCGTCTGTGCTGGGTCTGCGCCCTGTGTGAATGTAGATAGTGGGTATTTACTGTAGATACACAGTAACAATTAGTAAATCCTTATAATCTGTTGTATACATCTAAATTACTTTACATTCAGAGAATCTCAGTCTCCTGTTACAAAAAGATAAAGATAAAGCAACAACTTGTTATTCATCAGACGGAGAGCTATGCTGATGTAATGATTATACCTTGGAAAAGGTCCCTGTTATTTTGTTGCTGCTGATGTTGTTGCTGACTTTGGCAGGCGTTCCGGAGCAAGCAGCAGTTCCACCATTATTATTACTTTGGATGATTATCAAGAACAGCTTAAAGTTATTGTCATAAGTAGATTAAAATCAGCTGGGAATCTTTTATTAAAATCATATGCAATGTGCTTCAATCTAACCATAAAGCAAAGCCATAAAAAAGTGATCTTTTCAATATATGACAGTATTTTAGTCTGATAAATCTGACTGCCTGACAGGTACTGCTTGTATGTACTCTAAATGAATGTGCCTTCTAATGAATACAGATTAGGACCCCCTAAGTAGCCGTGTACCTTTTCCTTTGAACGTTTGCTTTTCATGTAACTTAAAACACAAGTTATATTTTGTGAATAATATAAGCAGGAAAAGAACTCCGAAAGATTAGATAACTCGAGCTGAGACTGAACATCATTATATTTGCATATATTAAAATAATGATTTTTTTTTGGGGTGTCCTTTATACCATATGGTGTTGAAAAATCCACATTTGCAGACTTAATGAAGTCTAGTTTGTTTTAATGATGATTTTGTTCTTTTTCATAGTATTCTCGACGATGAGTTTTGAAATCAAATTTACTTGGTGCTGCTGCCCTCCTGAGGCTTGTCTACAAGGTACACTCGAAGAAAGGGTCCTGCGGACCAGCTCTCTCATGGTACGTCCCAGTGGTTGTCATTGCTCATTTAGAGAAGAGACTTATCATCTCCATCTCTTATGCTGCTCAAAGAACTACAGGCGGTCCCCTACTTAAGGACAACCAACTTACAGACAACCCAAAGTTACAGACTGACCCCTCTGCCCACTGGGACCTCTGGTTAGGGTCTCTGGATGCTTTACTTTAGTCCCAGACTGTAATAATCAGCTGTAACGTGTCTGTAATGAAGCTTTATCAATAATGTCTCATTACAGCAAAAAATTTTGAAACTATAATTGTCACTGGGAAAAAAAAAATTGTCTGGAGTTAGTTATAAAATATACAGTGTCGACATTACATACAAATTCAACTTAAGAACAAACTTATGAAACCTATCTTGTACTTAACCCGGGGACTGCCTGTATATTACAATAAGAACTTGGCCCAGAAATATTTTTATAAACCCGGCATGCCTCCCCTATAAAAATCAGATGGGTCTTGACACATGATGACGTTTTGTCCTAATTTTATTTGCAGGAAGGCAGCTGGTGTTACTTATAGGCTGTTACTCTACCAAGGCAGTGCGCACCATAATAGTAGCGATGGCTCAAGTACATTGTTCAGGCTTTTCCATCCTCATGTTCTTCTACCTTCCTGGCCACTTCTCAATATGTCCTTATGACACTTCTTGCATTATCTTGAGCTTAGTAAAAAAAAAAACAGCCCTTGCAGATGATATACAGCTTTTTTTTCTTGTGCCTCCAGGATGCCCTTGTACCCCCCCGCAGGAAATTATTGTATAATTCAATGTCGGACAGCATTAATTAGTTTTACCCTCTTCTTCTTGGGTATTTCTGTACCTTCTACACATGTTGTCCATGTATCTAAGTTCCAAGGATATACAAGCTTATAGCTGCCACTTCCCTAAATTTATATTTGGTGAGGCTAGCTACCAGGGGAGGCTTCCACATCTACTAACAACAGTTGGAGTGTGACAAAACTTTTCTTAACTGTACAACCTCGATATCAACCACATTTGCATCCTATGCTTACCATATGGTGGCCTTCGGAGATGGCAAGCGATTGCTGCTCTAATCCAGAATTTCAGACAACCACAAATTGTTTTCCGTCAATGGGTGTAGCCGGGCTCTTTTTAATGGATGACGTCATGACAAATCCACACATGAGGCTCTGACAGGAACTCATATTTACAGGCTCATAGCTGTACTACAAGGATGGTTTTAACCTCTTTCCGGTGCAACCCTTTTTCATTTTAATTTTTCACTCCCTAACTTTTTTATTTTTCCATGTAAATAGCTGTAAGATGGCTTGTTTTCTGCGTAACAAACTGCACTCCTAAATTGCGGTATTTAATATTCCATGACGTGTACTGGGAAGCTGGAAAAAAAATTCCAAATGCAGTGAAATTGGTGAAAAAACGCATTTGCGACGTTTTCTTGTGGGATTGGATTTTCTGGATTTCACTGTACACCCCAAGTGACATGTTTACTTCATTTTTTGGGTGAGTACGATTATGAGGATGCCAAATTTGTATAAGTTTTATAATGTTTTCATACATTTACAAAAATTGTACACATTTTTAAAAAAAATTTTGCCATGTTCTGGCGCTAATAACTTTTTCATACTTTGGTGTACAGAGCTGTGGGTGGTGTCATTTATTGTGAGTTTTGATGACTTTTTCAATGATAACATTTTTAGGACAGTACGACCTTCTGATCACTTTTTATAGAATTTTTTAGATTTTTTAAAATGGCAAAAAAGTGCCATTTGCAACTTTGGGCGCTATTTTCTGTTACGGGGTTACATACAAGTAAAAACTGTTATTATATTTTAATAGATCAGGCATTTTTGGAGGTGACGATACCTAATGTGTTTATGATTTTTATTGTTTATTTATATTTATATCAGTTCTAGGGAAAGGGGAGTGATTTTAGTTTTTAATTTTTTTTTATTATAATTTTTTTAAACTTTTTTTTATTTTGACTGTTTTTTTTTTTAACTTTAACATTAGGTTGTCTGATCAATCCTATCTTATACTGCTATACTACAGTATGGCAGGATATGGGGATTTTCCTATGGAGAGGGCTCAGCCCGCGAGACCTCTCCATCCACCCGCATCCAGCATGTGACGTACTATTACTATTACATGTTGGTAAGGTAACTACCAGCATAGCCGTGAACATAAAAATCATATTTTATTAGATATGCCTTAAAATAAAAAATATATAAATTATCATTAAACGCATTTAATCCAGTAACTGACTGCGGCAATTATCCCTACATGCTCAGATAGGGATCAGTGTCTGTACAGGGCATCCAGGGTTGGGAGGTCCCATCTTTTACTTTAGAGCATTTCCACCGCGATTCCTCTGAAGAATCCTTAGGAGGAGAAAATGCATCAGGGAGGGGATGCAGGGTGTTTTCTTGAAATAGGGCAAACATCTGGTACTGCCCTTGTAAGGGCGGGAGCTACATTCATCGTGGGTGATAGGGTCAGCATTAGGTTTTAGTGAGTCTTCACACTCTTTACCACCGTATGCAGGTACATCTCTCCTGTCACCATACGTGCTTCCGTCCTTTTACGTATCCGGCATCAAGGCAGCCCAGCTGACAGACGGGCACCATTGGTCAACCAGTATCGCATGACAGAAGTGGTGAGAGTACTCTGTCTTTTTGAAGCTGTACAGCATTGGGCCTGGTGCTTGTTGCTGGGGTGGCCAGAGGATACGTGCTTATCCCCACTGTTGTTGCCACAGCCATTATCAGTTATGGTATTGGTTATAGAGTTAGCATCAAGATTTTGGATTGATGGTTTTATACATTTATTATTTTAAGGCGTATCTAAAAATAATATAATGTTTTTATGTTTATGGCTATGCTGGTAGTTACGTTTGTAAGTCGAGTGAACCAGAGGAGACATTGCTTCTGACCAGGTAAATTTATCAGTGCTTTTTTCTGACATGTCGGTAAGGAGTTAAGGGACAGAGACTACGTCGATATTTTGTGTCTGAAACTCACAACTCAAACCTTACACTAGAGATGGTGGATAATAAATTCTTTGTTCATCTGTTATAAATTTAGTGATGGGTGTTGAATTAGTATATCTCTATATTTAAACATTGGGGGGGGATTTATCAGAAGAGTCTTAAAAAGCAGGACTGTTCTAGCTGCCCATGACAGGTGCCATTTCTTCACCAGGTCCTAACTGGTGTAATGTCCTGTATTACAAAGACCAGTGGAGGAAAACCACCGACCGTGGCTTTCAATGATATCTTTATCCTCAAGTCACAAGTCACATTGAAATAAGGTGGAGACATTCACCTTCTCATTTTAACTTCTCTCCGTAACCCCCTGAACTAAAGAATCCTGGGGCCCCTATTAGAAGCTCCAATGATAATCCAATCCTCTCTGCACCTTCTCACTCTTCTTGCTGTCTCAGGAAGCTCAAAATGAACTGCTTTAAAATAGGACTGAGCTATATGTCCTGAGATGTCCAGGTGGATCCCTTGAGTACTGACTGGTGAACTCTCTGCTGCAGTGGTGGTCCACATGCCCACTGAGAAGACTCGAAGTGCCACTTCGGATACCAGAACCACTGTTCCTCCACTACTGAAATAGACAAAGAGTAATGTTCCACATACCCTGCAAGAAAATTTACGCCATGCTGGCTGTACTCCCTACAAATTACAGATGATGGCTAGGGGTCCCTGTGTCGGGACATTTTTTGATAAACAAAAGGTCAATACAGCTTTCTCATAGAGAGGGATTGTCTAAACTGGAGCTACTGACTATTTGGCATTAACAAGACCTTTAAAATGCTTAAACAGAATGTGATAAAATTAGCAATTTCTGATATGATATGTTGTGGTCTTATACTGTGGGCGTCAAACAGCAAATTATCTCAGCGTTTCACACATTTCCACACATTTATTGTAAGATTGTACTAATTACAACTACAGATTGGGATGTTATTTTTCAGACGTTTAGTTAATCTGCAGAAGATTAGAATAACTTTATCTGTAAATCCTACAGAACTAATGTGTCATTTTAAGCTGACTGCTTTGCCATCTGAGTCATATGCTGCAATAAAATTCAGTGCAAACTGATTCAGTATGTCTTGAGGCGTGCAAGTACAGAAATAAACAGCATGTAAAAATGCAGATAAAAGTTATAGATGCGGAACACTTGAAGTGAGATATCAAATACAATCTGTTAAAATATAAAACTTCTCTTAACTGAATAAAGTATATGATTAAAAGTCAGAGCTCATTCTTATATAGTAGCTCCTTTAAAATAGATTTAGTAATAAAGATTTAGTAATATATCAACATTAGGGGTAGAAAGAAAAATATATTCTCATATTCTAAATCTGGATATTAGCTTCCCTACTACATAGGACTTTGTGTCAGAATGATCCATATGGGACCATTTTATCCAGAGGGTCTTTATTACAAAGAAAGTCTCACTTTGGTCTTCAGCATGTTCCTAAAACAGTCTTGTATAACCCTGCATTGAATATAAAGTTTCTTGAGGCTCTTTAGCTTCTTAATTTTTATCTGCAGTTTTTCTGAGCATTTCAAGGTCTGTCAGTTTTCTGGGTTGTCCATTGCTGTATACTTTCTTTACGGTCTCACATTTCTGCTAGTTAATAATCTTTCTCACTGTAGAATAATGGGCTTGAAATAGTTCGAAAACTTACTTATAAATTGGGATGAGCGGCCATCTCTTTCTGCTCTGTGCCTGTAGCTCCACCCCCTGCAGTCCTAGCACGGAGTTCATAGACACTCACTTCCTGGTAGTGATGGGAATTAAGGCTCTACTAAGTGAGCTGGCTCATTAGGTTCCTCTCACTAAGAAGAGCTGGCTCTTCTGGCTTCTGAACGGCTCCCTATTAAATATATAATAGGGAGCCTCAGGCCAGTCATTCACTCCATTCCCCACCTCTTGTAATCCGATTGTATCTGGTTAAAGGAGCGTGGTGAGCCAGTTAGGGTCGGGGTTGAGTGAGTCATCAGCTCACTGAGGGGAGCCAGCTTACGTCATTCATGAACAAGATCCGGCTCTTGCGCAAACAACACAACACTTCTTCCTGCCACCACATCGTGAGCAGAGAGAAGCTGCAAACTACAAGGAAGTAAGTGATCCTGGTGAAGGGGGAGGCAGGCACATATCTGTGAGAACAGAGATGTAGCAGAACTAACAGTATAAAAGTCTGTCAGCCTCTGTGTAATAGGAATCTCATGCATCTCTGATCTGTCTCATCTCTCTCCTTCTATGTGTCAGTGTGTTAGTACAATGTCTGAAGCCAGATAAAAGTGTGTATACCACTGTACCCTGATAATCTAGCCACATCGTGATCCCACAGAACTATATGGACCATAATGTGTCTGCTTAGAAAGTGATAGGAGCTAAAACAGCGATAAAACTAAGTAAAATTGTAAAGTAAGGGGTTAAAATTATCTTTATTGTGTAAACATCACTAGGGGATTGAGATTTGAGAATTTTCTTTCGTGGGAAAACCCCTTTATAGCAGCAATCCATGAAAATCAAATAAGTACTGTAGTGATTCTTTAATCTAGTGATCCACTATATCGATTTCATCTGATCTTGATTTCAACCACAAATAAGGGTTTAACCTCTAGGCACACATGAATTATAATCAGAGTTGATCCCTTTTAAAGGAAATCTGCCATTAGTTTTTATGCATTGTGAATCAAACATACCTTGAGAATGCTGTAGCTACACCGATGCAGAAACATATCTTGTTTAATCCCTGATCCGAGTGGTTTTTCTCAAAAACCAATTATAAAATTCAGGACCTTGGGAAAGCTGGTTTGCATGCAGGCGGCCTACATAAACACATTACACAGAGCTTCCTAAACTGTCCAGACAAGACTAATCAACCAGAGCTGGATGACTCATACACAGCAGGTGGGGGATGGTGCAACAACTGATTACTTCTGCCTGTCAGGGACAACGCCTGAAAATAGCATTCTATGTTTTTTCAGCAAAACCACTCAGTTCATGTGTTAAACCCTTATTGACCGAACATACGGATTTCTCCGTTGGTCACTAAGGGGCCTTAGGCTCAGCCGATGGGTTTCTCTGTCGGTCTAACTTTAGGGCTGCAGGGAAGAGCAGTGCCACGGCTGTCTTATGCTCTAACAGTCTGGATCGGAACTATTAACCTGTTGGATTAACAGCCACAACATCGATCACAGGATCTACGTACCTTCAGAGGGAAGGGGCTCCCTCTCCTCCTGGCAACCTGAAATGCGATTGTGGAGTGCCTTCTTCTCAGCCACGCAGCTCTGTATGCCGGGTATGCTATCATCGGCTTGTGCCTACTCCATCCAGTGTAGCTGCCTGTTAGCCTATGCAGATGTATAGGCTGACACTTCTAATGCACTGCAATACATGGTTATGCATGTCACTTTTTTCATAAATAAATTCAAAATATATGAACCACAATTTCCCACTAACTTGAAATACAAAATGTCACAGAAAAACAAACTCAAAAAGAATTGGGTAAATGAAAGCCTTCTAAAGTTATGACCAGATAAAGTGACATAAGTATGCAGGTTTTGAAAAATCGGACTTGGTAATCTTGGGGTTTGGTCTCTAAGGGGTTAAACAAGATATGTTTCTGCATCAGTGTTGCAACATCATTCTCAAGGTATGTTTGTTTTATAAAGCATAAAAAAGATTGCAGCAAGGAGGGAACAATTGAATCCAGCAACCAGCCAGGCAAAAGTTTAGGCATAAGTAGAATAAAACTTCACGTTTATTTCATCTTGATAAAAATTTAAAAAAGGTACCAGAATAGGAAAAACTGACGCGTTTCGAGCTATAACATGCTCTTAATCATAGTCTAAATTTCAAAATGACAATGGAAAGCATATAAAGAAAACGGAAGTGGGAGGTTTACACGTCATAGATTACATCCGATCGTAATTGGTCAAAGGGAGGAAAAGCACAAACACGATAAGGACTGAGTATATCACATAAATAATGTTAATACAAGTACATTAAATCATTTTTCAGATTCAAACCATGGGGACTTCTGGTTTTCATTGTAAGTATCCAGTAAGCCTCCCTGTTGCGGAGGGCTTTAACCCAATCACCGCCTCTTTTGGGGAGGGTAACTCTCTCCACAGGTGTAACTATTAAGCACGAAGTGTCACCGTTGTGAATATCCTTACAATGTCTTGAGACGGAGGATATATTACGTGTATAAAACATGTTTTGAGGGGATACAGGTGTTTTGCGCGCTCCTGATATGTGTTCCGCAATCCTGTGTTTAAGAGCACGTTTGGTGCTACCTATGTATTGTAATGAGCAACTAGTGCATACGATAGAATATACCACATAGGTAGTATTGCAGTTAATGAATGACTTTATTTTATAATCAGTGTGGGTGGATACAGAAGAAACTGTATTTGTTTTTTGTATATATTTGCATATGGTGCACCGTGCAGAAGCACGGCTCACTTCTAGGCTCTCTTCTAGAATCGACTTCCACATGGCTGGACACTATACTTCAACCTTTTGTGACCAGGACACCAGCTTTTGTTAAGGACTCCTTTGAAGTCCTTAAAATAATGGACTCCATTACCTGGAACAAAAATTATTATTGGCTAACCTGCGATGTAGTTTCACTATATACCTGTATACCCCATCATTTAGCCATCCAAGCCATACAGTACCACCTGGTTAAATATAGTTTGTTTCCAGCATCCCAAATTGGTTATATTCTAGATGTATTGTCATTTCTGTTAACAAATAATTATTTTTCCTTTGACCAACAGTTTTATTTACAGAAACAAGGTTGCCCTATGGGCTCAAGATTCTCTCCATCATTAGCTAATTTATTTATGTCATGGTTTGAAGAAATTTTTGTGTTTACAGACAATAATCCATTTGTTCATTCAATTGAATATTATGGTCGATTCATAGACGATTGTCTTATAAATTGGTCAGGTGAAAGAAACAACATATCTTCCTTTATGGAATATCTGAACACAAACCAATATAACATACATTTCACTCATACTGTCTCCTCCACCACCATTTCTTTTCTGGATTTATATTTAACAGCTGACATGCAGAAACACAAAGTCAGTTGCGATTTATACCGTAAACCAACCTCAGGGAATACCCTTTTATATGCCACAAGTTGTCACCCCCCTCATGTACTTAGGAACTTACCCAAAGGGGAATTCATTCGAGCCAAATGCATCTGTACACAAGAAGACCAATACAAACTCACATCTGCTTCAATATCGCAACGTCTGGCTGACAGAGGTTATAACAAAACTCACATAAAGCGTACCAGTAATCAAATACAACAAAAAACCAGAGCCCATTTATTATATAAAGATCGCTCCTCCACCACCATTACTAAAAATAATCAAATTGACAAAACCACTAGCCAAGTCACCTTCACCACAGACTTTACATGCCAATATAATCAAGTAACACAAATTATAAAAAAACATCTTCCTATTTTATTTCAGGATCCAATCCTGTTTGACATATTGAGAACTGGCTGTCGTTTCTCTGCTAGAAACTCAGCTACTTTAGGTGACATGCTCTCCCCAAACTTGTTCACCTCAGCGCAGACACCTCATACCTGGCTTACTAGTAAGGGCAGTTACAAATGTGCTTCTGCATGGTGCACTATATGCAAATATATACAAAAACAAATACAGTTTCTTCTGTATCCACCCACACTGATTATAAAATAAAGTCATTCATTAACTGCAATACTACCTATGTGGTATATTCTATCGTATGCACTAGTTGCTCATTACAATACATAGGTAGCACCAAACGTGCTCTTAAACACAGGATTGCGGAACACATATCAGGAGCACACAAAACACCTGTATCCTCGCAAAACATGTTTTATACACGTAATATATCCTCCGTCTCAAGACATTGTAAGGATATTCACAACGGTGACACTTCGTGCTTAATAGTTACACCTGTGGAGAGAGTTATCCGCCCCAAAAGAGGCAGTGATTGGGTTAAAGCCCTCCGCAACAGGGAGGCTTACTGGATACTTACAATGAAAACCAGAAGTCCCCATGGTTTGAATCTGAAAAATGATTTAATGTACTTGTATTAACATTATTTATTTGATATACTCAGTCCTTATCGTGTTTGTGCTTTCCTCCCTTTGACCAATTACGATCGGATGTAATCTATGACGTGTAAACCTCCCGCTTCCATTTTCTTTATATGCTTTCCATTGTCATTTTGAAATTTAGACTATGATTAAGAGCATGTTATAGCTCGAAACGCGTCAGTTTTTCCTATTCTGGTACCTTTTTTAAATTTTTATCAAGATGAAATAAACGTGAAGTTTTATTCTACTTATGCCTAAACTTTTGCCTGCCTGGTTGCTGGATTCAATTGTTCCCTCCTTGCTGCATCCATTCCTGATCCGGCTCAGTATATCCGTGCACCGGCGCCTACAACTCGTGGCTAAAGGGTGAGCTGAGAAAAATCTTTTTTCTTTTCATAAAAAAGATTGGTAGATTTCGTTTAAGAAGAGGTCACCAACATGGCTTTCTCAGCCTATTAGCCACAACTAACCTCTCACTAATACGCTCCATTTACCTCACCGTGTTACACATTATATTAATGACAATGACACATTTTCTATGTCATTCACATCTTTGTTTCACCTTTATAACTATGCATTGGCTGCGATATTTTCATGTCAAATATCAGTATAGCACATTATCACAAACCTGACAAATATAATTCCATGGGGTATTTGGAAGTAATGTTTTCATATCACAGCATCACATACTAAATTATTACATCCATGGTTCAATGTTACAGCTATTAGTGTTTCTTCACAACGTAAAAAACTAGACAAAATAGCCATCTAGAGAATAACTGAAAAAAAACAATAGTATACTATGAGGTGTACACAAATATTATATTTTGGATATACAGTATATGAAATGTTTCAGGTTTGTTCTATTGAGTTTCATGCAGAGATTGCGCTTTCTATGACATTCAATCATGAGAGTGGGGCAGATAATAGCCAGTTGTTTAAAAGAAAAGTATCTATATACCAGTTTATACTGGATCAGATTTAATTCTGTTTAATAATAAAAACATTCCACCATATTTATTACAGTGACTTAACTGTTGTAATGTTTCCAATACAGGCAGTCCCCGGGTTATATACATGGTAAGTTCTTTAGGTTTTTACTTAAGTTGAATTTGTATGTAAGTCAAAACACGTAAATTTTATAATTGCAACTCCAGACAAGGTTTTTTTTGTGTCCCTGTGACAATTAGAATTTCAAAATTTTGTTCTGTAATGGGAACAAGGATTATCAATAAAGCTTCATTACAGACTCCTTACAGCTGATCATTGCAGCCGGGGACTATAGTAACATCCAGAGAGCTTCACTCTAGGAGTAACTAGGAGTGGTCCGTAAGTCCGGTGTCCTTAAGTCGGGGACCGTCTGTATTTGTACAGTCTGGGACTGCCTTTAAAACTGAAAGCTTGGTCACTAAAACGTAGGCCCGTTACTTATCAGTGTAATACGTCGAACTCGCATCACACTTGCAGCATGTGATTGATAGAACCTCCATCCCAAAGACTCAAGAACTGACATGTTGGAGTTCAGTTCTGGTCTACAGTGTTGGGGCCAGAGGTTCCAGCCAGCACATGCTGCGAGTGTGGTGCAAGGGACCTAACTCTTTCAAAATCTGAACTTCTTGTTTTTACACCATCTACTAACTGATGTTAGCTAAAAATTTAAAATTTGGCTCAATTTCATGAACACCCCACTTACAGACAACCCCTAGTTGCAAACAGACCTATGGATGTTGGTAATTTACTGTACTTTAGCCCTAGGCTACAATGATCAACTGTAACAGTTATCAAAGGTGTCTGCAGTGAAGCTTAAAGCTACAGTTCCGACATGCATACAAATTGAACTTAAGAACAAACTTACAGAACGTAACCCGGGGACTGTCTGTACAGAATCAAGTGACAAATGGATAGTCAGAAGACGTACAAGGTTCAAGAGATCAAAGACTAGAGAAGTTCAGAAAATGCCAGCAATCTCTAAAGGAGACTTATAACAAGCACTGGGGAGTGGGCAGACAATTCTCTTATGAGATAAGTCCCGTTCCAAAAGGTTATTGCATCAGTCCCCTGACACCAAGACAAACCAGACTAGCAGGGGGGAAATGTAAGGGGATGAGACATCCTGTACCTCTTCTTTCGTTAGCACTGTGATGTTTGTGGTTATTTTAAACTAGACATCTTTAACACCCACAAGACATGGACTTTATTTATATAAGTGGGTGCCAAATCCATTTCTTGTTAACTAACTAATTTCTTGTTTTACTAAATGCATGATAACATTTTATCCACAGGACCTGAGTGTATACCCCTACATTGATAGAAGTGTAATGGGTGTGACATTGGAAATATCTTTACATAATAATATAATATAGTAATACAAAAAGTAAATAGAAAAACAAATAACCAGCAGTAATCATTGCATGGGTTAAGTTCAATGTTAATATACTAAATAATCTATCCAGCTCTTCCTGACTCTTGCAGCATACGAGAGAATTTGATGTTGCATAAACCGTAAGCCGGGAAATTGTTTACAATTGGCTGTAAATGATAGTCAAGTCCAGGTTGAGAAATATAATTTTTTACCAACCACAATCGGTCTGTGGGGAGGATTTAGAATACTTCTGTGTATTTTCGGTAATCCATAGATTACAGCTGTTTGAGTTTAAGATTTAAGCAAAAAAATGTGGCAGAAGTCCAAGCTTTATGTACAGCTAAGAAAAGCAGACTCCGAATATCTGTTTTGTATCTAGGAAATGAATCCGAAAATAGAGAGAGATAAGTAACATCAGTTTGCAGTTTAAACATGCCCTTTTGTAGTCCAGAGATCATTTTCAACTATTTCAGCATTTAACTACATAAAATACATGAATGCACAAATTCATAGAAAACTGTGAATATCATTAAAAAATATATATTTTATCTTAATTATTGAACAGTGAAAGCTGTGGATAATGCTATACGTCCAGGCTAACATGGGGGCCAGTTTAGACACCCACAAGTCTAAAGCAACTTTGTTGGATCTTTATTTGGTGCAAACTAGGCAATAGCATAATTTACATTTTTTCTTAGCAAAAATCTTGCTAAACTTGCACTTATGCTTGAGCTTCTACAACCACCACCGACAATCCATGACTGATTCCCATTGCAGTTCTTCGTTGTGTTGCATCTCGTAGTGTCCTCTTGTGATTCTCTTTAGTGTCCTCTTGTGATTCTCTTTAAATCAATGTAGAAAACCTTGTCATAATTTTTTATTGAAGAACTATGCTTCGTCCACTTCTCAGACTTCTCTCCTCTCTCCTTTCACACAACTTCTTATCTCTACAAGCATTTGTGCCTGTATCCAGCATCAGACAAGGAAGTCTTTATAATGGGGAGGGGGAAGGCGAGAAGGCTACTTCCAGCCAGCAATAATTTATAACCTGTGTCTGATTATCCTGCTGATGTATTAGTGACAAATTTGCATAACTTTATACTTTGCATAAGTGTATAGTGTGATATAACAAAGAAAATATCTTTTATTTTAGTTCTGCTACAAAATTTCTTATATCTACCTGCAATATTCATTTATGGAAAGTAGTGTTTTATTGTAGGTACACCTGAGCATTCTTAAAGTGATATTCCCATTTTAGCAAATAAATGTTATTGTTTGTACAATAAAAAGTTATACATTTTTGCAATACACCCTGTGAATCAATACCTCATGGTTTTCTTGATCTCTGCTTGCTGTCATTCTATAGAAAGTTTCATTGTTTATTTCCAGTGGATAGAAATCTGACCACGGTCACACAGGTGCACGGCTCGTTATAGCCCACAGCTCTGATTACTCTCTATGATACTAACGAGCCATGCACCTGTGTGACCATGGTCAGATTTCTGTCCACTGGAAGTAAGCACAGAAGTTTTCTACAGCAGGACAGCAAGCAGAGATCTAGAAAACTATGAGGAATTGATACAGAAAGTATATTGACAAAATGTATCATTCTTTATCTTGCAAACAATAACAATAATTTCCTGAAATGAGACAATCCCTTTAATGAATATATACATTTTTCAATACATCACATAAGCTAAATAGAAGTTCTGATGAGTAAAGAGTAGCCATTATTTGTAGAAATTATTGGATACATGTTGTCTTGTAACATGGGGGGTAAACGTTGGAAAGCCCCCTAACTGATAGCTCCCAACTGGACAGGAGTCCTAGAGTGGCCATGTAACTTTAATGGCCACTGTGAAGCACTGTTATTGTATAGGATATTGTGAGGTCCTTTTGAATAAAATGTGTACTGTGGAGGCTATGTGACTATTTTGGATACTGTGGGGGCACTGTAACTATATTGGCTACTGTGGGAGTACTGTAAATATATTGGTTGCAGTAGGTGGGAACTGTTACTGTATTGGCTACTGTTGGGGTATGGTTATTATACTGGCTACTGTGGGGGCATAACAGTGATCTCTCCGGGAGCAGCAGATCAGTATTGTGTTTGAGTGCTACAGTTTCATAGACTCTTCAAAGACTTTGAACCTTTTGACACACAGTGGCCAGCTTTTGTCCACTGCATCCTCATATCTCAACTATTAAGTACGTTCAACAAGCGTATTTTTCACAGATAAAACATAACCTTAAATATTTTCTATATTGGGAAGTGCAGACAATAAAGGATATTGTTTTGCTTGAAGACCATTATTTTCATTGGCCCAACCTATTGTGGTCATGAATGAAAAAGGTACACAGTACTCCTTTTCAGAAATTTCTAATGTATAAATTGTAAGTTGTATGTCCTTAATGAGTCAATATATGAAGAATGTTAACTCGAAAGTGTTGAATAAGCAGGGTTGGCAGCCAGAATATAATTGAACAAGTTATCATTCTCTCTTTCTGTTCATCTCTCCTATGTCTATCTATTTTGCAAGGGAATTATTAAATTATAATGATACTTTGTTTCCATTATATTTGACATAATATGTAAATAGTCATATCTAAGCAGTGGACGAACTAGGAAAATAAATGATAATACATCCGGTAGGTAGTCACAGATTACATCTAATGGAGTTTGTGCTTTCCATTAGATTTATTTATTAAAGGTTATGTTTTGATCTGATGATCCTCTATGTCTTTTAATAACCAGATATCTTCTAAAAGGTAAATGATCCTTCACAATGAATGTTGTAACTTCCACTTCTTGAACTACGATGAGGACAATCCACATAAGATATGATCACATACTTACCGTGTTTGCAAATTGCACTCTTGTAGGATAATCCTTATTATCTCCAGAACACCTGTGACACAATGACATGTCTTTCACGTATAATTTACAAGAATGTATCATATTCAGGTACATACCAGATAATGATGAGATTCCTGAAACTAATGGTCGTCTCCATGTGTAGTTTGAGGCGCTCATTTATCGATGAAATTTTGCAATGTCTGACATTAAAATACAATTTCTTTAGTTGAGATGATCTTTATCTACTGAAAATGTAATGACTTACATGCTTATTAAAAACATTGGTATGGATTAAACTAAAACCAAGAAATTGTATTTATAACAATTCCTTTATCATTCCCTCTTTAATTTAAAACTAATTATATAAGGTTAATTGAGGGGGGTTTAATAAGACTGCCATTTTGAATACCAGTCTTAAAATTTCTCCAGTGCGCCACCAACCAAACCTATTAAGAGGCTCCGGTCTCTTAGTAGACCTGGACACAATCTCCAATGGCAAGACCGGGCAAGATTTCATTTATAGTCTCAGCCTGTTTTCTAACAGAGATTATAGCAAATGTGGCGGGACCAGCATTCACGCCGCTGCCTGCCTGCAGCCCACCCTGATCCCCACCCATGCTCTTTTAGCTTCCCGTTGAAGGAGATGCCATATATAGTTTGAACCAATACGATGTAACAGCTTTGCAGTTTTTTCTCTTTTGTTCATTCTCTTCCACAACCAGGGGAGAACTAACCATGTAACCGACCAAGAAGGTTCCCGATGGGACGCCTGATCTGGGGCCGCCTGTCTCACCAATAATCAATTCTACCAGTAAAATTAATCAATAAACAGACACAGCGAAGCACAGCTGCTTTTGTGTCCGGGTATTACTCTCCACATAATGATGACGTCATTGCGCTGAGGCCTGTGTAGCGGAGAGGAGCGAAGGGACCTAAAGTCTTTGTGCCATGTGGCTGGAACGCAGTCGTGCAGCCTTATTGGAGTTTGCACCAAAGGAAGGATGAGGTGGCCGTGGAAACGCCAGTGCAAGTGATTTTATTTAATTTTATTATTCCCGGCCACAACGGGGAACACAAAATATTGGGGCTATGTTTTTAATATGAATGTGGGGCTCCACAACTTATAATATTAACTGAGTAGCCCTTATTTGACTATTATAGGGGTGCACTATCACTGGGGTACTAATCTATCACTTCTGGGAGAACTTTCTCTATTAATGGAGGAACTTTACCCCTTAATAACCACCATAACAACTTTTTACGGTGGTCATTAAGGGGTTAAAGAGAACATTTCCCCAATAATAGTAGAGACAATGCTCTGTCTAATTAATAGTTGAGAGATTAGTACTGAATACAGGAGACTTTGTAAAAGATCTTAGCAGATATCAATTCAAAATGAGAACTATGATTCCTTCCTTTAAACCGCTCCCCCCCCCCCCCACTGCTTTGAGATACAAATTTCTTCTTGCACCTTTTTGAGATGCTCACATATGTTGCTCCATGACACCTCTGTAACCAACTTTCCATAAGTGATTATATTTTGGACTTCAGCAAGAAGTTTGGCGTTCGGTCTCAACCCCAACCAGTAACGCCCATGATTGATGCTGGCACTGATCATCGATGTTAACCCTTTGAATGCTGCTGGCGAAGTAATTTAAATGCCAATGGCATGTGCAACGATCCTAAAAAAAATGGCAGCCAATCGTAGTTAACTGTAGTCGGAACTGTTTGGGTTTTGAGTTCCCGGACTTCTCCTGCCTCATCATTGGTTCAAGCTGCTACTCCGCCCCTGCTGCTCAGATTGGCTGCTTGTACAACACAAGTCTATTACATAATTACTACAAAGTCAAATTATTGCTCATAGCAACCAAAAACAAATAGGCTTTTATTTTACAAATGCACTATTAAAAATTAAACCTGCCCTGTAATTGGTTGCTGTGGGTCACAAAGACAGTTCTGACATATATTTAAAGGGAGATCTCCCTATATACTATATTGTATATTTTCTGTTAAAATAACTTTGTCTAGAGTCAGAAAAACAGTAGAACATTTTGAAAATATCTCTGAATCTCCTGTAATATTCTCTTATTACTGGTAGCTCTGCATATTATGGTTTATATTATGTTTGCATTGGAAAATGCCCAACTTTTTCCTACATTTATCCACAGACTCTGCCAATATCAACTCCAGTGGGAGTACATTCCTAAGAGTCATAATTATACCTACAAGAAAATTCGTATCGTAGTTAGAAACAGGCGCACGTCTTCTAGTTTTAAAGGGTGCCAAGGTGACCTTGGCGGTGAGCCAAAACTAAGCAAATTATTATAAAGTATTTTCTAATGGTCTTTCATACATATATTCTTATACACTCAATGATTCATATATATTAAAAAATAATAAATACATTTAATACAATTAATATTTAAAAGTTATCATGCATAATATGTATATTATTTAATATAGAACTATATCATATTTTTTTTTTTTTATAGAAAATACAAAATAGACATATACCTAAAACAAGTAATAATTTGCATAGTACTTATACAACATTGTCTACACTCATACTACTATGGGGTTTAAACCTATTATTTTTGGAATACAAAAGAAGAGACAACCAGCTATTTCATAAAATAAATGGTAATGACAAAGAAATTCTCTAAGTGTCTTAAAATACTGATTGTGGAAGTGGAGGGTAAAAACCAGGTGTGTTGATGCGCTGCCTCTAATAGATACAGTCACAGGTGACTTGGTGTCAAATTCTTTATTTTGTGGGCTGTGGACTACGGATTTTGGGAGCCCACTGCTCCTGTCATCAGGTCCAAGTGTAGATTAAAAAGTGGGTACACTGTAGGTAATAATAAATAAACAATACTTTTTGGTATATACATATAGCATAAATAAATACATATAGGTATATGAACCAATTCTACTCCATCATTTTATCTATCAGTCAAAAGCTCATAGGGAACATTCTATAAAGCATATCCTATCAAACAATGAATGTGTATAAAACAAAGTGGGTACTTCCTAGACATATTTTAAAAAAGTTACATAAAATAGACATTCACCGTGGGTCCTAATCTCAAAAAGCTTGGAAGGAAGTTTGTATCAACAAGCTGCAAGGGAAAAAAATGGGTTATGGAGGGAATCAAGACTGGCCGTACTAACGTCACTGTACCCCAACTTTCCACCCGGCAAGCGGACAAAAACACAGACTCGTAATTGGGATAAAAAATGGGTGGGTCGGCCACAGCTTTAATCTTTAAACAAATTAACTGTTGGTCAAAATGGGGAACCCGAGACCCTCCTCTTACCACCTCGCATGCCAGGCCCCGCCTCCGTGTGGGCATGTCCTCATTGATTCGTCAGGTGATTGATCTCATTCCCAAGAGGGTCAAGGATTCCACCAGAGGCCAAGCTGTGACTTCCAATACATAATAAACAATGAAAGAAAACAAAACATATTAACAAACACTTACAAAACCAACAACATTAACAAAAGTAAACAATGATGTCGGAGTCCGAGAGTCCCGCGGCATCCGCTGCTGTGGCTGCACCGATACAGAAAGAATGGGTACCAAAATCCGATGGTGGAACCTCCACCGAGGCCAAAGCCCGTTTATACAATGAAACGAACTGAAACCTCGTAAAAGGCGACCCATCGATTTGGCACAAAAAGGAGGGGGCTTGTACGCAAGCGCAAAAGAAAGCCAGCGCGAAGCTACACTGAAGCAGAAGTGCCTCGAAAGGAGAAGAGCAAACGTCGACCGACGCCATGCACAGACGCTGCAATAACGAAAAAGACACTGGCCGCCGGGTGTCTCTGACCGTTCGCTCTTTGCCCCAACCCCTTAACAATAACCAAATCTGAAAATCTTTTGACACATCCTGAAACCCCTATAACTTCAAAACGAAGGCCACCCCCGACAGCCGTTTTTTTGCTGCAGCTAACGAAATGCCCTGCGCGCGCAATAGAGCAAGGTACCGTAGCGTGGTATCTTTCGCCGTCATTATTTTGTCCCCACGATCCGGCACCAGCAAGCTATACCACTCGCACCACGCCTTACCATGACTGCTCCACGTGGTTGCGGCCAATGAAAACTGCATCAATGGTGCTAGCTGCATGTCACCAGGTCCCACAGGAAGGGGGGGCAAGGGCACCCCTCCGGGTCCACCAGGGGGTGGAAATCCCTTAAACACTGGAGCTGAAAACGAGACAACACATCAGCCACAGAGTTAAGTTCACCCGGCACGTGCCTGGCCCTGAAAACTATGTTGAGCTGCAAGCAACGCCAATACCTGTAAAGAACTGGATGTAAGGCTATTCAGGGCATGAACCGTGCTCTCATTGTCTGACCAAATACGTATCCTCTTATTCTGCATGGAAGGACCCCACAGCTCAACGGCAACCACAATGGGGAATAACTCCAGCAAAGTCAAGTTTTTATTCAGCCCGTCTAACATCCAACACGATGGCCAGCGTTCCGCTGACCCCTGTTTGCCAAATATGGCACCATAACCCACCGACCCTGCCGCGTCGGTGTACAACTGCAAGTCAGAATTATCAATTTCAGTCTCCAGGAAAGCCGTAACCCCACTGTAATCTGTCAAGAAGGACCTCCGCACCTTCAAATCCTCCTTCAGCACTGCTGTCAGACGAATATGATGATACGGCTTAGATGTGCCAGCCGTAGCAAGGGATAACCTCCTAGAAAACACCCTACCCATGGGGAATATTCGGCATGCAAAGGTCAGCTGACCCAAAAGCGACTGTAAGCGCTGTAAAGTCACTTTTTCCGACAACAGGCAAAGGTCAATATCGCCGATTAGGCGAGACAATTTGTCCGCTGGAAGGCTGAGGGTCATACTGGCTGAGTCAATGAAAATACCCAGGAACGACAGGCGCTGGGCCGGGCCCAGCAGACAAAGGAATCCCAAAATAACTAGCAAAATAGCGAAAAACATTTAACAACCTCTCACATTCTCCTGACTCCCTTTTACCAACAAACAAAAAATCGTCCAGGTAATGGATCACCCAGTTGGAACCAGACTCCAAGCTGACGACCCATTCCAAAAACATCTCGAAATATCTACACGAAATTGAACAACCCATCGGCATGCACATATCGACAAAGGAAGAATCACCAAGTTTACAACCCAACAGGTGAAAACAAGATGGATGCACCGGGAGCAAGCGGAAGGCCGACTCAATGTCCGATTTTGCCATAAGAGCACCAGGACCGGCCCTGTTCACCAGCAGTATCGCCTTGTCAAAGGACGTGTAGGAGACAGCCACTTGCTCCCGAGGGATGCCATCATTAACTGAGTCCCCTGGTGGGAAAGACAGATGATGAATCAACCTAAACTTGCCAGATTCCTTCTTTGGCACTAAACCCAATGGAGACGCTCGTAAATTTTAGAAGGGTGATTCAACAAAAGGGGCCCGTCATCGTGCCCAGCTCAACTTCCTTCAACAGCTTCTCAGCTACGATCTCAGGATTATCCCTCACTGACTTTAAGTTTTCAGATAAAACCAAACCAGACTGTGGGACAAATGGGATACAAAAACCTGAAGTAAAACCATCAAGCAGCATTTTTGCCTCCTGTGTCAGATGGTAGCTGCCAAGCCACCGGCACATCTTTTGTACCTGCACCGGCGTCCTCTCCCCTGCCACTAGCAGCAGATCTGGACATGGGTTTTTGCCTCTTAAAGCAGCGGAGGGCAGAATGGGCCCCGCCGCAGATGGAGCATTCATGCTTGAATCTACAGGAGGCAAAAAAACGGCAGTGGCCTTCATTGAACAGCCAACAGGACCCAGGTCTCTTGGAGGCCGCCCCGTTAGCTGAACCCGAGGCGGCTCCTGAAAGAAAGGGAGCCTGCGGTTTCTGTGACATCATGAACTGTATCCAAACATCTGTCGCCTTAAACGCCCAACCAACCTTAGGAGTCACCGCTAGGCGGCGCCTGAACTCCTCATCATACCGCCACCATGCCGAACCACCGTGTAACTTATGCGCGGTATAGATAGTGTCTAAATAAACAAACAAATCCTGAGCACAATCTGGCTTCTGCTGCACAATAACGCTTGACAAAATGGCAAACGCCTGCAACCAGTTACCAAAGGTCTTTGCCACCTTCGGCTTCTTCTCTTCCCCTTTTTCAAAGCGCTTTTCTTTATCCACTGTTAATTGGTCCAGTGGCAACAACGCCCAAATATCAACAAATTCAAACCTTATTATCTTTTCCTTCAGGTCAGCTGCTAAACGCATACCCAAAGGGGCAACGCCACAAAAATGTGTATCTCTGAATAACATCCCTGCTGAACCTGAAACCTGCACAGGCAGCAATGCTGACGCCCCTGGAGCTACCACCGAGGCAACAGCCTCCATCTTCGCTAACACCGCCCTCAAGGCACCAACTACATCATCACCTTGTACAGCATTTTTTTTCCATTTTCACAAGATAACTCACCAACAGATGTCGCCGCTGGAAGCGTCACTGCTGGCGTTGCAGGGGCTTGAGGTGCACTGGGGGTTACCGCAGGAGGATCTGTCGGGGGCACCCTTGCTTCGTTAACACCACATTGCGAAGAAGCTCAATGCCGTCTTCTCGACCGACTCTCACTGCGGTGGCCGTGTCCACCACTGGATGATGATGAAGAGCGCCGGGAATATGTCCGGCCCCAGCTGGATCTAACAGAACCCCTACTGTCCCGACCGGGAGACCGTGACCGCCTACGTCCGCAATATGTGGAACGGGAAGGGGATCGGGCAGAACGGGATCGGTGTCTACACCTCCCCACTGGATTACACCAAAAGACACAGATTCCACTACACATTAGTCATATAGAGGTTAAAAAGAATCAATTTTATTGTAAATACATCATAAAATATATACCATATTACAATTAGACATCTGCTAGGGGACAGTATCCCTGGCTAGAAGTGGCGTGGGTTAAGATACAAATAATTACTATTTGTCTGTCAAGTGAACAAACATTCATAAAATACTATATATACATGAAAGGATCCGGACAGATGTCCATCAAGTTACACTTTTTTGTGGGTGCTGGAATCAATACCCACATGTACCTGGGATATGATATAAATTGTTAAGATGGTATACATGTCCTTACCTATGGACAGAACCACGCGCTTGACAGCCGTCAAGCCTTCCTCTGGGGGACTAGACCTCGCAGACCGGGCGCTCGAGTGGTGCCTGTAGCGCGGAATATCCACGCAGCTGCAGGCCACACTGGACCTGCTGTGACCCCGGTAACTGCGGTCCCGCAAATCGACGGCCACTGAATCAGCGTGCCGCCAATTCGCGGGCTCATCACTATCGGAGGAATCCCTATCCCCGCCTGGGGAAGCAGGGGCTGAAGTGTAGAATGTGTGCTGTTGGGTGCAACTACAGGCTGCTGAGCAGCCATTGACACTTGGGTTGAAGGAGGTGGGGGAGAAGTGACACTGGGGCTGGCGCAGCACTAGCGCAAGCTCCCAGCCCGAACCACCTGGCCAGCCGGCCCGGCTGTTTTGGAAGGGGCATTATTGGGCTGGCCTTCGCAACCTGCGCTGCATCCGATCGCGCAGCCAGGTTGTCCGCGGGAGGAAGTGAGGGAGCGATCAGGCTCCCCCCTTCCTCCCCGCGCGTGGCCGGAACTGATCCCGCCGCTAACCTCCCGCGTGCTGCAGAAGAGGTGCGGCGGGAAGCAGGAGCAGTGCGCGAGGCGCGCCCTGCTGTCGGGGGAGCCCGAGCACGGCTCCTTGTTTTAATAGGGGATGGGCTAAGTCTGCACGGCGCTCTACCGCGCCGTGCAGGACAGGCAGTGGGGGGGTCCGATGCCGGAGGGGGGGAGCGGGCACGGGGCTGGCCAGCAGCGGAGGAGCCAGCCAGCCGGAGCCCTCCCTCCGCAGCTTCTCCTCCAACAAGGCCATGAGAGCGGGGTCTGCCATACTTGCAGGTCCGGGATATCTTTCCAGGTGCGGAGCTGTCCTGAAAGAGGACGGGATGCTCCACACCAGGGAATAAATATCCTGGACCTGCACCCCCATGTGGCCAGCAGAGCTGCCGGGTGGGAGGGATCGAGAGGGGGCCGTGCTCAAGCAATAGAGCACGGCCAGTCCTGCAACCCCCGGGTTTAAGCAGCCCGAGGGTTTAACAGGTTCTTTAATGGAGGTGGGTATATAAATACTTGTTCCTATTAATTCTATGGGGTGGTGACATTTACCATTTAAGTAATCCCACGGGTGATGATAGAAGCGCTGTATATAGCATCTTAACCGGTCACCAGGGTTTTAAATGGTATCAGAAAGACAAGAGATGCGGTCATGTGCACATCGGCGTGTGGTATCGGGGGTTCGCACTGGAGCGAGGAGAGGTATGGGAATGGGAAGTTTGACTAAACCTAGGTACATTGCCAGGGACTGTAAAGGGAAGTATAGAAAGTTATTTGGCTTAAAAGGGGTAAGGTAAAAATTAGTGAATATTGAAGTAAGTAATCAAACATAGCAGATTGAAGGTAGTATAATCCAACAATAGGGATGTGGGTAAATTGATGGTTATAAGATGAATAAAGTCTCAATGATAAATTGGGACGATATATAAATTTGATTTGTGACTTGCAAAAATTAGTTGTAGAATGAATATACTATAAGTTGAATGGGAAGCGTTTATGCCTATAGCATAAGTACTAAAGGGACTAGAATGTCTAAATATCTTTGTGTATAAGGGGGGTAAACCTGCATCCTGAAGGGATATTATGAGGGCACGACTTAGGGTCTTTCTAAGGCTTCGTTCAAGCCATATGGACACATCGGGCCAGATTCATCAAGCTGTCTGAAAGTCAGAATATTTCTAGTTGCCCATGGCAACCAACAAAATCTGGTTGTGTGTGACAAAATCCCCTGCTAAATAGCTGTCACAGCCGTGCAATCCTCGAAAATGTTGGGAAGTCTGATGGAAATGCGATTCACCGACCCTTAGTAAATAAGCCCCATTATCTGCAATCTGCTCAGTGCTTCCTCTATGTGCATATCTGTTTTCTATCTGCCAGGAACATGTTCATCTGCTTTGCTCCTCTTTCTCTATAACATGCATTATGCTGATCTGCTCAGCTAATCCTACTCTGTAATATGCTACACTATGTACAGTGTGCTCTGTTACTCCGTCTCTGTATCAGGCTCTTCCGTGTGGGATTGAACATTCAAAATTGTGTTGCAAGCCAAGCACTTACATGCACCAAGAAGAAGAAGATGAACTCCGGCGGACCTAAGCGGGGGAATCGACACATGCAGGAAATTTGACGCACAATCTTAGTGAATTACCGCAGCTCCGAATCTTTGTCGGACAACGCAACTTGGGGATCACGACGGGATGGGTAAATAAATGTGCCCCAATACGTACAATCTGCACATCTCCTCCAGCACTGTAACATAATGCCTGCACATAGGACACTGTGGACAATCTGGTCTGCTCCTCCTGCTCTATAACATACTGTCTGCAGATAGGACACTACGTACAATATGTTCATCTCCTCCTGGTCTATAACATGCTGCCTGCAGATAGGACACTATGTACAATATGTTCATCTCTTCCTGCTCTATAACATGCTGTCCTCAGATCAGACTACAGGTTCCCTTTAAATATATGTTTAAAAGCACTCATGAAAAACAAGGACAGTTCACTTTCCCCATTATCTAATGATTTCTTGTTTCAAACAATCCTCAAAGAAATGTACAAATATAATCCTAAAAAATGACAGTGTAAATGTTTATTTGCCATGATGAAATATTTGGCGCATTATTTGCTTTACTGTTTGTATTTAGATGAAATCCTGTGTGACTTTGTTCTAATATCCCAGGGCCCTGGGTAATGCCAGCAGCATCTTTGCTTTGCATGATATTTACAACACAGTTATGAAAGCTGTCATATAAAATGTTGTGTTGTGGGAAACGCGTTTCTTCAAGATGCACTTATTGTGACAGAACAAATAGATGCTTCAAAGCTTTGATCCTCTTATAATACAAATCATGCATTATGAATTTGGAACATTTTACATAGCATCTATAATAAATACTCATCCAGGAGAATGGGAACAAACAGAGACACTATTATTTAAATGAAGAAATTGAATTTGGACTTTTCCCTTTTATGCCTGGATCCCCTGGGCTCGCACAGCTCAGCACGCTTTGCATGCTTCAATCAACATTTTGGGGATAGAGAATCTCAATTCGACATCATCATGTATCGTTGTACTAATTACACTCGCATTAATCAAGAAACTGCATATGATTTATACTAGAAGGATCTGAAATGTAGAACTGGGACTTGAAGCAGGAGGAAAACAAACCACAGTGGTTATCCGCAATACATTTTCTATACCACCTATCTATATATTTATGCAGAAAGTTTTTATTCGTACATGCAAATATGTTTTCCAGCATAAGGAAACCATTGCCTCTTAGTTACGTTATAAGGCAGCCCCCTCAACATCAAGTATGATATTCATGAAGCCTAACGTCATGATTAGAGATGGGCGAATTCTAAATTCGTTTAGAATTTCAGGAAAACTTTGATTCGTCACGAATCCGAAGTTTACAGTGATTCGAGGGAACGAATTTTGAATTTTAAAAAAATATATATATATTTTTTTTACTCCATATATTAGCAAAATGGCCACGAGCACAATTTGTTATATGGGGCAGGGAACTCTGGGAAGAAGAAAGGAACATGGTGGTACTGTTCCTCACTGTAGTGTTTACCGCCATACAGTGAGAAACACTACCTCCACACAGTGAGGAACACTACCCCCATACAATGAGGAACACTACCTCCACACAGTGAGGAACACTACCCCTATACAATGAGGAACACTACTGCCACGCAGTGAGGAACACTACCGCCATTCAGTGAGGAATACTACCCCCATACAGTGAGGAACACTACCCCCATCCAGTGAGAAACACTACCGCCATACAGTGAGAAACACTACCTCCATACAGTGAGAGTGTTTCTCACTGTATGGGGGTAATATTCCTCACTGTATGGCGTTAGTGTTCTTCACTGCGTGGCAGTAGTGTTCCTCACTGTATGGGGGTAATGTTCCTCACTGTATGGCGGTAGCGTCCCTAACTGTATGGGGTTAATATTCCTCACTGTATGGGGTTAATATTCCTCACTGTATGGGGGTAGTGTTCCTCACTGTATGGGGGTAGTGTTCCTCACTGCATGGCTGTAGTCCTCACTGTATGGGGGTGGTGTTCCTCACTGTATGGCGGTAGTGTTCCTCACTGTATGGGGGTAGTGTTCCTCACTGTATGGGGGTAGTGTTCCTCACTGTATGGGGGTAGTGTTCCTCACTGTATGGCGGGTAGTGTTCCTCACTGGTATGGTGGTAGTGTTGCTCATTGTATGGGGGTAGCGTTCCTCACTGTATGGCAGTAGTGTCCCACACTGTATGGCGGTAGTGTTCCTCACTGTATGGCTGTATTCCTCACTGTGTGGCGGTAGTGTTCCTCACTGTGTGGCGGTAGTGTCCCTCACTGTATCAGGGTAGGGTCCCTCTCTGTATGGTGGTAATATTCCTCACTGTATGGGGGGTAGTATTCCTCACTGTGTGGGGGGTAGTGTTCCTCACTGCATGGCTGTATCCTCACTGTATGGGTAGTGTTCCTCACTGTATGGGGGTAGTGTTCCTCACTGTAGGGGTAGTGTTCTCACTGTATGGGGTAGCGTTCCTCACTGTATGGCAGTAGTGTCCCACATGTATGGCGGTAGCGTCCTCACTGTTGGCTGTATTCCTCACTTTATGGGGGTAATGTTCCTCACTGGTATGGGGGTAGTGTTCCACTGTGTGGCGGTAGTGTCCTCACTGTATGAGGGTAGTGTCCCTCTCTGTATGGGGTAGTGTCCCTCTCTGTATGGGGTAGTGTCCCTCTCTGTATGGGGTAGTGTCCCTCACTGTATGGGGGTAGTCCCTCACTGTAGGGGTAGGGTCCCCCTGTTGGGGGTAGTGTCCCTCTGTATGGGGGTAGTGTTCCTCCTGTATGGTGGTAATATTCCTCACTGTATGGGGTAGTGTCCCTCACTGTGTGGGGGTAGTGTTCCTCACTGCATGGCTGTAGTCCTCACTGTATGGGGGTAGTGTCCCTCACTGTATGGCGGTAGTGTTCCTCACTGTATGGGAGTAGCATTCCTCCCTGTATGGCAGTAGCGTCCCTCACTGTATGGCTGTATACCTCACTGTATGGGGGTAGTGTTCCTCACTGTCTGGGGGTAGTGTTCCTCACTGTATGGGGGTAGCGTTCCTCACTGTATCAGGGTAGTGTTCCTCACTGTATGACGGTAGTGTTCCTCACTGTATGGCGGTAGTGTTCCGCACTGTATGGCAGTAGTGTCCCTCACTATATGACGGTAGTATGTCTCACTGTATGGCGGTAGTGATCCTCACTGTATGGGGGTAGTGTTCCTCACTGTATGGTGGTAGTGTTCCTTACTGTATGGGGTAGTGTTCCTCACTGTGTGGCGGTAGTGTCCCTCACTGTATGAGGGTAGTGTCCCTCTCTGTATGGGGGTAGTGTCCCTCTCTGTATGGGGGTAGTGTCCCTCACTGTATGGTGGTAGCGTCCCTCACTGTATGGTGGTAATATTCCTCACTGTATGGGGGTAGTGTCCCTCACTGTGTGGGGGTAGTGTTCCTCACTGCATGGCTGTAGTCCTCACTGTATGGGGGTAATGTTGCTCACTGTATGGCGGTAGTGTTCCTCACTGTATGGCAGTAGTGTTCCTCACTGTATGGTGGTAGTGTTCCTCACTGTGTGGCGGTAGTGTCCCTCACTCTATGGCGGTATTGTTCCTCACTGTATGGGGGTAGTGTTTCTCACTGTATGACGGTAGTGTTCCTCACTGTATGGGGGTAGTGTTCCTCACTGTATGGGTGTAGTGTTCCGCACTGTATGGCAGTAGTGTCCCTCACTATATGACGGTAGTATGTCTCACTGTATGGCGGTAGTGATCCTCACTGTATGGTGGATACCAAATTGGGGTGTAGTGTTTCCCACTGTATGCAGTAGTTTCCCTCACTATATGACGGTAGTATGTCTCACTGTATGGCTGTATGGATCCTCACTGTAGTGTGGATACCAATTTGTATAGGTTTTATAATGTTTTCATACATTTACAAAAAATTAAAACTGTACAAATTTTTTTTTTTGCCACTTCTGGTGCTAATAACTATTTTATACTTTGGTCTACAAGCTGTGGGAGGTGTCATTTTTTTGTGACTTTTTGATGACGTTTTCATTGCTATCATTTTAAAGACTGTTCGGCCTTTTGATCACTTTTTATTGAATTTGTTTGATATTTTCGAAATGACAAAAAAGTGCCATTTTCGACCTAGGGAGTTAAACACAGTGAAAAAACCGTTATTATATTTTTATAGATCGGGCATTTAGGACGTGGCAATAGCTAATATGTTTATGATTTTTTACTGTTTTTTTATTTTTATATCAGTTCTTAGGGATTTAATTTTTAGGGTTTTTTTTTTTTTAAATTGAAACTTTTTTATTTTTACTATTTATCAGACTCCCTAGGGTACTTTAACCTTAGGTTGTCTGATCGACTCCAAAACATACGTGGTAGGCTGTTTAGATTGTGAGCCCCTATGGGGACAGGGACCAATTTGACATGCTTTTGGTGCACGCTGTGTAATATGTGTGCGCTATATAATAAAAGAATTATTATTATTATTATTATTATTATTATATTATTATTATTATTATATCATATACTGCCATACTACAATATGGCAGTATATGGGATTTCCCTCATTCGTTACAATATGCTCATCCACATGTAAGAAGGGGTTAACTGTCTTTGGAAGACCCGAGGCTGTAATGGTGACGGATTGCCAAGTGCGCCACCATCTTTTTGGCGATTGGTGGCTACAAAAGACTTACCGCTATGGAGAGGATCAGCCCGTGAGCACTCTCCATGCATCTGCACACGGCATGTGACGTACATTAAGTCACATGCCGTGATTCGTTTCGATCCGATTTGAACCGGGTTGAATCGAATTTTCACTAATTCACCCATCTCTAGTCATGATGCATGATAAAAGCAAAACCAGTATATCTATTCCATTAGAAACAGATTCCCAAATGTAGAAAGCACTGTTTCCATGTCTTTGCACCCATTCAAAAGTCTGCTTTGGGGCCCCGTGTCTCCTAGTTACCCCCTGGGTGCTGCCTACATCAATCTAATGTGTAGACTTTATTTTGTCTTCTTTTTTGCTTGTATATTGTTGACAAGTGACCTTCATGTATGTTACATCAGAGCTGATGATTTCACTGTCACTTGGTGACACCTTCATAATACACAGGGTATTTGCTCTCCTGATTTGCTGCTCGTGTACACGGGCATCGGGTTCTTCCCACTGCTCCCTAACGCTTGGCTTCATTTCACAAGCCAAGTGCTTTGAATATGTAAACACTGGAGAGAATATAGCAGATTTTTCTATACAAGTAAGAACTGAGGGCTGGAAATACATGAATTCAAAGCTATAATAATACTAATTCAGTCTTGTTCATCTTTATTTGTAATGTCATGCTGCTTGGCTGCACATAACTGAATACACACGCAGCATAGCACACCAGCCACAGAGCCTGCTGTATGATTTTACTACCTAGGACACAGGGAGATATAGTGTCTACAAATGGAAACAGTCACACAGTTTTGAGAAAAAGATCCGAAAAAATGGTAACGAGCAGCAGGGAATATGCGACAAGACTGCTTGACAAATCAAACTCAAGTCAGGAGTACAAGAGCACTGGTAGGAAATAGTAGTCTTTTCTTTCAAAGGATATGTGCAAAATGCTGATGTTCATAGTCTTAGCGCTGGGACACACAATCCACAGGACAGGAGTTAAAGGGGGTTGTCCATGAAAGAAAGTTCTCCAATTTTAATGCCCTAGTGATGTTTACACAATAAAGATCATTTTTAACCCCTTACTTATTAAAAATTTTACTCAGTTTTATTGCTGTTTTAGCTCCTATCACTCGAGTGATGTCAGTACAATATTCCGAATGTGGCGGGGACTTATGATCCCTCTGTGCTGTGAGATGCTTTGTGCTGACAATGTGCTTAGATTATTAGGTACAGTTAATCTACACTTTCATTTAGCTTTGTGATATTTTGCTATGTATCTGGCAACGAGAAAAAGAGAGATGAGACAAATAAGACGAGATGATGATGGATAGCCATTAGATAGATTAACAACAGACACACTTCAACCTGCTATATCTCAGCTGTAACACCCATTATCAGCTCTACCAAACCGCGCTGCTTCAGTTATAAGATCTTATCTTACCTGTAGCTTGTAGAGTCAGCCTTTGCAAACTGGTTTCCAGCAGAAGTGTCTGTGCCTGAGCTTGCCTTGTAATGCAAGGGGGAAAGAGCAGGAGGCAAAGAGCACTGCAGTGTGAAGACAAGAGAAGCCATTCATGAGAACAATCTGCCCTGCCCGACCATATCTAAAGATTTACGGATACCAGATCAAACCAAAAGTGTATACTCCAGGACTGAAAGACAGCCTGGAATTTTTCTGTGAAAGTATAATATTATCAGGGAGTATATTATTTGTTGTCCTGAGTAATTTAAGAATCTGTCTCCGTAGGAATACCCCTTAATGTTTCTCAAACCAAAGCTGCTTGAACATGCATGCCATGACATGGCTCTCAACTGTTCTGGATTTGGTGGGAAGTCCCATTTTAATACAGTTACAGTAGGATGACAGGGGCTACAATAAGAGGAGGATGGGACAGAGGGCCGCAATATGAGATGGGATGGATGTCGGGAGCCACAATATTAGTTGGATGCAGGAAGAAGCAATGATATGAGGAGGATGGGGGCCAGGGGCCACAATATGAGGTTATGGAGGACTGCAGCATCATATGAGGGAGATTGAGTACAGGATCCACAATTGAGGGGGATGGGGACAATGTAAAGGGGGGGGGGGGCTAGGAGTCCAGAAGTTAGGGCACTAAAAGTGTGTGTGAGGCCAAATAAATAGGGTAAATGAAGAGGGGTTTTATATGTGTCCATAGGGGGTTGGCCACGAAGGGAGCATTATACTACATGGAAACCATTAAGGTATAATATATTCCATTGCCCTCACCGCCAAGCATAAGTTAGAAAGGGGTCTTAACTTTCATGCCACCTTCATGACCCCTATCTCTAACCTGGAGGCCCACAAGCAGATAGAGCCAGGCTCTCTTGTGATTTATCACAATTTTTTAAGTTTTTTTTATTGCCATCTTGTCAAAAATAAGATTTATTTATCAATCAGGTTTTTTTTTTATATCCTTTGATGATCACTGCATAGAGTGTTTGAATACTGTGAATTTTATGTTTCATACAAACATCATGTCTGACGTAGAGACTAGATTCTTGAAAGCTCACCTCCAATATCTATGGTACTCAGCCTCAAAAGGTATCGCCTGATTTCTTCATTTTTCTTCTGACTAAAGATAAATGACCCACACTGAGTGTTTTGGGCATCCAAATGTAAGGTCATGCACCTGGGGTCTAAATACCACTTGCAACATTTGTCCTAGGGGAACTTTTGGGTAGAGACATTGGCTGGCACTAAATCATAGATTAAATAACATAGATGGTGGTCTTTTTCAAATATTATTTTGACTGAAATTTTTTAGGGATGCGTGTGAGATATTCTCCAGAGGCCAAAGTCAGCCAGGCAACAATTCTGCAGTGAACAAAGGCATGGGAGGAGAAGCTGTCATGACGTTCTACACCTGATGGAGAAGGACTGCCAATAAAGAGTAGACGAAGACTAGGACAGACGAGGCCAGCACAGAAGAACAAGGAAACAGCTGCAACAGGAAGTGATGTATGTGCCCATCTTATGGCAGCCCAGGTGTGGCAGTACATTATTGCTGGTATATATTTACGTTTGATTGTGTGCGGTAGGCACCACTGTGGCCAGTTCTTGTCTAAACAGGCATTACATAGAATTTCCTTCTACTGTTAGATGCCAAGTAAGTATGATTATTACTCTTGGAGGTCTAACTTAATTTTGTGGTTACATGTGTAATTACAATACTAACAAACATCAGTATTAAAATTATAGCAAACTTCCTCTGAATTTGCTGATGCTCTTTCTGCAAGGATTTTGTGCCTGTCATGTAGCCAAAGAAGTGGTGTCACCAGCTTGTGGAGTGGGGCCACAATGGTTCTTGTTTAAACACATGGGCATAGTGGCCCCATACAATTCCTTAACATGATTCTGCACCATTACCTGAATAGTGAAAGTGGCAATTATGGTCAATGAAATGGCCTAAGACAAGAAGAGTACAAAAGCCATATTTCTACAAAATTTATTACAAATGTACAATGGAGAAACAGTCATGGGGTCAGAAAGTACATTGATTCCTGAAATAACGGGGCACATTTTTTAATCTGTCCTAATTTGCACCAAATCTTTGTGCACCGCATCTATCAAGGGTTTTAGACAGTTTTCAATCTTAACGACTTTAGTAGAACAAAATGGGTGTGGCCTGTAAAGAGTGGCATGGATTCACACCTGAAATTACAGGAGTGATCGCCTCTTACATCCTAATCCTGCATCCATGAGCCTGTACTATAATTCTACAGCTTTGCTCATCGTTCATAGCAGGTATATTCTGACTAATCTATACTTTTTCTCTGAATTAGTTACAACAAAGCTATCAGATCATTTCTCTTTGCGAGTGATAGTAATGCACTTTGATTTTGCCTTACCGAGATATTCCTTATCTCTACCCCTATTCCACGGTGGTATGTTCACAACCTAAGCTTAGAGGATAGTAATTATAATAATATAGTGATAAGCTCTATTTAATAGCACCATCTTATTCTGCAGCGCTTTAAACAGATCATGGGGTACATTCAGTATACAAAAAAATAAGACATTACAGAGTAATACACATGGTCATATGAGACAATAGGAGTAAGGGTGCTTTTCACAAAGCTTACAATCGACGAGAAAGAAGGAGTAAGACAAGAGCTATAGTTCTTAAACACTGGGCCAGACATTCAATTTATAAAAATCAGAATATACCATATATATAGCCGAACCTGAGTATAGCTTAGACCCCTAACAAAAAACTGGTAAATCTGTTTGACTGTATGAGCCGAGGGTGGAAACACATTGGTCACAGCCTCCCAGTATATAGCCAGCAAACCCCCAGTAGTATCTAGCCTGCCAGCCCCCTGTGGTATCTACTAGCCTGCCAGCCCTGTGGTATCTACCTGCAGCCCCTGCCCCCAATATAATGCCTATAGGAAAAACATACAGTGTAACTTACTCCCTTCCAACGCCACCCCCTGGCAGTCCTCTTCTTACAGCAATGCTCCGGCTTCGGCTCCATGTCCCCGCATTGTCCCTCGCAGGCACCATGATGTCAGCCGGAGTTCACCTTCTTCTTCCTGGTGTATTTAAGTGCATTGTCTTGTGACAACAAATTGAATGTTACATCCTGCGCTCAGTCCGAAACAGTCGGATCATCTGATTCCCCACCCCGATTTCTGTCGCATGAAAGCTGGCGCCGCTGCGCCAAGATCCGATCGCGTGCGACACAATCACCTGCTAGAGGCCATTTGAAGTTCCTAAGAGACGCACATTGTGTCTCTGTTGTCTATGATATCGTAATATAGAAGTCACAGGGATTATACCGGGTAGAAAGAAGTAATATCTCACCACAATATATCTGCTCGATATGTAAATATGTGCTTACGTGAACGTTGTATTTCCAATTTCTGTATGAAGCACTTTCTTCTACCCAATAAATATCTTTAAAAAAGAAAAATCACCTGCTAAATAGCTATCACAGCAGCTGCAAATCCCGAAAATGTCAGGGAAGTCCATCGGGAATGCAATCCGCGGACCCTTTTAAATAAGCCCCATGTGTGTACGAAAATAAATTGTTTTGCCATCTTCTGACGCTAATACGTTTTTCATACTTCGTGTACAGAGCTGTGTCAGGTGTCATTATTTGCCAGCTGAGCTGTTTTTTCATACACCCAAGTGCCACACCTTTTGATCACTTTTTATTACATTTTTTATGTGATGTAAAATGTTGTAAAAGTATTTTGGACATTTGGGCGCTATTTTAATTTAATGGGTTTTCACTCTAACAAAATAATTAGGCCCTATCCCGGGGCAGTGCTGACTCAGTTTGGGTCTCGTGCTGAGCGCTCCTCAACCCTCCCTCTCCACTGAAAGCCAAGCAGCAGATCACAGTATGGTGAACCAGTAGCTTTACCACACCGTGGTCAGGTTACCCATAGACCTCTATGGGGACGTTAGATCTGGCCACAAATTTTGCGTCCTTTGTCACAACCCACCATAAATGTGGGGAGCATGAGCCTTATTTGATAGTAGGGTCAGGGTATTCCTGAGAATTGTGGCACTTGGGAGAAGACTTGGGGTTGTACATGGAATATGGATTGATGAGAAAATCTAATATCATTGGCAGATGAAGAGCACAGGTTGAACGGAGATGTGGAAGGAATGTGTATGTCCTGCCTGTGCCGAGATTTGTGAATGAAGGTGATTAGTTTTAATCCCATAGCACCACTGCCCTTTATCATTTTTTCTGTTTCCATTTTTTGCTCCCCATCCTCAAAAATCCATTACTTTTTTAATTTTTTCTGTTTGTGTACAAAAGCGGTATAAGGCTTTTCTTTTTTTCAGCAATTGTCCTTCTTAGTGACAGTATTTAATACCTCTTGTACTGGGAAGCTGGAAAAAATTCCAAATGTGGTGAATTGGTGAAAACACACTGTATCACTTGTCTTTGTGGGCGTCTGTTTGTCGCGACTTTCACTGTGCGCGTCCAAAAAACACCTCATATTGATTTTTTTTTACCAGTATGATCACAGAGATACCACATTTATATAGGTTTTTATATGTTTTAATAGATTTAAAAAAAAATTAAAACCTTTTATGAAAATAAAATCTTGATTTTTTTCCTGTATTCTGACCCTAATACTTTTCTTACCTTAGCGAACAAGCTGTGTAAGGTGGTCAATTTTACTCACACCATTGCAGATGCTGCCTAATGACAGACCTGGGAGTTTACCACAAACTCCTGGCTGTCATGGCAGACTGATATGTCTAGGCTTTACTTTCCCACAACCAATCCAATGCACCTCATCGACTCACATCCAGGTAAGTAATTTTTTTTTTTTAATTAGGCAATGCAAAGTTGATATATATACAGTCGATTTGGGACCCTAAACCACAGGTCTATGTGACCTGTAGTTGGTTTAAGAACTTCAAATCGACTAACAGGTCCTCTCTTACTACCCCTAGAGTCCATACTTTAAAGACTGGAGTTCACAAATATATTAACATATGTGTTGTAGCTGTAGTTTTTGCGCCTTGCTCACGTCCTCATGGGCTTTTTATGGGCTCCACACACACAATTGAGTATTTTTCAAACACCCATGTCCGTGTCTAGTGCCCTTGAGAAAAAAAAAAAAGCAGGTCCTATTCTAGAAGCGTATTTGCAGCTCCTGCCCTTCTATAGAAGTTATAGGGCTGTAAAAATGCTATGCACATTGGTGTCATTGTGTGCCCTCCGTATTTGTGGATAGTTGCTAGGTAACACAATTATTTATTAGCCTATTTTTTTCTGCAGATCCCAAAAAATGACACACACACAAAAAATGGCCCATCGTAAAAGAATTAGAATTGGGCAGTAAAAAAAACACGGGCATGTGAGGGTAGCGTACCATAGCTGCCATCTAAAGATTCCCAGCAGTGACCCATATGCCACACGGTACTTTACCGTTTTTTTTTTACATGCAACGTTTTTTTCTTAAAATTTCTTGTGTGTCTCTCATGAATCATCAATAACATATATTTAAGGCTTTTCCTATGAACAAAGCTTGTCCCACGGATAGGGCCTAACTTGCTGATCATGGGGGTCTCAGTGATGAGACCCCACAGATCACAAAACGAGGGGTCCGATGGGGTCCCACGTACCCATGCCCACCGACAGAATGGCTTAGAAGCCACGCATGACCGCTTTGCTCCTTAATCTCTATGGAGCTGACGGAAATTGCCAAAAGCAGCGCTCACCTATCTCCATCAGCTCCATATTGATTAATGGCAGAACGTCATACAAAGCTGTCTTTCTCCATTAGTCTGCGAGCGTGAGGGGTCCGATGGACCTCTTGTTTTTTGTGATATGTAGGGGTCTCACACTGAGACCCTCCACTGATCAGCCAGTTAGGCCCTATCCCGTGGATAGGGCCTAACTTTTGTCTGTGGGAAAACTCTGTTTTTTGTTTGGGTGTGCAGACATTGAGAAAAAAACCTAGTTGTGAATTTAAGCCACACAACCAGCAGTTCTTAGAAATGATGATTTAGAAATTCCTGGGGATTACAAGTATTAACAAAATAGACATGTAAGGAAAGGTGACAGTCCTCTATCAGATGTTTGATGACAGAAGTGTTTGAGGACAGATCTCAAGCACTCCAAACACTTTAATTGTTATGATTAATTATAACACTTTTTTGACCATTTAATTGACCATTAAACATGAACTAGAACATCTTACTCTCCCACCTATTTCTTGCACATTTATGCTGCCATTTGTATAAAGGCTTGTGTTTGCTTTCATTCCATTTTTCATATATCCACTGTGCCAAAATAGACATGAAATCTCAGCTTTTGAGTCTGTTCTTCTAAATTGACAAATTAACATAATGTACAATCTCAGACAGCACTAAAGACAAAAGTGCACAATAGAATTTTATAACAGCACAAATAGAAGTAATGTGCATCTTAATACTGTAAGCTCCATCATGTAAGGTGCCATACATTTATTTGCTGCTGAGTGGATAGAACCACTCTCCTCTGGTGGCAGGTTGTGACACCCAGCTTTCATCTACTGGCTTGGTTGCTGCTGATTTTGAGAAGATTCAGATGCTTTTGGACGTGACCTGGGGCTGATAATTATTGACTATTCTTGTTTGGGCTTGTACCTGTGTTGCTGGACGGACAGACTGTACTGGACTGGAATTCTGAGATTTTGCCAGCGAACTTGGAACCCCGTAGCCTTGCCTTCCTCCATGATGCTGGAACTTAACATTCTGCCAGCCTGCCCCTGCAACGCCAGCTGTCCCCTGCCAGCCAGGCCGGCCCCCGCTAAGGGGCGGCAAACTGGGCATTTGCCCAGGGCCCCCTGTCCTGTCCAGGGCCCCTCCTGATATACTGTACTAATGTGACTGTTCATAAATTTTAATTTGGGGCCCCACTTTTAGTTTTTGCCCAGGGCCCCACTTTGTCTAAATCGGCCCTGCTGCCACCTGCCCTGGAGCCCCAACTATCCTGCCAGCTATCCTTCCAGCCTGCCCTGGCATTTTTATATTGTTTACACAGCCAAGCGATTCTGGTTGGATTGCGCCATTATCATGAGGCATGCTATGTATTAAGCCTCCTGGAGTAATACATTAAAGACTGGATGACATCTGCACACAGGTATGAAGTTCACCACGACAATAGACAATACCACTTAAAGAGGTTTGTACTTTACTTCATGTGTTTTATTAATTGACTGGGGGTGCGGATTTTAGGTCCACGTATCAATATTCACCTATAAAAAGTGCTGCACCACTGTCTTGATATGTAAAGTGAGTCTCCTGTGTAATAGCCCCTGGAGGGTCTTTATGAAAAGCTGGTTCCCTGTCGCCTCCTTGCTATTGACACAGTGTGGTCAGCTCTGGTATGCTAATTCTAGGTGTTTTATTTGATACTAAATGTAACCCAGACTACATTGCGGTGAGCTCATGCGGAGTTTATAAAAGGAGCTCATTGCAAGGCTCGGCTCGGTGTGGGAGTATTAGCCAGTCTTCTGAGGCAGTCCCACAACTTTTTCCGGACTTCCTTCTGAGGACACCAGCAGCCTGTGTAACGCTACTGTACGAACTGCATCCAGATTGTTTCCGCGGCTGCAAAGTCCTCTTGGCTCTACTTCGCCAGCCCTAACCCTGACCATGGCTGAAGTACACTCCAAACTCATGATACAAACCAACAACCAATCCCCGGCCTTGGTACACTACAGCAGAGTAACCTTTACAGCCTGTTCCTGCTTCTTTCGTTTGGACTGTGTGCCATTAAAGACTGCGTTTTTGTTCAATATCCCTGGTCTTTGTGTAATCCACTGGCTTGCTGCTGCTAACACCATGGGCCTCTCCGCCTTCACCATAGTGTCAGAAGATCTACTATCACGCATACACCATACTCCAAGGGGAACACTCACTAGACTGTGACCTCCCTTCTTCTTGCATCCCCCTGCTGGCCCTGATGGCTGTTGGATGGCCTGTTCTCCTGGATCAACCCACCATGACCTGGAGCTAGGCCAAACTACAAGTCAGCCATTCAGGTAACCGGAAATCTAGCTGCTCCCCAGTGGGTGGACATTGCCACCTGTCCTTTTACCTCATCAGTCTGTCCATTAATGGCTGCAGATGAGGGTCCATGTGATCCTAACTGATGATAGTATTAATGGCAGGGTGATTGTTTATAGACAGTCTCTCCCCAGGGTGATTGTTTCATAGACAGTGATCAAATGACCCCATCTGCAGGCCATTTTATGGACAGTAATGTCTGGCTGATGAGGTAAAAGACAGGAGGCTTCTCTTTACATATCAAGAAAAGCAGAGCAGAACAATTAAGATGTATATGGGTAAACTACCTAATACCGGCCCCCCACAGTTTACACACATTACAAAAACAGATGTAAAGTGGCCAACCCCTTTAATGTAATTCTGAAGTAGATCCTTAAATGAGTAGTAGCCCCACGTCCTCCCTCTTACTTCCAGTCTTTTATATTCATTATTAAAATCCATCTACATGGTACAGCGCAAAACATTCTGCATTACCACACTTTGTTTACAGCAGCCATGGATAATAGCATGTTGCAATCTGTTAAGTCCTACAGAAATACTCCTACAAGCAACCAAAATAACAATCCGATTTTTTCTTCTCGCTGTAATTGTACATTTTCACTGGTTTGTCTCACTTACATGTGTTTAAATAAAATGTGTAATAATAAAAGGGCACGCACAACTTCTTTTGAACCTCCAGCAACGTTTTTACCTCCACTTTATAATGTCAATAAATTTATATTTATTACTCTATTGTGTTGTTGCATCACATTCCTGCCTGTAGACCTTACCTTAAGGGTATCCTGCTTCAGCAAATAATGTTATGTTTGTATAATGCAAAGTTATACAATTTTTCCAATATACTTTCTCTATCAATTCCTCACGTTTTCTAGATCTCGCTTGCTGTCATTCTATAGAAGCTTTGTTCTTTATTTTTAGTGGACACAAATCTGCCATGGTCACACAGTGCACGGCTCGTTATAACACACACCATCTGATTACTCTCTATATACTAACGAGCCGTGCACCTGTGTTACCACGGTCAGATTCTGTCCACTGGAAGTAAACATAAAGCCTTTCTATAGAATCACAGCAATCTAGACATCTAGGAAACCGCAGGAATTGATACAGAAAGTACATTGGAAAATTTAATTTTTCAATCATAATAAAATAATTGGCTGAAATGAGAATACCCCTTTAACTTTGATATATTATCAACAAAATTATTTTTCATTACTTTCTAACCCCTTAACGCTCAGCGTCCCGATATATCGGACGCTGAGCTCATGACTTAGCGCTCAGCGTCCAATATATCGGACGCTGAGCCCATGCCGGTTCAGCTCAAGATCTGAGCCGAAACGGCATCGGGAAACACGGGTGCCGGCTGTGACTGATAGCCTGGCACCCCAGTGTAACACCACCGCGATCAGATTTGACTCCGATCGCGGGTGCTTAACCCGTTATGCCGCGTCAGCGCGACCGCGGCATCTAACATGCCTCTGGGGGGTCCTTCCCCCACGATCGGCCCCCCGAACCGTTTTCGGGGGCGCGATCGTTGCTATAGCAACTCTGGGGTCCCAGATCTGGACCCACAGGTTACCTGCAAGAATTGCCGGTAAGATGGCGTCTGTGACGTCTCTTACTGGCACAGTGCCAGCCTGCAAGTGTATAGGCTGACCACTGATAAGTACTCTGCAATACATCAGTATTGGCAGAATATTATCATGAAGAGCAATCAGAATATTGCTTGTTCATGTCCCATGGTATAAAAGTGAAAAAGTAAAAAAAAAAATGTTATCAATAAAAAAATAAAGTAATAAATCACTAAAAATGCCCAAAACCCCCAAAACATATAAGAGACATATAACTAAAAAAAAGTCTAAATCATAACACAAACCCCACATATATAGTATGCCCACCCGCGTCCGTAACACCCTAGAATAAAAGTAAATCATATTGAACCCCCACCGATAAAACGCCGTAAAAAAAAAAAGTGCTATAAAACCTTCCAAAATTATGTATTTTTTAGCTATTCAATCCCACAAAAAAATGCTATAAATGCGATCAAAAACCATGTGTACTCCGACATGAAACTGGTGCAAAAGCACAACATGTCCCGCAAAAATAAGCCATCAACCAGCTCCCGTTAGCCAAAAAAGTAGACAATGTTATGCCACTTGGAGACGGCAATACATAATGATAGATTTTTTTTTTCTTCCCCCACATTGGGTTTTGTTGACAAATTAGTAAAACGTAAAATATATTCAAGTCTGGTAATCCCCGAATCGTATCGAACCATAGAATAAAGATTACATGATTATTAGTCTATACGTTGAACACCAAAAAAAAAAGAGTAAAAAATCCAGTACAATTGATGCTTTTCTACTCCTGCCCTCCAAAAAAGTTCCTAAATTTTTCAACAATAGGTGATACCAACCCCAAATGGTAACAATGGAAAAGCATCTCATTGCGCAAAAAAATGGCATCACATGGCCCCAATAAACGCAAAAGCGAAAATTTTAATAGCCTTCAAAGGGGCCAATGAGGAAAACTAAAATCCTGGCAGCTGCAGGTGCTCCTTCCCTTCTCGCCTCGCTGTGCGCCCATAAACAAGTAACGGCCCCACATGTGGGGGTCTTTGTACTCAGGAAAATTGAGAACAAATTGTATGGTGAGTTTTCTCTTTTTATATTTGGAAATGTGTAATTTTTAGGTGCTAAATGAACGTATAAGGGAACATTTGACCATTCTAAATTTTCACCTCCATTTGATCAATTACTATGAAGATCTCCAGGGTTAACAATCTCGTAAAGCGGTTTCTGATAGCTTGAGGGTGCAGATTTGAAAATGGGTTGGTTATATAGGGGTTTTGATGCTAAATATGTAAATTTCATTCCAAATACTGTATTTATTGGCATAGAGCACGTCAACAGCTATTAACGTTATCACTTATAGTACGACATGAGTAACAAGAAAGCTTCAGTTCGTCAACCCTACAAAAAGAGCACCATGCAAGGTTTGTCAAAGTGGAGAGGTTACCTAGTTTTCTAAAAGTACATTTTTTATATGAAATAAATGCCTCTAGCAGACAACATGTAGTTTCATCCATCACCCAGAGGGACCCATTGTGAGCACCAATCTGTACCTGATTGGCAAATCTTTGCCTCTGTATAAGCAAATAGACAAGATTGTAATCATAAAAAAACTGTCTACACTCCGGTCAAATAGGTAGTTGGCTTATCTTTGAAATGTGCTTGGGTCATTTGGAATTCATCACAAATCCCCTGGGAAAGATGTTGATTGTATTGTTTAGGGTGTCGCCTGGAAAAGGCCACCGGTGGGAACTTTTCTTTACAGACCCCCAAGTATACATACTGGCAGAGAAACCTATTTTAATCTGGACTCACGGTATTGTTCATCTTCTAGAAAAACAAACAGGATGTCTGGAGCAGTGTCAACTTTTATTGATTAGTTAATTTGCCTATTAGCATCCCAATAACTAAAGAGAAGAGAAACTGCAGTCAACTAACTGTAATTCTGCAATCTTTTGAGGGATGAAACTATCTGTGATTTAGATTTTATATAATTTAAAGTAAATTTAAACATGGCAACCATTTATGTATAAGGGAAAAAATATAGAAACATTTATCTGGGGTTTTTTGTTCCTTTTTTCCTATATTAACTTAAAGGTACACTTGAATCAGGACCATGAAAATAATTAGGTGACAGGAACAGCAATTCATTTTTTTAAGATAACTTTTGATAAATTGGTCAATTTTATTCGGTATAGTTAAATGAAATGGTATATTGTTAAATCCCCATGAGCTTATTTTGCATTTTCCACACATTATGGATGTTTCTTCTTTTCTTCTTTAAAATCTCTATTTACTGGATCTTCACTGATCGCAGCAATCTAGCTGCGTCGGCTCGGTCTAAAGCCAACGGTTTAGAAGTACTTGCTTGTGAACATTATCATTTTATGGGCTTTATTATATACTTTAGGTTAATCCATATAGCATGGAGCTAGAAGCAGTATATGTGTTACATTTAAGGTTGGTGTCACTTGTCATGGCCAACGATTCCTATTGTTGGCTCACTTAAGCTTCCTTTTTATGATACTCTTGAAATTTGTCTAGAGTATCACCAAACCAAGCACCACAGCTCTGACTCCTCCTTAGTAGATGACACCAACTGTATTATATTTGATGACATGCTGTTGGAAGGTAGAAGACTTTAAATTAATTAACTTAAAACCAGTAACACAAGAAAAGCTATGTTTTTCAATCCATTTTAATGCAAAAAAAAACCATAAAAAACTTACAATAATACATAAAATACATTATATCATTGAAAAACTATAATAAAAGTCTGCTTCAGATAACGGTGGAGGAATTCTTTTGGGGTGCATCGGAATGTCCAGATCTTGGTAATAAATACGTACATCTGTATGAGGTGGCAGAAGTCTTGGCCTTCTCCTCCCTGCTCCCACTCGAAGAAGGTCAGTTGTACAGATCCACCTGCCTTCTCTTTGTGGGTCTGAAGGTTGTCCAGAACTTCTCCGCTCCCATAGCGCTCCTCAGTCACATTACGGTCCGTTAATGGTTTGGATCAGTCGGCAAAATTAAGGGTATTGTGGCCCACTGCATGCAATCTGGAAAAAGAAAAGCGCATTGGATGAGAAAATTGTACGTATAGTTCAGATCCTTACTTTCATTTTAATAGTGACAACCCTGTTGATGGCTTCATTCACAAGAGGTGTATTTCAAAGTGCAATATGGAATGGATATTTTGGATAACATTCATATTGGTTATCAGTAGAATAGTAGATCTGTAAGACCTTATTAGGCAATTTAAATATTCACAAATAAAAACCTATTACTGGACATGTAACTGGGGTTAAACTAGACTCATTCATTTTTTTTTTTAATCACAATTTAGCTGTAATTTGAGGAATTGAAAAAAAACAATACTAAGGAGTGATAAAAGGACTGTAAGAAATGGAAATGGCTATAGTGGTATACATTGGAATATAACAGCCAAAATGCAAAACTTCAAACTATTTGAAATATACCCAAATGTATCCAGGCTTGTGAGGAAAGAAGCAGAGTAAAACATGTAATGAGTAGCAATAAAGTGAATCTTTTCACTTACCTGATCCATAGTAGTTTCTAAAGAAGATGCCATCACCATTTCCATGTAAGATGTAAGATGTGAAAGAGTAGTAAGAAGACAAAGATATTGTGGGCTCTTATATGGTAGATGACACACCCCCTCCCTTTCTTTACTGGTCAAATGCAGATTGTGTGTAGCTCCTCCTTTGTTTGGAACCAAAGACATTGCTTGATTGGTCTATATGGACATGTAGAATGATAGAACTTTTTCTTGATTAAATTATGGTGTGAAAGCAAAAGAGTATCCATTAGTTTCTCATCTAACATTTTTCATTTTTTCGATCGTTCTGCTAAGTTTTTTTTTTTTTTTTAATAAAATATTTTGTGTCTTCTGCTAGACTTGTAGAATTTGAGTTTTTTTGAACATACATTTTAAATAACTTATCACAGTGATTTTTGTCTAGATTGGTGCAAACTGTCTTGAAAATATTCTATTAACTCATTGAATGTTTTACATATTTGAAAATTTACAGTGCTTAGATTTTTTCCACGTGGAATTGATAAATATAAAATAGAAGCAGGTTTTAAAATGAGAAAACTGTTAATAGTCTATGTAGAAAAAATTGTGAGGAGCAAACACAATATTTTTCTTTCTAGTTATCCCAGTCATTTACAAAAAGACATTTTTTACATTTTTTTTTACATGCATGACTTTTCACCAGCATTAATAATAGCTAAAATCATGTTGAAGGGGTGCTGAAGTGTTGAAAAACAAAATTTCAAATATTGTTACGACTATGGTGGTGATTTAATGGATTAAATAAATGTGATTGCTGGCTTAGATCATAACACACACTGCCAATTCATTTACTTATGTAGAACTTGGAGGGGGGGTAGGGGACACTGGCCATGATTTCATATATGAATTTATGGTATAGGTAATCTAGGTCAGTGCCCCCCTTCCCCTACACCAATTTAAACCCAGGACCCCCACCCTTTCTTGATATTACTGTGGTATCAGAGGTCTGCCAAATCTCATACCCTTTCTGCAATTCTGTGGATAGGGGATAGAAAATCATCAAGAGTAGTAAAATATTGCAATGAATGAATAAATTTTATAGGTGTTGTAAAAACAGTGGCCACTTTTCAATTGTTTAATTCGGTATAGTTTAAATGAAATGGTATATTTGTTTATAAATCCCACCCCTCATGAGCTTTATGTTTGCATTTTCCACACATTATGTATGTTTACTTTCTTTTCCTTCTTTTAAAATCTCATTTTTACTGGATCTTCTCACCTGATCGCAGGCAATCTACTGGCGTCGGCTCTTGGGTCTAAAAGCCAACGGTTTAGAAGTATTGCATTGTGAACATTATCATTTTATGGGCTTTATTACTTACTTTATAGGTTTAATCCATAGCATGGAGCTAGAAGCAGTATATGTGTTTACATTAAATGTTTGGTTTGTCACTTGTCATGGCCAACGATTCCTGTGATTTGTTGGCTCACTTAAGCTTCCTTTTTTATGATACCCTTTGAGATTTGTCTAGAGTATCACCCAAACCAAGCACCACAGCTCATGACTCCTCCCTTAGCTAGATGACACACACTGTATTATATTGATGTATGCAATGCTGTTGGCAAGGTTAGAAAGACTTTAATTAACTAAAACCAGTAACACAAGAAAAGCATGTTTTTCAATCCATTTACAAAAAAATACCATAAAAAACAACAATATACATAAAAAACATAATTACATTGAAAAACTAAGAGAATCATGTCTGCTTCAGATAACGGTGGAGGAATCTCTTTTGGGGTGCATCGGAATGTCCAGATCTTTGGTAATAAATACGTACATCCTGATATGAGGTGGCAGAAGTCTTGGCCTTCTCCTCCCTGCTCCCACTCGAAGAAGGTCAGTTGTACAGACCACCTGCCTTCTCTTTGTGGGTCTGAAGGTTGTCCAAAACTTCTCCGCTCCCCTCAGCCGCCTCCTCAGTCACATTACGGTCCGTTAAATGGTTTGGATCAGTCGGCAAAATAATGGGTATTGTGGCCCACTGCATGCAATCTGGAAAAGAAAAGCGCATTTGGATGAGAAAATTGACGTATAGTTCAGATCCCTTACTTTCATTTTAATAGTTAGACAACCCTGTTGATGGCTTCATTCACAAGAGGTGTATTCAAAGTGCAATATGGAATGGATATTTTGGATAACATTCATATTGGTTTATCAGTAGAAATAGTATCTGTAAGACCTTATTAGGCAATTTTATTTATTCACAAATAAACCTATTACTGACATGTAACTGGGGTTAACTAACTCATTCATTTTTTTTTTTTAATCACAATTTAGCTGTATTTGAGGAATTGAAAAAAAACAATACTAGGAGTGATAAAAGGACTGTAAGGAATGGAAATGGCTATAGTGGTATACATTGGAATATAACACACAATTGCAAACTCAATATTTAAATATACCCAAATGTATCCAGGCTTGTGAGAAAGAAGCAGAGTAAAACATGTAATGAGTAGCAATAAAGTGAATCTTTTCACTTACCTGATCCATAGTAGTTTCTGAAGAAGATGCCATCACCATTTCCATGTAAGATGTGATAGAGTAGTAAGAAGACAAAGATATTGTGGGCTCTTATATGTGATGACACCCCCCCCCTTTCTTTACTGGTCAAATGCAGATTGGTGTAGCTCCTCCTTTGTTTGGAACCAAAGACATTGCTTGATTGGTCTATATGGAATGTAGAATGATGTACTTTTTCTGATTAATTATGGTGTGAAAGCAAAGGTTTAAGAGTATCCATTAGTTTCTCATCTAACATTTTTAATTTTTTCTATCTTCTGCTAAGTTTTGTTTTGTTTTTTTAATAAATATTTTGTGTCTTCTGCTAGATTTGTAGAATTTGAGTTTTTTTGAACATACATTTTAAATAACTTATCAAAGTGATTTTTGTCTAGATTGGTGCAAACTGTCTTGAAAACATTCTAGCAACTTATTGAATGTTTTACATATTTGAAAATGTACAGTGCTTTAGATTTTTTTTTTCCTGTGGAATAGATAGATGTAAAGTAGAAAGCAGCTTTTAAAAAGAGAGAGCTGTAAGTAATCTATATACAAGAAATTGTAAGGAGCAAACACAATATTTTTCTTTGAAGTTATCTCAGTCATTACAAAAGAAATATTTATATATTTTTTAATGATGTGCATGACTTTTTCACCAGTATTATAATAGCACAAATCGTGTTGAAGAAAGCTAAGTGTTGAAAAACTTAAATCAATATTCATGATAATTTCATCCATATTTGAAGCTAAGGGGTTAAATGACTGTGATCAGTGGTTTATGCCATTTTCCACTTACATATTACATACACTGCCAATTCATTTACTTATGTAGAACTGGGAGGGGGTTGGACTCTGGACTTGATTTCATATATCACTTATGGTATAGTAATCAAGGTCAGTGCCCCCCTCCTCTACCCAATTTAAACCAGGACCCCCTCACTTTCTTATTGTTACCGTGGTAACTGAGGTCTACCAAATCTCAGACCCTTTCTGCTTTGTGGATAGGGATAGAAAAGCTTCAGATAGTAAAATATTGCAATGAATGGCTACTTTAATAAGTGCTTTAAAACAGTGGCCACTATTAGAAGGGTCAACAATAAATATATAATTATAAATATTTAAATGTTGAATGGTATGGAACATTGTGCCAGTTGATTTAGAGGAACTATATACTTCTTTTTGGGGCTACCAAGAATTCCCCGTTCCCCCTATAAGACACATGCAAGTTTTCAATGGGGTTTTACTACTTTTTCTAAATAACTTTATTTATATGAAATAAATGCCTCTAGCAGACACCATGTAGTTTCATCCATCACCCAGAGGGACCCATTGTGAGCACCAATCTGTACCTATTGGAAATCTTTCCTCTTTATACACAATAGACAAGATTGTAATCATAAAAAAACTGTCTACACTCCGGTCAAATAGGTAGTTGGCTTATTCTTTGAAATGTGCTTGGGTCATTTGGAATTCACTACAAATCACCTGGGAAAGATGTTGATTGTATTGTTTAGGGTGTCGCCTGGAAAGGCCACCTGGTGGGAACTTTTCTTTACAGACCCCCAAGTTACATACTGGCAGAGAAACCTATTTTAATCTGGACTTCACGGTATTGTTCTTCTTCTAGAAAAACAAACAGATGTCTGGAGCAGTGTCAACTTTTATTGATTATTTAATTTGCCTATTAGCATCCCAATAACTAAAGAGAAGAGAAACTGCAGTCAACTAACTCTAATTCTGCAATCTTTTGAGGGATGAAACTATCTGTGATTTGATTTTATAATTTAAAGTAATTTAAACATGGCAACCATTTATGTATAAGGGAAAAGATAATAGAAACATTATCTGGGGTTTTTTTTCCTTTTTTCCTATATTAACTTAAAGGTACACTTGAATCAGGACCATGAAAATAATTAGGTGACAGGAACAGCAATTCATTTTTTTAAGATAACTTTTGATAAATTGGTCAATTTTATTCGGTATAGTTTAAATGAAATGGTATATTTATTTATAATCCCACCCCTCATGAGCTTTATGTTTGCATTTCCACACATTATGTATTTTACTTTCTTTTCTTCTTTTAAAATCTCTATTTTTACTGGATCTTTCACCTGATCGCAGGCAATCTAGCTGGCGTCGGCTCTTGGGTCTAAAAGCCAACGGTTTAGAAGTACTTGCATTGTGAACATTATCATTTTATGGGCTTTATTACTTACTTTATAGGTTTAATCCATATAGCATGGACTAGAAGCAGTATATGTGTTACATTAAATGGTTGTTTGTCACTTGTCATGGCCACGATTCCTTATTTGTTGGCTCACTTAAGCTTCCTTTTTTATGATACTCTTTGAAATTTGTCTAGAGTATCACCCAAACCAAGCACCACAGCTCATGACTCCTCCCTTAGCTAGATGACACACACTGTATTTATTTGATTATGCAATGCTGTTGGCAAGGTTAGAAAGACTTTAAATTAACTTAAAACCAGTAACACAAAAAAGCTATGTTTTTCAATCCATTTTAATCAAAAAAATACCATAAAAAAACTATACAATAATACATAAATACATATATTTACATTGAAAAATCTATAGAGAATCATGTCTGCTTCAGATACTGGTGGAGGAATCTTTTTGGGGTGCATCGGAATGTCCAGATCTTTGGTAATAAATACGTACATCCTGATATGAGGTGGCAGAAGTCTTGGCCTTCTCCTCCCTGCTCCCACTCGAAGAAGGTCAGTTGTACAGATCCACCTGCCTTCTCTTTGTGGGTCTGAAGGTTGTCCAGAACTTCTCCGCTCCCATCACGCCGCCTCCTCAGTCACATTACGGTCCGTTAAATGGTTTGGATCAGTCGGCAAATTAATGGTATTGTGGCCCACTGCATGCAATCTGGAAAAAGAAAAGCGCATTTGGATGAGAAAATTGTACGTATAGTTCAGATCCCTTACTTTCATTTTAATAGTAGACAACCCTGTTGATGGCTTCATTCACAAAGAGTGTATTTCAAAGTGCAATATGGAATGGATATTTTGGATAACATATATTGGTTTATCAGTAGAAATAGTATCTGTAAGCTTATTAGGCAATTTTAATTATTCACAAATAAAACCTATTACTGGACATGTAACTGGGGTAAAAACTAGACTCATTCATTTTTTTTTTTAATCACAATTTACTGTAATTTGAGGAATTGAAAAACACTAAGGAGTGATAAAAGACTGAAGGAATGGAAATGGCTATATGGTATACATTGGAATATACAGCCAAAATCAAAACTTCAAACTATTTGAAATACCCAAATGTATCAGGCTTGGGAGGAAAGAAGCAGAGTAAAACATGTAATGAGTAACATAAAGTGAATCTTTTCACTTACCTGATCCAGTAGTTTTCTGAAGAGATGCCATCACCATTTCCATGTAGAGAATGTAAGATGTGATAGAGTAGTAAGAAGACAAGATATTGTGGGCTCTTATATGGTAGATGACACACCCCCTCCCTTTCTTTACTGGTCAAATGCAGATTGTGTGTAGCTCCTCCTTTGTTTGGAACCAAAGACATTGCTTGATTGGTCTATATGACATGTAATGATATGTCTTTTTCTTGATTAATTATGGTGTGAAAGCAAAGGTTTAGATATCCATTGTTTCTCATCTAACATTTTTATTTTTTCTATCTTCTGCTAAGTTTTGTTTGTTTTTTTAATAAAATATTTTGGTCTTCTGCTAGATTTGTAGAATTTGAGTTTTTTTGAACATACATTTTAAATAACTTATCAAGTGATTTTTGTCTAGATTGTGCAAACTGTCTTGAAAACATTCTAGCAACTTATTGAATGTTTTACATATTTGAAAATGTACAGTGCTTATATTTTTTTTCCAGTGGATTGATAAATATAAATAGAAGCAGCTTTTAAAAGAAGAAAACTGTAGTAGTCTATATACAAAATTGTGAGGACAAACACAAATTTTTCTTTTAGTTATCCCAGTCATTTACAAAAAGAATTTTTTATATTTTTTTTAATGCATGACTTTTCACCAGATTAATTAGCAATCATTGTGAAGGGCGCTAAGTGTTGAAAAACAAAATTTCAAATATTGTTCATATTGTGGTAGTAGTTAATGGATTAAATAAATGTGATTGCTGCTATGCCTTTCTTTCCATTTAGATCATAACACACACTCCATTTCATTTACTTAGGTAGAACTGAGGGGGGTGGGACCTGGCCATTGATTTCATATATAATTTATGGTATAGGTAATCTAGGTCAGTGCCCCCCCCCCTACCCCAATTTAAACCCAGGACCCCACCCTTTCTGATATTACTGTGGTACAGAGGTCTCCAAATCTCAACCCTTTCTGCTTTCTGTGGATAGGGGATAGAAAATCATCAAGAGTAGTAAATATTGCAATGAATGAATAAATTTATAGGTGTTGTAAAAACAGTGGCCACTTTATGATAGGTTGATAATAAATATAATGAATTATGAATATGTTATGTTGTATGGATATGGAACTTGTTGCCATTGATTAGAGGAACTTTGACTATTTTTGGGCTACCAAAATTTCCCCCCCCCTATAGACACAATACAAGTTTTCATGGGGTTTTAAACTTCTTTATGATATATTTATGTAATAGATCCCTCTAGCAGACAACATGAGTTTCATCCATCACCCAGAGACCCATTGTAAGCACTAATCTGTGCCTGATTCAATCTTTCCCTCTTTATAACAAAGACATGATTTTAATCATAGAAACCGGTCTACATGACATGTAATAGGTAGTTGGCTTATTTATTTGAAATTCACTACAAACACCATGGAAAGATGTTGATTGTATTGTTTAGGGTGTCGCCTGGAAAAGGCCACCTGGGGAGAATTTTCTTTACAGACCCCCAACTTACTACTGACGGGGAACAAATTTTAATCTGGACTTCACTGTATGTTCATCTTCTAGAAAAACAAACAGGATGTCTGGAAGTGTCAACTTTTATTGATAGTTAATTCACCTATTAGCATCTCAATGACTAAGGAGAAGAGAAACTGCAGTCAACTAACTCTGACTCTGCAATCTTTTGAGGGATGAAACTATCTGTATTTAGATTTTTATGATTTAAATATTTAAACATGAACAGCCTTTTATATAAAGCAGAAGATAATAGAAACTTCACCTGGTATTTTTCTTGTTCTTTTTTTCATATATTAACTTAAAGGTACGCTTGAATCAGGACCATGAAAATATTAGGTGACAGGGACGTAATTCATTTTTTTTAAGATAGCTTTTGATAAATTAGTCAATATTATTATATATATTTGAATAAATGATATATTTGTTTTAAATCCTACCCCTCGTGAGCTTTATGTTTGGATCTGCACTGCTAATATAGCAGGCATTGGCCTTGGGTCTAAAAGCCAACTGTTTAAAAATACTTGAATTGTGAACACTTATCATTTTATGGGCTTTATACTTGAATCATTAGCATGGAGCATGTGTTATATTAAATGTGGTTTTGTCACGCCAACGTTTCTCTGATTTGTCGGCTCACTTAAGCTTAGTTTTTTTTTTATGATGCCTTTTAAATTTGTCTAGAGTATCACCCAAACAAAGCACCACCTCATCACTCCTCCCTAGCTAGATGACACACCAATTATTATATTGATGTATGCAATGCTGTTGGCAGGTTAGAAAGACTTTAAATTAACTGAAAAACCAGTAACACAAGAAAGATAGGTTTTACAACCTTTTTAATACAAAAATATATCATAATAAACTTATACCAACACGTTAAAAATACATATTTACATTTAAAAAATACAATTATGTCTGCTTCAGGAAACGGCGAAGGAATTCTTTTTGGGGTGCATTGGAATGTCCAGATCTTTCTTTATAAATAGGTACATCTTGATATTAGGTGTAGAAGTCTTGGCCTTCTCCTTCCTGCTCCCCTTCGAAGAAGGTCAGTTGTGCAGATCCACCGCCCTTCTCTTTGTGGGTCTGAAGGTTGCCTAGAACTTCTCTCCTCTCCCTGTCACGCCACCTCCTCGTCATGTTACGGTCCGTTAAGTGGTTTGGATCAGTTGGCAGAATTAATGGGTACTGTGGCCCATGCATGCAATCTGGAAAAAGAAAACGCATTTGGATGAGAAAATTGTAAGTATAGTTCAGATCCCTTACTTAAATTGGAATAGCTAGACACCCCCTTAATGGTTCATTCACAAGAGGTGTATTTCAAAGTGCAATATGGAATGGATATTTGTATAACTTCATGTTGGTTATCAGTAAAATATATCGGTAAGACCTATTAGGCCATTTAAATTTATCACAAAAACTATTACTGGACATGTAACTGGGAAAACTAGACTTATTATTTTTTTAAAATCACAATTTAGCTGTAATTTGAAGAATTGAAAAAAAAACAATACTAAGGAGTAAAAAAAGGGACTGTAAGAAATGGAAATGGCTATAGTAGTATACATTAGAATACAACAGCTAAATTAGTGCAAAACTTCAAACATTTGAAATCCCCCAAATGTATCTAGGCTTGGAGGAAAGAAGCAGAGTAAAACATGTAATAGTAACAATAAGTGAATTTTTCACTTACCTGTCCATGTTGTTTGTGAAGTAGATGCCATCACCATTGCCATGTAAGAACAAATGTGACAGAGTAGTAAGAAGACAAGTGTTTGTGGGCTCTTATATTGGCGATGCACACCCCCTCCCTTTCTTTACTCATTCAAATGCAGATTGTGTGTAGCTCCTCCTTTGTTTAGAACCAAAACATTGCTTGATTGGTCTATAGACATGTAGAATGTAGATGATGTACTTTTTCTTGATAAATATGGTGTGAAAGCAAAAAGTTTAACAGTATCCTTTAGTTTCTCATCTAACATTTTAATTTTTTCTATCTTTCTGCTAGGTTTGTTTTTACAAAATTTAAGTTTTATCATGCTAGATTGTAGAATTTAGGGTTTTTTTAACATCAATTTTTAAATAACTTATCAAGTGATTTTTGTCTAGATTGTGGCAACTGTCTTGAAAAATTCTATTACACTCATTGAATGTTTTCATATTTGAAAATGTACAGTGCTTAGATTTTTTTCCACGTGGAATTGATAATAAAAATAGGAAGCAGGTTTTAAAATGAGAAAACTGTTAGTAGTCTATGTAGAAAAAATTGTGAGGAGCAAACACAATATTTTTCTTTCTAGTTATCCCAGTCATTTACAAAAAGACATTTTTTGTACATTTTTTTTTTACATGCATGACTTTTCACCAGCATTAAGCGGTAGTGTTCCTCACTGTATGGGGGTAGTGTTCCTCACTGTATGGGTGTAGTGTTCCGCACTGTATGGCAGTAGTGTCCCTCACTATATGACGGTAGTATGTCTCACTGTATGGCGGTAGTGATCCTCACTGTATGGTGGATACCAAATTTGTATAGGTTTTATAATGTTTTCATACATTTACAAAAATTAAAACCTGTACAAATTTTTTTTTTTGCCATCTTCTGGTGCTAATAACTATTTTATACTTTGGTCTACAGAGCTGTGGGAGGTGTCATTTTTTGTGACTTTTGATGACGTTTTCATTGCTATCATTTTAAAGACTGTTCGGCCTTTTGATCACTTTTTATTGAATTTTGTATATTTTTCGAAATGACAAAAAAGTGCCATTTTCAACCTAGGGAGTTAAACACAGTGAAAAACCGTTATTATATTTTTATAGATCGGGCATTTTAGGACGTGGCAATAGCTAATATGTTTATGATTTTTACTGTTTATTTATTTTTATATCAGTTCTAGGGATTTAAATTTTTAGGGTTTTTTTTTTTTTAAATTGAAACTTTTTTATTTTTACTATTTATCAGACTCCCTAGGGTACTTTAACCTTAGGTTGTCTGATCGACTCCAAAACATACTGGTAGGCTGTTTAGATTGTGAGCCCTATGGGGACAGGGACCAATTTGACATGCTTTGTGCAGCGCTGTGTAATATGTGTGCGCTATATAAATAAAAGAATTATTATTATTATTATTATTATTATTATTATTATTATTATTATTATATCATATACTGCCATACTACAATATGGCAGTATATGGGGATTTCCCTCATTCGTTACAATATGCTCATCACACATTGTAATGAAGGGGTTAAACTGTCTTTGGAAGACCCGAGGCTGTAATGGTGACGGATTGCCAATGCGCCATCATCATTTTGGCGATTGGTGCTAGAAAAGACTTACCGGCTATGGAGAGGGATCAGCCCGTGAGCACTCTCCATGCATCTGCACACGCATGTGACGTACCATTAAGTCACATGCCGTGATTCGATTCGATTCGAACCGGGTTGAATCAAATTTTCACTAATTCACCCATCTCTAGTCATGATGCATGATAAAAGCAAAACCAGTATATCTATTCCATTAGAAACAGATTCCCAACTGTAGAAAGCACTGTTTCCATGTGTTTGCACCCATTCAAAAGTCTCCTAGTTACGCCCCTGGGTGCTGCCTACATCAATCTAATGTGTATGACTTTATTTTGTCTTCTATTTTGCTTGTATATTGTTGACAGATGACCTTCATGTATGTTACATCAGAGCTGATGATTTCATCTGATGCACTTGGTGACACCTTCATCAATACACGGGGTATTTTCTGCTCCTTATTTGCTGCTCGTGTACACCGGCATCAGGGCTCTCCCCACTGCTCCCTAACGCTTGGCTTATTTCATTTCACAAGCCAAGTGCTTTGAATACGTAAACACTGGAGAGAATATAAGCAGATTTTTCTATACAAGTAAGAACTGAAGGGCTGGAAATACATGAAATTCAAAGCTATAAATAATACATAATTCAGTCTTGTTCATCTTTATTTGTAGATGTCAGTGCATGCTTGGCTGCACATAACTGAATACCACACGCATAATGCACACCAGCCACAAGAGCCTGCTGTATGATTTTACTACCTAGGACACAGGGAGATATAGTGATCTACAAATGGAAACAGTCACACAGTTTGAGAAAAAGATCCGAAAAAATGGTAACTGAGCAGCAGGGAATATGCGACAAGACTGCTGACAAATCAAACTCAAGTCAGGAGTACAAAGAGCACTGGTAGGAAAATAGTAGTTTTTTTCTTTCAAAGGATATGTGCAAAATGGCTGATTGTTCATAGTCTTAGCGCTGGGACACACAGATCCACAGGACAGGAGGTTAAAGTGGGTTGCCCATGAAAGAAAGTTCTCAAATTTTAATGCCCTAGTGATGTTTACACAATAAAGATAATTTTTAACCCCTTACTTAAAAATTTTACTCAGTTTTATTGCTGTTTTAGCTCCTATCACTCAGTGATGGTCAGTACAATATTTCAGAATGTGGGCGGGGACTTATGATCCCTCTGTGCTGTGAGATGCTGTGTGCTGACAATGTGCTTAGATTATTAGGGTACAGGTTAATCTACACTTTCACTTAGCTTTTGAATATTTGCTAGTATCTGGCACACAGAAAAAGAGAGATGGGACAAATAAAAGACGAGAGATGATGGATGAGATCCATTAGATAGGTATACAACATGACACACTTCAGCCTGCTATATCTCAGCTATAACACCCATTATCAGCTCTACCAAACCGCTGCTTCAGTTATAAAGATCTTATCTTACCTGTAGCTTGTAGAGTCAGCCTTTGCAAACTGGTTTCCAGCAGGAAGTGTCTGTGCCTGAGCTTGCCTTGTAATGCAAGGGGGAAGAGCAGGAGGCAAAGAGCACTGCAGTGTGAAGACAAGAGAAGCTATTCATGAGAACAATCTGCCCTGCCCGACCATATCTAAAAGATTTACGGATACCAGATCAACCAAAAGTGTATACACCAGGACTGAAAGACAGGCTGGAATTATATCTGTGAAAGTATAATATTATCAGGGAAGTATATTATTTTGTTGTCCTGAGTATATTTAAGAATCTTGTCTTCGTAGGAATTACCCTTAATGTTTCTCAAACCAAAGCAGTGCTTGAACATGCATGCCATGACATGGCTCTCAACTGTTCTGGATTTGGTGGGAAAGTCCCATTTTAATACAGTTACAGTAGGATGACAGGGGCTACAATAAGAGGAGGATGGAGGACAGAGGGCCGCAATATGAGAGGGATGGATGTCGGGAGCCACAATATTAGTTGGATGCAGGAAGGGGGCAATGATATGAGGAGGATGGGGGCCAGGGGGCCACAATATGAGGGTTATGGAGGACTGCAGCATCAATATGAGGGAGATTGAGTACAGGATCCACAGTATGAGGGGGATGGAGGACAATGTAAAGGGGGGGGGGGCGGCTAGGAGTCCAGAAGTTAGGGCACTAAAAGTGTGTGAGGCCAAATAAATAGGGGATAAAATGAAGAGGGGTGTTATATGTGTCCATAGGGGGGTTGGCCACAAGAAGGGAGCATTATACTACATGGGAAACCATTAAGGTATAATATATTCCCATTGCCTCACCGCCAAGCATAAGTTAGAAAGGGGTCTTAACTTTCATGCCAGCTTTATGACCCGCTATCTCTAACCTGGAGGCCACAAGCATATAAGAGCCAGGGCTCTCTTGTCATTTATCACAATTTTTTAAGTTTTTTTTATTGCCATCTTGTCATAATAAGATTTATCTATCAATCAGTTTTTTTTTTATATCCTTTGATGATCACTGCGTAGAGTGTATTGAATACTGTGAATTTTATGTTTCATACATAACATCATGTCTGACGTAGAGAACTAGCATTCTTGAAAGCTCACCATCAAATATATGGTACTCAGCCTCAAAAAGGTATCGCCTGATTTCTTCATTTTTCTTCTGACTAAAGATAAATGACCCACACTGAGTGTTTGGGCATCCAAATGTAAGGTCATGCACCTGGGGTCTAATAATCCACTTGCAACATTTGTCCTAGGGGGGAGTCTTTTGGTGAGAAGGACCTGGCTGCACTAAATCATAGATTAAATAACATAGATGGTGGTCTTTTTCAAAAATATTATGTTGACTGAAATTTTTTAGGGATGCAGTGTGGAGATATTCTCCAGAGGCCAAAGTCAGCAGGCAACAAATTCTACAAGGAACAAAGTCATGGGAGCAGAAGCTGTCATGACGTTCTACACCTGATGGAGAAGGACTGCCAATAAAGAGTAGACGAGGCCAGCACAGAAGAACAAGGAAACAGCTGCAACAGGAAGTGATGTATATGCCCATCTTATGGCAGCCCAGATGTGCAGTACATTTATTGCTGGTATATATTTACGTGTGATTGTGTGCGGTAGGGCACCACTGTGGCCAGTTATTGGCTAAACAGGCATTACATTGAATTTCCTTTCTACTGTTAGATGCCAAGTAAAGTGATGATATATTACTCTGGAGGTCTAACTTAATTTTGTGGTTAACATGTGTAATTACAATACTAACAAACATACAGTATTAAAATTATAGCAAACTTCCTCTGAATTTGCTGATGCTTTCTGCAAGGATATTTGTGCCTGTCATGTAGCCAAAAGAGTGGTGTCACCAGCTTGTGGAGTGGGGCACAATGGGTCATTGTTTAAACACAATGGGCATACAATTCCTTAACATGATTCATGCACAATTACCTGAATAGTGAAAGTGGCAAGTATGGTCAATGGAAATGGCCTAAGACAAGAAAGAGTACAAAGAGCCATATTTCTACAAAATTTATTACAAATGTACAATGGAGAAACAGTCATGGGGTCAGAAAGTACATTGATTCTGAAATAACGGGGCACATTTTTAATCTGTCATAATTTGCACCAAATCTTTGTGCACCGCATCTATCAAGGGTTTTAGACAGTTTTCAGATACTTTAACGACTTTAGTAGAACAAAATGGGTGTGGCCTGTAAAGAGTGGCATGGATTCACACCTGAAATTACAGGAGTGATCGCCTCTTACATCCTAATCCTGCATCCATGAGCCGTACTATACATTCTAAATTGCTCATTGTTTCATAGAGCACCGTATATTCTGACTAATCTATACTTTTATCTCAATTAGGTTAAACAAAAAGCTATCAGATCATTTTTCTTTGTGAGTGAAAGTAATGCACTTTGATGTTTATGTCTTACCAAGATATTCCCTTAATCTCTACCCTATTCCAACGGTGTATGTTCACAAACCTAAGCTTAGAGGAATAGTAATTATAATAATAATAGTGATAAAGCTCTATTTATATAGCACCATCTTATTCTGCAGCGCTTTACAGATCATGGGGTACATTCAGTATACAAAAAAAATAAGACATTACAGAGTAAGAACATGGTCATATGAGACAATAGGAGTAAGGGTGCTATTCACAAGAGCTTACAATCTACGAGAAAGAAGGAGTGAGACAAGAGCTATAAGTGCTTTAACAATGGGCCAGACATTCAATTTATAAGAAATCAGAATAATTACCATATATAAGCCGACCTGAGTATAAGCTTAGACCCCTAACAAAAAACTGGTAAAATCTGTTGACTGTATGAGCCGAGGGTGGGAAACACATTGGTCACAGCCTCCCAGTATATAGCCAGCAAACCCCCAGTAGTATCTAGCCTGCCAGCCCCCTGTGGTATCTAGCCTGCCAGCCCCCTGTGGTATCTAGCCTGCAGCCCCTGCCCCAATATAATGCCTATAGGAAAAAACATACAGTGTACTCCCCTTCCAACGCCACCCTGGCAGGTCCTCTTCTATACAGCAATGCTCCGGCTTCGGCTCCATGTCCCCGCAGTGTCCCTCGCAGGCACCATGATGTCAGCCGGAGTTCACCTTCTTCTTCCTGGTGTACTTAAGTGCATTGTCTTGTGACACAAATTGAATGTTACATCCTGCGCTCAGTCCGAAACAGTCGGATCATCTGACGTCCCACCCCCGATTTCTGTCGCATGAAAGCTGGCGCCGCTGCGCCAAGATCCGATCGCGTGCGACACAATCACCTGCTAGAGGCCATTTGAAAGTTCCTAAGAGACGCACATTGTGTCTCTGTTGTCTATTGATATGTAATATAGAAGTCACAGGATTATACCGGGTAGAAAGAAGTAATATCTCACCACAATATATCCGCTCGATATGTAAAATATGTGCTTACTGAATGTTGTATTTCCAATGTTGACTGTATAACATTTCTTCTACCCAATAAATATCTTTAAAAAAAGAAAAATCACCTGCTAAATAGCTATCACAGCAGCGCAAATCCCGAAAATGTCAGGAAGTCCGTCGGGAATGCAATCCGCGGACCCTTAGTAAATAAGCCCCAATGTGTACGAAAATAAAATAGTTTTGCCATCTTCTGACGCTAATACGTTTTTCATACATCGTGTACAGAGCTGTGTCAGGTGTCATTCTTTGCCAGATGAGCTGTTGTTTTCATTACACCCAAGTGCCACCTTTTGATCACTTTTTATTACATTTTTTATGTGATGTAAAATGTTGTAAAAGTAGCGTTTTGGACATTTGGGCGCTATTTTAATTTAATGGGGTTTTCTAACAAAATAAAGTTAGGCCCTATCCCGTGGTCAGTGCTGATCAGTTGGGGTCTCGGTGCTGAGCGCTCCTCAACCCTCCCCTCTCCACTGAAAGCCAAGCAGCCAGATCACAGTATGGTGAGACACAGTAAGCTTACCACACCGTGGTCAGGTACCATAGACCTCTATGGGGGACGTGATCTGGCCACAAATTTTGCGTCCTTGTCACAACCACCATAAATGTGGGGAGCATGAGCCTTAGTTTGATAGTACGGGTCAGGGTATTCCTGAGAATTGTGCAGCTTGGGAGAAGACAGGGGGTTGTACGTGGGAGACATGGATTGAAGAAGAAAATCTAATATCATTGGCAGATCGAAGAGCACAGGTTGACGGAGATGTGGAAAGAGAATTGGGGATGTCCTGCACTGTGCAGAGATTTGTGGATGAGGGTGATTAGTTTAATCCCATAGCACCACTGCCCTTTATCATTTTTCTGTTTCCATTTTTTGCTCCCCATCCTCAAAAATCCATTACTTTTTTAATTTTTTCTGTGTACAAAGCAGTATGAAGGCTTTCTTTTTTTCAGCAAATTGTCCTTCTTAGTGACAGTATTTAATACCTCTTGTACTGGGAAGCTGGGAAAAAAATTCCAAATGTGGTGAAATTGGTGAAAAAACACACTTGTATCATTGTCTTGTGGGCTCTGTTTGTCCGACTTTCACTGTGCGCTCCAAAAAACACCTCATATTGATTTTTTTTTTACCAGTATGATCACAGAGATACCACATTTATATAGGTTTTATTATGTTTTAATAGATTTTTTAAAAATTAAAACCTTTTATAGAAAATAAAATCTTGATTTTTTTCCTGTATTCTGACCCTAATAACTTTTTCTTACCTTAGCGAACAGAGCTGTGTAAGGTGTCATTTTACTCACAGACCATTGCAGATGCTGCCTAATGACAGACCTGGGAGTTTACCACAAACTCCTGGCTGTCATGGCAGACTGGATATTGTCCTAGCTTTACTTCCCACAACCAATCCAATGCACCTCATCGGACTCACATCCAGGTAAGTATAATTTTTTTTTTTAATTAAGGCAATGCAAAGTTGATATATATACAGGTCGATTTGGGACCCTAAACCACAGGTCTATGTGGACCTGTAGTTGGTTTAAGACTTCAAATCGACTTAACAGGTCCTCTTTATACCCCTAGAATCCATACTTTAAAGGACTGGAGTCACAAATATATTTAACATATGTGTTGTAGCTGTAGTTTTTGCGCCTTGCTCACGTCCTCATGGCTTTTTATGGGCTCACACACACAATTGAGTATTTTTCAAACACCCATGTCCGTGTCTAGTGCCCTTGAGAAAAAAAAGCAGGTCCTATTCTAAGCCGTATTTGCAGCTCTGCCCTTCTATAGAAGTATATATGGCTGTAAAAAAATACTAATGCAACATTGGTGTCATTGTGTGACATCTGTATTTGCGGATAAGTTGCTAGGTAACTCAATTATTTAGTAGCCTATTTTTTTCTGCAGATCTACAAAAAAAGATGACACACGTAAAAAAATGGCCCATATAAAAGAGATTTATGAAATTATGGGCAGTAAAAAAACAACGGCCATGTGAGGGTAGGCTTACAGCTGCCATCTAAAGGTATTCCCAGCAGTGACCCATATGCACACGGTACTTTACCGTTTTTTTTACATGCAAACGTTTTTTCTTAAAATTTCTTTGTGTTACTCTCATGAAACATCAATTACATATATTTAAAGGGCTTTTCCTATGAACAAAAGCTAGGCCCACGGGATAGGGCCTAACTGGCTGATCAGTGGGGGTCTCAGTCCTGAGACCCTCACAGATCATAAAAACGAGGGGTCCGATGGGGTCCCACGTACTCATGCCCCGACAGACAAATGGCTTAGAAGGCCACGCATGACCGTTCTGCTCCATTAATCTCTATGGAGCTGACGGAAATTGCTGAACGAAGCGCTCACCTATCTCCATCAGCTCCATAGTGATTAATGGAGCAGAACGGTCATACACAGCTGTCTGCTCCATTAGTCTGCCAGAGCGATGAAGGGTCCGATGGACCTCTTGTTTTTGGTGTCCGTGGATAGGGCCTAACTTTTGTCTGTGGGAAAACCCCTTTAAGGGCTCATTCAGACAAGTGTTTTGGAGGTAGTCTATTCAGACCTCCGTTTTTTGTTTGTGGGTGTGCAGACAGTGAGAAAAAAACCTAGTTGTGAATTTAGCCAACACAACAAGCAGTTCCTAGAAATGATGATTTAGAATTCCTGGGGATTACAAGTAATTAACAAAATAGACATGTAAGGAAAGGTGACAGGTCCTCTATAAGTGTTGATGACAGAAGTGTTGAGGACAGATCTCAAGCACTCCTAAACACTTAATTGTTAATGATTAATTATGAAACATTTTTGACCATTTAATTGACCATTAAACATGAACTGAGAACATCTTACTCCCAGCCTATTTCTTGGCACATTTATGCTGCCCATTTGTATAGAAGGCGATGTGTTTGCTTTCAGTTCCAATTTTCAAATATATCCACTGTGCCAAAATAGACATGAAATCTCAGCTTTTGAGTCATGTTCTTCTAAATTGACAAATTACATAATGTACAATCTCAGAACAAGCATAAAAGACAAAAGTGCACATAGAATTTTATAACAGCACAAAATAGAAGTAGATTGTGCATCTTATACTGTAGCTCCATCATGTAAGGTGCCATACATTTATTTGCTGCTGAGTGGATAGAACCACTCTCCTGGTGGCAGGATTGTGAACACCCAGCTTTCCATCTACTGGCTTGGTTGCTGCTGATTTGATGAGATTTCAGATGCTTTGGACGTGACCTGGGGCTGATAATTATTGACTATTCTTGTTTTGGGCTTGTACCTGTTGCTGGACTGGACAGGACTGTACTGGACTGGAATTCTGAGTATTTTGCCAGCGAACTTGGAACCCGTAAGCCTGTCTTCCTTCCAGTGATGCTGGAACTTAACATTCTGCCAGCCTGCCCTGCAACGCCAGCTATCCTGCCAGCCAGGACTGGTGCTAAGGGGCGGCAAACTGGGCATTTGCCCAGGGCCCCCTGTCCTGTCCAGGGCCCCTCCTGATATACTGTACTAATGTGACTGTTCATAAAAGTTTTATTTTGGGGCCCCACTTTTAGTTTTGCCCAGGGCCCCACTTTGTCTAAAATCGGCCCTGCTGCCAGCCTGCCCTGGAGCACCAACTATCCTGCCAGCTATCCTTCCAGCCTGCCCTGGCATGTTTTATATTGTTTACACAGGCCAAGCGATTCTGGTTGGATTGCGCCATTATCATGAGGCATGCATATGTATTAAGCCTCCTGGAGTAAATACATTAAAGAACTGGAATGACAGCTGCACACAGGTATGAAGTTCAGCCACTACAATAGACAATACCACTTAAAGAGGTTTGTAACTTTACTTCATGTGTTTTATAAGTGACTGTGGGGTGCAGGATTTTAGGTCACGTATCAATATTCACCTATAAAAAGTGCTGCACCACTGTCTTGATATGTAAAGTGAAGTCTCCTGTGTAATAGCCCACTGGAGGGGTCTTTATGAAAAGCTGGTTCCCGTGCGCCTCCTTGCTAGTTGACAGAGTGTGGTCAGCTCTGTATGCTAATTCTAGGTGTTTTATGTTGATACTAAATGTAAACCCAGAGTACATTGCAGTGAGCTCATGCTGGAGTTTATAAAAGGAAGCTCATTGCAAGGCTCAGCTCGGTGTGGAGAGAATTAGCCAGTCTTCTGAGGCAGTCACACAACTTGTTCCGGACTTCCTTCTGAGGGACACCAGCAGCTCTGTGTAACGCTACTGTAGAGACTGCATCCAGATTGTTTCCCGAGCTGCAAAGTCCTTCTTGGCTACTACTAGCCAGCCCCTAACCACTGGACCATGGCTGAAGTACACTCCAAACTCAAGATACACAACCAACCAATCCCCGGCCTTGGGTACGCTGCAGCAGAGGAACCTTTACAGCCTGTTACCTGCTGCTTCGTTGGACTGTGTGCCATTAAAGACTGAGTTTTTGTTCAAGATCCCTGTCTCTTTGTGTAATCCCAGGCTTGCTGCTGCTAACACCATGGGCCTCCCGTTCACCATAGGCCAGAAGATCTACTAGCAAGCATACACCATACTCCAAGGGGAACACTTCACTAGACTGTGACCTCCCTTCTTCTTGCATCCCCCTGCTGGCTCTGATGGCTGTGGATGAGGCCTGTTCTCCTGGACCAACCCACCAGTGACCTGGAGCTAGGCCAAACTACAAGCCAGCCATTCAGGTAACCGGAAATCTAGCTGCTCCCCAGTGGGTGGACATTGCACCTGTCTTTTACCTCATCAGTCCTGTCCATTAAATGGCTGCAGATGAAGGGTCATGTGATCCTAACTGATGATAGTATTAATGGCAGGGTGATTGTTTATAGACAGTCTCTCACAGGGTGATTGTTCATAGACCGTTAGAGATCAAATGACCCTCCATCTGCAGCCATTTTATGGACAGGAATGTCTGGCTAATGAGGTAAAAGACAGGAGGCTTCTCTTTACATATCAAGAAAGCAGACCAGAATGATTAATAGATGTATATCGGTAAACTACCTAATATCCTGCCCCCCACAGTTACACACATTACAAAAAACATGATGTAAAGTGGCCAACCCCTTTAATGTAAGTGTCTGAAGTAGATCCTTAAATGAGTAGTAGCCCACGTCCTCCTTACTTCCCAGTCTTTTTATATTCAGTGATGTAAAATCCATCTACATGGTACAGCGCAAAAACATTCTGCATTACCACACTTGTTTACAGCAGCCATGGATAATTAGCAATGTTGCAATCTGTTAAGTCATACAGAAATACTCCTACAAGAAACCAAAAATAACAATCCAGATTTTTTTCTTCTCGGCTGTAGATTGTAATTTTCACTGGTTGTCTCACATACATGTGTTAAATAAAATGTGTAATAATAAAAGGCACGCACAAGACTTCGTTTTGAACCTCCAGCAACGTTTTTACCTCCTCTTTATAAATGTCAATAAATTTATATTTATTACTCTATTGTTGTTACATTCCTGCCTGTAGACCTAAACTACTTTAAAGGGGTATTCCTGCTTCAGCAAATAAATGTTATTGTTTGCATAATGCAAAGTTATACAATTTTCCAATTTACTTTCTCTATCAATTCCTCACGGTTTTCTAGATCTCTGCTTCCTGTCATTCTATAAGAAGCCTCATTGTTTATTTTTAGTGGATAGAAATCTGACCATGGTCACACAGGTGCATGGCTCGTTATAACCCACTGCTTTGATTACTTTCTATAATACTAATGAGCCGTGCACCTGTGTGACCACGGTCAGATTTCTGTTCACTGGAAGTAAACATAGAAGCTTTCTATAGAATCACAGCAATCTAGACATCTAGAAAACCGCAAGGAATTGATACAGAAAGTACATTGGAAAAATGTATAATTTTTCATCATAATAACAATAATTGGCTGAAATGAGAATACCCCTTTAACTTTGATATATATTATCACAAAATTATTTTTTATTACTATTAAAGATGTTTGCAACAGCGCAAGGTTTATGAAATAAGTGTAGTTTGTGTACTTTGGTTAGCTATGGCATTACCGTAACAGTTAGCTGAAAGAACAGCACTTTCCCCCAGTAGGGAGCAGCAAGGTCTACACTTTGTCAAATACAGATGTTGCTGTCCTTAAATTACTGTTCTACTGTTGCAGAGTTCCTGCTGTTCCTGTGCACCACTTATAGTGAATGTTGTCTTGCCTGACTTCTACTATAAACTTAGGTAATGACACATTTGCTGTATCAGCATATTCAACATCCATACCTGTTATTGCCTCACCTGCTGTGCTGGAAGGAAATTCTCGATAGCTAAGCAGTGTCTCGGAGAGATGCTGAACTCACTCCTATATATTGGTATGACAAACGGTACACACTTACTACCAAATTTTATGTCTGTAATATAGAAATACAAATACATCTTGATTAGAGATGAGCGAACATGCTCGTCCGAGCTTGATGCTCGGTCGAGCATTAGGGTACTCGAAACTGCTCGTTGCTCGGACGAATACTTCGCCCGCTCGAGAAAATGGCAGCTCCCGCCGTTTTGCTTTTTGGCGGCCAGAAACAGAGCCAATCACAAGCCAGGAGACTCTGCACTCCACCCAGCATGACGTGGTACCCTTACACGTCGATAGCAGTGGTTGGCTGGCCAGATCAGGTGACCCTGGGATAGACTAGCCGCTGCCCGCGCTGCTCGGATCATTCTGTGTCTGGATGCCGCTAGGGAGAGAGCTGCTGCTGGTCAGGGAAAGCGTTAGGGTGTTCTATTAGCTTACTGTTAGGCAGGAGTGATTCTCAAAGAACCCAACAGCCCTTCTTAGGGCTACAATAACGTTCTACTTTTTTTATTTTAATTTGCATCTTTTACCATTTTGTGAGGAATTAGCAGGGGGACTTGCTACCGTTGTGTTTAGCTCTTAGTGGCACACATATCCATAGCAAAGACCGAAGTGGGAAAATTACACAAAACTGATTCAAATCGCACTGGGGCGGCTCGCAGCCGATCGCATATGCGTTTCTATGTGCGCTTTGATTCAGTTACGAAACTGAACCAAAACCCTGACGTGTGCCGCCAGTCTAAAGATGATGCCACTCGTCAGAGTTTTGATTCCATTTTTAGTCCATTTTTTTAAAAACACATTCGTTTTTGTCCTTTTTTCCCCAATTGTCTAAATTAAGATAATTGGGAAAAACGGGACGAAAATGCATGCTTAAAATCGGACTAAAAACGCCACGTGTCGCATCACCATAAGGTTTCATGCACACACCCATATATAGCTGCTGGGAATTTTCCGTAATTTCCGCCATTGACTTATATTCTGCACGGTCACTGTGCAATGAGGCCAAAGTAGGTCCTATTCCTGAACAAGTTGCAGCGCTGCTAGCAGCCTATGGAGATGGAGGGAGAGAGCAGCACTCCACCCTGCCAGACGGGCCAAAAAAAAAAAGGGCCAACCTCCCATCCAGATCAATTATAGGCCGATTTTGATGCACGGTGTGAACTGGAGCCTTGACCCTGGTGTAGTAATTTTTTTGTGCAGATAAGCTAAATGACAACAAAAAGTTTCTAACTCATAAGACAAAAGTCTTAACTCATAGACCATCTAATCCATTTTATGAGTTTGCTGCATATTTTGAAACTCCTTTATTAATATACATATAACCTCTTAATGCTCCTTGACATATATGAGTATCATGGAGCTCACTCTTTGATCTGTCTTCAAAGATACAAGGGTTTGCTGCATATTACAGCAAACACCCACCGCTAACACCCATGATTGGTGCTGGGACTAATCTTGGGTGTTAACCATTTGATTGCTGCCAGCAAAGCTACCAGCAGCATTTTAAATATGTCAACGCGTGGGCCCACCATCTTTGTTTTGATAGTCGCTCCCCGTGACCTCATCTGTAGTATGGCAGTATATGGTAGAATCAATAAGACAACCTTGTGTTAAAATAGGGTTTAAATCATCCCCATTACCCCATAAAAATAAATAAACAACAATCATGAACATGTTGGGTATCGTTGCGTCCCAAATTGTCTTGTCTATCATTATATTATAACAGTTATTCATGTGATAACATTGCAGAACCTTTTGCAAATCTAAAGGGTGACATCTTAGGGGACATCACCCTGGTCACATGACATGATTGTAATACAAAGCACCATGTTAAAAAATGTACACAATATTTCCTATAAGTAAATAATGCTTTATATATCTGTAGGTGAATATTAGCAGAGGTTTCCTAAGTACCCTGTGCATACAGCTGCATGTCCTAGCAGTGAGACCTGTCTAGGAAGCAGGGCAGTGCACAAGTTTTGAAGAGACACTGATAGACACTGAGAGAATAAGCGTCGTAGTTAGAATAAAAGAGTCAAGTATGCAAATTTGCATATAAGAAAAACAGCTGTAATTATTCTTCACTTACACCTAATTTCATATGACATAGGGAGTACCCTTTACCAGCAGGCCCCCTGCCAATCTCCCACCCCGAGTTCAGGGGGGAAGAATTCAAAATCAAAAGGACGTCTGCTCCTGGATCTTTTCCCCAGCCCACTCACTCCAGACCCTCCCTCTGATGTCATAGATGAGCATCAGCTAAGAACCATGTCACAGACATGACAAAAGCAGCTACGCAATTGACATGTTATGGGATTTTTTGAACACGTGCATGGTAAAAAATGGGGGTTGTGGTAACAGGTTCCCTTTAATCACTGTATTTGTAGAGACTGTGTCATAAATCTGTTCATTGTGTGCTTTCCACATTATACATCTACTGGTGAATGTGTATAAGTATTTCCTTATGCTTCTCCTTCAGCCTCAGGGTATTACATTTTTTGAAAGGGCTTTAGTAACCTGCACAGCTTCTGCTTCAGTACCGCTAAGTAGGAACAGTGTTGAAATGGATATCCTTGGATCCACTAAAGAGATTGATTCTGTTCTCTTACCCACCATGTGTTGTTTTGATTGACTGTAAACCATAAAAATACTGGGTGCTCATTACCGATTGCATGTGTTTCTCTTGAAACACATATACGACCATATAAAGTCCCTTTATGTAAACGCATCCTCACATGTTTATGGCCAGTTTTACTTTTATCCCAATATTTACTATTTACATAGAACACAACTTATAACCTGTCACCCACATTTTCCTACCTGGCCTGAGGAGTTCCCAGAAAGTGCATTGTCCGACGATAATGCACTGTGCCGCTATACTAAAAGATCGTGCACCTGATATCTTGTCGCTTCCCCACTCAGGTCCGCTGGAGTTCACCTTCTTCTTCCTGGTGCATGTAAGTGCATTGTCTTGCGGCACAATTTTAAAGTTAAATCCCGAGCTCAGTCCAAATTATTCGGACCGTCCGACAGCACGCCTCCGGTTTCTGTCGCAAGGAAACCAGCACAGCTGCACCAAAAGACAATCGTGTACAACACAATCCCAGCGCAGACCACTGTTTAATACCTATAGTACCAAAAAGAAAAGAATGAGCAAGAATTATAGTAAAAGTACAAAAATTGGAGGGGATCCATCTTGATCCCGGCCAGCTTCTTGTGACATGTGACGTGGAGTCACTATATACCTCCATCAAACATGCAGACAGATTAAGGGCAGTATCACATTTTTTGCATCTCTCCCAATATGATGAATCAGAAATCTTTTTTATTCTGTCTCTTCTTGAGTTTGCACTCACACACAACTTTTTTACTTGTAACGGGTCCGTTTTCCTGCAGCTCCAGGGCACTGCTATGGGGGCGGCTTGTGCCCCCTCGTATGCCAATTTGTTCCTGGGGCTGTGGGAAAGGGACCTGTTTCTGTCAGACGATGCAGATGCGATGTGCCGCGTCCTATTTTGGGCGCGGTACATCGATGACATCTTCATCGTCTGGCAAGATGACAGTCAGCTCAAAACCTTTTTTGAACAGCTAAATGATAACCAATATAACATCAAGCTGACTTGGTCTTCCAATTCCAACTTTATAGATTTTCTTGACATTCGTGTCTCCAAGGATTCGTTGGGTTACCTGCAAACAGACGTTTTTCGAAAATCGACATCAACAAACACCTTATTACATGCTACATCTGCTCATCCAATTCAAACTATCAATGCAGTCCCAGTAGGACAATTCCTACGAATGAAACGTATCTGTTCTTCCTCTGAAGAGTTTGAAAAACAAGCGGCTGACCTATCTGAGAGATTCCTTGAACGAGGATATAGTAAGAGATGCATCTCAAAGGCATACAAACGTGCCTGCATTACCGACCGTACCTCTTTATTGTACCCCAAGAAGGCCACACACACAATCCAACCTCCACGGTTTATAACCACTTATCACAACAACTGGAAGGACATGCAAAGTATCTTCCATAAATATTGGCTGCTACTTACTTCTGATCCTGTTCTGGAAAAGGTATTAACTCCTTATCCCTCATTGGTCTCCCGGAGAGCACGCAACTTAAGGGACACTCTTGTACACAGGTATTTAGTCCCTGATCCGCCGAAAAGAATCTTTGGGGCACCACCACGAAGGTGGGGGAGTACCCCTTGCGGGAAATGCATTGCTTGCCCAAATATAGAAAAATCACAATATTTCCTCTCTTCTGATGGGTCACAACAATTTAAGATTACCTGGCCTATTAATTGCATCACAAAGGGCGTGATCTACTACGCCATATGCCCCTGCAAGTAGATCTATGTAGGCATGACAACCAGAGAGCTGAAACTAAGAGTCTGTGAACATGTCACAGGAATCCTGGCTGCTGCATCTGTGTCCCTTGCGGAGGATATCTTCAAGCTGAAGCCTATACCTCGACACTTCAGACAGTTCCATCAATCTGACCCGACTGGATTTCAGGTAATTGGCATTGACCATGTAAATCTGGACCTCCGGGGGGGTGCTTTAAGAAGTAGGTTGCTCCAACTAGAGTCCAAATGGATCTGGACACTACAGACAGTGTCCCCCCAGGGCCTCAATGAAAATTTCGGGTTTTCAGCCTTTTTGTAAATTGTGTCAACAGTGGTTCTTTCTGCCGATCTCTTTGGCCGCCCCGTGGTGCCTTTTTGTTGTTTTTAATATCTGCTATCTATTTTAATATTCTGTCTTTTTGTTCTTTGTCAGCTGGTAGCTGTTGGATAGCCTGACCGTGCCTTTCTTCTGCAGATTGTGCTCTCATCTGATGTCTTCTCACGCAACTGGACCATCACCTTTACGCCTTTCACATTCCCCTCAGTCTCCTTTGACACTTTTACAGTTTTTCACTTTTTTGACATTTTTTTGTTTTTGCAGTGTTTATCTTCTATTGTCCTGTTTGTCGCTTATCCCAGCACTCGATTACACATGCTCACGCTGCATCCCATATCCACGTAGCACCCCGTTCATATACTGCACTTGTCATTTGTGATATTTCTTCACTTGTCCAGCCACCGCTGGCACTATTCATTCCCCATATATCACATTACACTATTCAGACACCTCATATTTCCCATTTCCACCCATTCACCCACTTCAAGTATTTTTCCTTTGCAGTACTCATACACTTGTGTCACTCACACACACCTCTATGCACAGACTCAGTTCCCCACTCCTCACGTCTAATTTCAGTTTATTTACACTTCACCATGTCCATTCTTCATTTACTGGCATGTTACCTTTGTATTTGATTGTTACCTTATCCAATATGGCGTTCCAACGTGTTGGACGAGTGTGCGCATGCCCGGTGACCTCTGGGCGCCAGCGCTTCTGGGTAGGTCGGTCACCGCATCATCCGGACCACGTGACGTGCTCTGGGTGTTGCTATTGTTCCGCCCCCTGGTCCGCGCAGCGCCGAAACTACCTCGAGGCTGTTCATCAAAATGTGTTTAAACCGCAATATAGCGGTTTAAAACACTAGAAAAGGTAAGCTCCGGCACCAGCTCACCCTGCATCTAATACCAGCTCACCCTACATCTAATACCTACCATCAGCAGTGGTAGGTTTCCTTTAATGGACTTTATTTTTACATACAAAAACTTGGTTTATGGGATGTAAACAAAGAACTAAAAGAAATTGATAATAAGGTATTAGTGAGCTAGAAAGTTAGTGAAGATATAAGGATAATGTTGGAGACACATGTGGGCATGGTTGGCACATCTTTGCCAGGTCTGAAATGGTGCGATGCTTGTACCAGTTCCTGCACTACTCCACCACTGGGCTCATGTCCATCCACACCCACTTGTCATAGAGGTGGCTTATGGGGGAAATAAGTTGCAATTCCTGAATGTATGCCAGAAATTGTGACTATTTAAGGACTTGTACACTAGAAGACTGTCGTACAAGCCCTGATAACAAACCCCCCCCCCATAGGTTTTTTAGCAACAATAGTGAATAAACAACAACATTTCTGAAAGTCTTTGCAAATATGTAATGTCACCATTCAAATTCATTAAACTCTATTTCAATATGAGCCAAGTCTTTTACTTCTGAACTTTTAGAGCGCTAAATATATTCACATTTTCTAGCATATATTATCCACATTAAAACCGTACTCCATGGTTACCAATATTCTTTTTGTAAATGTCACTGACATTCACCATAAAATAATGATTTTACCTGTTATTTCTGCCTTAAACAAGAAAAAGATTGTCCCTTTGCAAATTGTGAAAACTGCTTTTTTTCGCGAACAAGCATAATGTGAACGAGAATACATGTCTGATTATGTAGAACTAACCTAAATGTTAAAAAAAAAATGGAGTTCACAAAACATTCAGAATGTGACGGATTAGGAAAGAATGGATATCAAAGCAGAAATTAGACCTCATTGATTTCAGGACCGTACGCAATTCACTGCTTTCCAGAGCTCCACTTTATCAACGGTGATATCCTGAAGCATGAAGGAGTTAATTGATCTGTCATTAGAGGCATTGTAAACGGCAAAGTAATAAAATGCAGCTAGCTGTCTGTCAGAAGTCCTCCGGGGTGTCAATTTCTTCCTCACCACAAGTTTCTATTCGGTTTTCAAAGCCATCCTCTGTCCGTAAAGTAGAGCCGAGGATGCACTGATGAGTGGGATTTTATTCTTAGGTTACATTCTGTCCCTAATTTAAACAATCCTTTATTTCATTCCTGTGGGTGTATGGATACACGTATGGCGCCCCTGCTTGGAAGTGTTAGTACTTGAATAAAATTGCGTGGGCTGACATTGGCTGGTGCAGTATAAAAGAGAATGGGGTATTTGTTTTTCTAAAAAACTGCAGTTTTATCTTAAACGCGCTGCTCCGTATAGACAGGAGGGGAGGTATTGGTAAATAATATTACATTTGTTTAGTGAATTGGTAACAATAGGACTACGCGTTTCGGGGGGCAGATTAGCCCCTTCCTCAGGTGCATAACAAAAATACTCTGGAACAACATAATAAAATACTATACAGTCAGAATTAATGGTTTAAAAAAGATTTTTTAGATTGAGGATAGTCTTAATACTCAATGGATTAAGAGGTCATAATATGCAACACAGTGTTACTTTGGCCCAAAAAGAACTGAGTGTCTGCTGGCTGATCAATTATAAAACAAATACAGCCGGTCCCCTACTTAAGGACACGCAACTTATAGACGACCCCTAGTTACAGACGGACCCCTCTGCCCATTGTGACCTCTGGTGAAGCTCTCTAGAAGCTTTACTCAGGGTTGGACTGTGGTACCTGGGGCCCACCAGTGAAATTGATTTTGGGGGTCCACCTACTACTACATAGAAATATTCTGGGATAAGGGAATTTCTAAGCACTAGCGGGGCCATTGAAATAAAGGATACGCTAATCCCTCTCTCCCTCCCTCTCTGTTAGTGCTCGGCTCTTGGTTTGTGTACAGGGGCTGTAGTGGTGACGTTATATTATGGCATTAATGTTAGGGATAGTATAAGAGTTACCCCTGGTTTCCCGGGCTTTCTGCTGCTGGCTGGGCTGTGGTTAGGGATAGTATAAGAGTTACCCCTGGTTTCCCGGGCTTCTGCTGCTGGCTAGGCTCTGGTTAGGGATAGTATAAGAGTTACCCCTGGTTTCCCGGGTTTTCTGCCTCTGGCTGGGCTGTGATTAGGGATGTAAGTGTTTGCACTGTTCACCAACCTTCCAATAAGGAAACGCTGAAAACCTTTACAAGAACTGATGACAATAACCCTTCTCTGGCGTCCCCGCACCACACAGACAAGTCACACCTGTCTCTCTGACCCTATAGATATAACAGTACATAAGCTGATACTTGTCTCACACTAGAAGGTAAGTCAGTGACTACAATACTGATCTGACTCAGGAAGAAGTAGCATCTAGTACCTCACAGGTGACATGTCTTCTCCTTCACGCCCAGAATCTTCGCATCATTTTCTAGCAGATATGTTCAGCTCTGGGAAACAGATCCCCTTCTTTGCGCCCCTAAAAATGCCACAGTTACTTACAGTATAATGTCAACTGGATAAAATAATGTCCCACACTGTACTTCCAAAGAATCTACATAAGAAACCCCTCTGTGCCCC